>VXAX01000826.1:1004391-1054159 GCA_013399835.1 Leptocoma aspasia
TTTTTATGATGATGGCTGCAGCTGGTCCATGGTGTTGTTGTTAATGGACAGCCATGCTAGACTGTAACACAGCATTGTGGAGTACACACATGGTGGCACTGAGGAGCAGGAGTCAGGGTAATAACTGGAGACAGGCCTGATGGGAAAAAAATGGGACATTAGGGATATACCTCATCCTGTATGTTGGAACACCTGAAGCTTTCTGAGGCAGCTGAGCTAACTGACCTGCTTCTGTGTTTGCAGAAATTAGTCACAGCAAACACAGGTTTTTGCAATCCCAAATGACTTATTGAAAGTGTTTTGCCTTTCTGGTGAGAAAGTGAGAGTTTGAAGAAAGATCTAAATGCACAGTTTCATTACTGGACCAAAATAACAGATCAACCAACCTTGAAATGTTGTTGTTTTCTTTATATGATTATATAAAAATTACCTATACAAGCTATGAAGAATATTAAGTAATCTGAATGCTGAGTGAATAAAGAAAGTGATTGCAGAGTAGTTAAACATTAAAGAATATCTGAAAGGTTTTGGGTTGTTTTGCTTTTCTTTTTATTCTACCTTTTAAGCTGAAGACAAATTGCAGGCCACAGATGTACACAAGTTATAAGCTGGTTTAATTTTCACACAGACAATCTTATTTTTTGTAGGTATTTTTCTCCAGTTGTACTACTAGAAAGTCTAAGTACTCTATGCTGCATCTAATTGACACAGCTGCATTTCTAATTTAAAAACTTCAGGCATTTTGCAGTTCAGAACTGAGCATTTAACATGTCATGAGCTTTATAAGATACCATTTGTCTCCAATATGAATTGCATAATTGGGTAACCCAGTCCCTGCACAACTAGGGGCTATTGTGCTTTGCCATGTCATTTTGAATGTCTTTTATTTATGATAAATAATCCTTGTTAGTGTTTCCACTGTTGCTGGAGGGTGTTCTACCTCTTTATATTTTACTTTTCTTGCCATTCTAAAAGCTTTCCTTCAAAAGAATTAACTTCTGAATACATAACTTTTGTCCCTTAAACCTTGTATAATATGCAATTATGATATATTTTTTAGACGGGCGGGCCAGGTGAATTGTAGATAGGATTTTTCTTGGGATGAAGATGTGTCAAAAACGTGTTTGCCAAAGCTCTGAGAAAGCCTTGCGTGTGGGGACCAGTGCCATATATTGCAAAAGAATAGATTCGTGTAAGTCAAACATTTCCAGAAATCCACTTTGTTAGAAATAACTTTTTATAGCGTTTGAGCTTTTTCAGGCTCAAATCTGGGAATCACAGAACTGTGGAAATATCATATCATGGCATATAACACCATTTGAATTAGAGTCCTGCTGTGTTAGGCATTGAGCACAAATTACATCCAGATTGTCCTTTAGCCCTAATTGCTCTCAGTTTTTATTTATAGTTTAAAAAGAAGAGACAATCAGCCATACAAAGTTCTAGTCTTTCTGAATAATTACTTACAGACACATCTCACTGAGAACAAAACCAGTTGCCATTTTCCATTAACTATGACAATCAGCCGCAAAAGAATACAAATCCACTCTCCTAAAATAGTACCTCTGACCTTCAGAGAAAGTGGTGATTTGTACCAACAGCCTAAAGTAAAAACTAATGTAGCCAACTGGAATCTGATGGGGCAAAAGTGATTTTTGAGTCATAACTAAGCAATAAAATCCTGCTTCGCCATGAATTTCAGTAATTGCAGCAATATAACTATAAGAATCCTAAATATTTGTTTTATGGAACACATTTATTGATTATTTTGCACTGAATTCTCAGGATTTACACAGCAGTACTGAAAATGTTTTGACACGTGGACGAGAATAGAAGGTAGAGCAGGACTGCAAAGAAAGATACATCTGCATTGTGATATCATTGCTAAAAGAAACACATCAGGTAGGCTGGAACTAGACGACCTTCAAGGTCCCTTTCAACCCAAACCATTCTATGATTCTATATGGCTCTATGGTTTGCTAGGATAAGTGGCTGCTTGGAAGCATGATTTTGAGTGGAAGTCAATTTGGAGTCAGGGAATGTAAATTCTATGGAGATTTTTCTTAAATTAGAAAGCCAACAGCATATGACTTCAGAGAGTCTAAAAGGCAGTTCAGTTGACTCAGCCTAGTTGCCACAGAATACTGGCCTCTACCAGACACGTAACAAGCGGCCTCTGCCACTCACATGACAATGTAATGTCATGTAAGTGGATAGTGCATCTCACCTTCAGATTCCAAAGAGCATGTCATTTCCTAAATTCCTAAATAAACACCTCAGAAGTCTTGCATTGGATAACACACCATCATGTAAATGGCCAGGATGTACCCTGCAATACCTCTGGAATGGCAGAACACTCCCTTGTTCAAAAATGAGTGTTTGTCTTATACACACATGGGATTCTACTGCACCTTCTCAGGCCCCTAATTTGTCCAATCCAACTGTAATTTAATTTGCTATTAAATCACACACACAGGAGCTGGATCAAAGGAAGATAGACTAGGAGCACAGCATCAAAGATGTTATGTGATGAAATGAAAATCTGGCCTTGAATTCCCTTCTTCTACACAACTATCTATTGTCATTCAAATTACCTCTGGGACTCAGGTCACCCACTCTTTGATTCATCTTCAGATTTTGTGGCTGACAAAGGGAATGTTGGAACTCTGTGTACTTCAAAACTAATTTATATTTACGTCCGTTTTGCCTATGTACTACTTTAAGTGTGATGTGAAGGAGCAGTCAGTTTAAAGACTATAGTAGGCATTTACACATATTACTTTGTTATATCTCACAGAGGGATATTCACAAAGGCTAACTCAAGTCATGGACAACTTAAGACTAAGTTCCCCAGGCTTCCATTGTAGTCAGTTCAGGGAGGGATCCTCCAGAGAGTGATCCAGATTAGAAGACTAACTTTTGCTAGCTTTTCTGACAGTCGCCCAAAGAGGATCCTTTTATGACTAATTGTCAGTCAATTCTCTTGCAAATAAACACCTACTTCAAATGTACAGACGGCATAAAATTGGTCTCTTGCTGGCATTTTCACTGATTTTTCAGAGTAACATCCATGCCTATCAAGTTCTTACAATTATTTTGCAAAATACCACTTTAACAGCAGGGTAGCTGTGAAAAGCAGCACTCAGCACTTGAACCGTCACTACATCACCTTTTTCAGCACCCCTATACTGAAATGTCAAACCATGCTCCACCTATTTGTCTAGGTAGTGCATTTTTAGACATCTCTACGTCTGATCAAAGACCAGGTTAAAGATGATGCTCCTTGAGTTAACACTATATGGAAGATAAGTTCTGATGAAAGCTACAGGAAAAAAAGGGGATTGGACAACTCTACAGAATAAACATTTACTTGCATTCACACATCCACATGAATATCCAAAGAAGTGTGATCTTTGGAAGGATGAAGAGCAGCACACTCATACCCTCTGAAATCCCTTCACTGTGTTGTTTTTGTTTCTTTACATGAAAATCAATTTTCTCCTTGGAGTTTCATAGAACATGGTAAAATGCTCATGAAGCCAGCACTGCTAAGACAGTTCAAATTCTGTTTTCTAGTAATGTGACAAGTCATGTATTCCTTTCCAGGATTCATCTGTGATTTAAACAGAAAGTCTGGAGCTCCTTGTCAGCAGCTCAGATATTCTTGTGGATGCTGTATAGATTTTATGGAAAGAGAGAGACTGACAAACTGCATGTGGTGATGTATCTGGTCACTGTAATGATTCATTTATGTATTGCTAACTGGCACTGCTAGTGTCAGTTAACACCAATTCATTCATAAAATTTATTTAGTGGCAGCTAGTTTCCAGTTTACAATAGTTAAAAATCTGTCAGTCATGCTGCAAAGAAAATGAAAGCAGCTTCTTAGATGCTACCTATTTACAAAATGAAATCCAAAGTCCTACAGTTCTTAATAACATTTTTGTTGTTACTTTCTGTATTATATTTTTGTAGAGAGATCTGGAGTTTATATTTGTATCAAAGTTAGTCTAAGACACCAAGTTTTAACTTGGAAGAAAGAGCAACATGAAGATTTTAGTTTTAAGTATTTGAAAATATCAGTAGAAGGAGAAGGATGTCTATGAACACAGTGGAAACTGGACTGAAGTGATTTGAGAATAGCTCAGCAATTTTACATCTGTCTCTAGGCATATTTTTGCTTTTTAACAACACAAGCATTGAAAACGAGAAAAGAAGAAAAGAGCATTACTACAAAATGAGATTATATTCAAGGCATGAGAAAGAGCTCAGGGTACCTGAGTAGGACAACAGTGCAAAAGTGCACAGAGTTCCAGCTCAAACATTCTTTAATCACTGTTCACAGACGCTCGAAATGGCAAAAGTTTTATATTGCTTTAAAGCCTTAAAGTTACTTGGCTTTCTACAAGACTTATTTCCAAAGTTTTCAATCTGAAGAAGGATTATTTCTACAGTTAACAAGGAAGGACAGGAGAAACCCTAGAGAGAGATTCATCACACCTAAGTTAGACATCTGCATCTGAGCCAGTCACCCTAGGCTCCCTTTCCAGTCAGGAAGAGTGAACAGCACTGCTACATTATGAGACATCTGTCTCTTTTAGACCTCTTCCTTAAGATGATACATTTTTTCACCCTAAAACCTCTTGTTTCTCATCTTTGATTATAACTGGAGTCTGGTTAACTAGCTCAGATAGTAGATGTTTAAAATCAGATATGAAAATCCTATCTCTGCTCTGTCCAAACTCTTCCAGAATGAGCATGGGGCATTTCCCAGTATCAGCTGCCATGCTGAACATACAGATCTGTGTCACTGAAGTTGAACTTTCTCACAATATTTGAGAAAAGCAAGGAGCTAGAGTTCACTGCAACTGAGTTCTTGATAAAAATATATAGCCTAATAAATAAAATACATTTTTCTTGTCATATTTAATAATGATTCTGATGAATAGACACTTAGGGGGCTTGATCTTTGACAGTTTTTTGAAAGGTCTCATAATGGGCTAGAAAAAGATACATTTTTAAATAGGAGATATACACCAAAATTCCTAATAAATATTTTCAGTAAGAACTTTCACATCTTTTTAACTCCCAGTGAGGAGATTATCCTCTCCATGTTTTTCATAGACACGGTGGTTCAACCCTTTACTCACACATGTGAGTTCTTTTTACTCATCAATACTGTTTTGCATTTAGACTGTTCACAATAATATTTATTGTCAAGAAATGCTATTTTACATCCAAACCTACACAAGAAAAAAGAAGATTGTTTCCTCTGTACATACCTTCAAGAAATAAGAAAAATGGTCTTTAAAGAAGCATTTGGAAAAACATCATCTGTGATTTATTAGATAGCAGCTCAACTAGAGAGATTCAGGAAATTCCTTCACCTGAAGATGGTTAGAGGATGGGAAAGTATTAGGTGTAAGCATCAAATTTGCATGTTTAGTTCATCCTTTTCTCCTGCAGCCTGCTTGCAGCCACTGCTGGAGAAGGAGAAATGCTAAATGAGCCCAGGTTCTCCAGCTCAACCCCTTTTACCATAAATTGAAAAGCTGAGGATGTACAATGTGAAATGGTGGCCAAATAACAGAGAACACTTGTCAGCTCCAATCCAACTCATTTACGTAGCTGGAAAACATTAGTGTTATTCATTGCTCTCTAACATTTCATCAAATGTTCTTCAGGTGCATACTTAAATAGCAATGAAATAAAAATATTGAAAGTTCTATGCATTTCCACATAACCCACTTCAGGTCTGACCTTTTTAAAAGTGTTTGCAACTCATTAAGTGGAATCAATACCCTTAATGAGCATTCAATTGCTAAGAAAGGCAAAGTCCTTTAAAATTTTATATAGCATGTGTAAAAACTAAGTTAGGTGTATCAGTTCCTTTATCAACAGAATGAGCCTAACGATTGCTTTTTTATTATGTGCTGACAAGTATCTAAACTCTCTCTACTTTCTGAGAGAAATCAGGAGCGAGAAAATTAAATGGGCAGAATTTTAATGTATCCATTGAGCTAAAATAAAATAATGTTGTACTGTATCCTTAAGCAGTAACATTAGATTGGATTCTGATGAATATTCCTGTAGGAAAAAAGACCTAACATCTCTTTTACTCTTTCACCCAAACACTGCAAATAAAAAGCAAGGAAACCTTCTGATTTCTAATGCCATTGATTCAGTCTTTAGTTTGAGACTGTATATTCCTCCAGCACTTCCAACACTAACCTCATGAGTATTTTAATTTTTATTTTTTTACATTTGGCTAGATTAGGAAAAGAAAAAAAGAACTGGTTACTGATCCTGGCTTTGTAACAAGAACCTCAACCGCTACTTTCTGCTTCAAATCAAGAGTTTTCAATTGCAACATTTTTTGCCTCAATTGGAAAAAGGAAACATGGCAACCTAAGACATTGCACCAGTGTCCAGGACTAAACTCAGCAATAAAATAATTGAGGGTGGAAAATAAATGTTGATTATTGCCACCTTTTATCCTCCGCATTGGGAAGATTCATATATCTCTGTTAAATCTTGGAGAGTCATTGCAAGAACCGACTTCATTCTAGTGTTCTGGATAACTATAATGAAACCTGTTCTGGAAAGCAAGAACAGGAGGGTGGAAATGTGTCCCCTCTTTTGTCTGGTACATTTTTTCTTACACGGTGTATTTACACAAAACTGTTGTTTCAATCCCATTATGTGCAAACGTCTGTGGAGTTCTGAATAACATAAAAATAATTATTCAACATTTGCCTAGTCTGTGTGGATTTAAGGTAAGAACAGATCAATAATATACCTGTCTGATTTCTGGGAAAGCAAATAGCAAAGAACTTCACGCAATAATTCCCGTATCAAGATTATGGCTTCTGCTTGAACTATCACAAACTCCAGTAAAGGATATCTAGCCTCAACTTTTATACTTCAGATGGTGAGGAATCCATCATGCATCCAAGAAGGCTTTTTCAATGCCTAATTAGCTTTACTTAGTATATGTACCTCGGTTCTAGCCTGGGTTTATCTAGCATCAGCTTCTACTCACTGCAACTCATTATGACTTTCCAGTGAATTAAAAAGTCATTACCATCAGATGGCTTTCCTCACTTAAGTGCTTGTAGACCATGATGAAACCACCTCTTAAACTCCATTATAAAATAAATTGATTGAGAATTTTTACTATATCTCCTCAAAGGACATTAATTGCTTGTTGAAGTTATTAGGTAGCAAATATACCAGTATGTTCTCTAAAGGCTTTCACAACCTCTCCAGCACATCATAAACCCAATATTCAAGAATGGTAGATCTTTCTTTAAACAGTCAGTGTATACAGGGAATTTCTAAGCCTGCAGTATGTTTCAGAAAAGAGAAGCATGGTTTTACATTCTACAGCTGTGAAGTTCTTCCCCTCTTTCTGCCTTCCAAGCCTAACTGTTTTCCAACTGTGTCAAAATGCAACAGTTCTTGTCTTTTGAGAATGGAAGCAGTTAGGCTCTCTCAAAAAATTTTAAAAATCTTGCTCATAAAATCCATTCTGCTGCTCCCTTCCAGGGAGCTGTCTTGCTCAGTCTTCTGTCAATAAGGGACTTTCCCCTTCTAGTTTTCTGTATATTAAACATACTAGCTAAATACAAAAGGTTTGACACATCAATATATGAAAGAAAACCAGCTCCTTTAATCTGTAAATTATCCTCTCTTGTTATCCAAAGCAAGTCATATATATAAAACTTAGCTATGTGAACCTGTTTTATCTCACAAACTTAGGCAAAAACTCAGTGTTAAACAATTAGCTAAGAGCTACAGTTAACTTCAATAAGGCATATAGACTCCACTTCTCTTTCAATCCATAAATTGTTGTAGAACTTGTTACTCTGGAGGAGAATGTCTCCTCCAGCAAGAACATGTTATAAGAATGAAAAATAGTTGTCACTAGTTTTGAGATCAATTAATGTCAGCAACAACATATTCCTCTTTGAATGCTGTTCAGCTACCCCTTGCTTTAAATGCCTGCTAGTCAAAGTGTTTGCTGTACACCTGATTTGGACTGATCTGACTTGGACTGTAAAATTCTTGTGTGTGTGTGTGCATACCCATATGTATATTTTTTGCCACTTTCTGTAAAAAATGAGGGGATCAATGTATCTTTTTCCTTTGTGATCGCACAGCACAATAACAGCAGTCACATTTTGACTCCTGTTAGCTGCTGCTGAAGGTAGGAAACCTACCACCTTACCATTAAAGTTGCATATCTAAGCAAGGAACTTTATTCTGAGCACTCCTGGTCAACTTTTATAGGTGGGGTTGAAAATTTCAGCTCTGAAAAAAAAGAAAACTTCCATAATCTGGAAGGTATTTTCACTTTAGCACATTATTATCCTTCAGTATGTTTTAAGATGGCTCTGAAATATGAAGCTAGAACTGCACCAGCCCTTGCACTGGTTCCAGAGTGGGGGTGGTACAGTGCAGGTTACAGACTGGTGCAGTCACTTCAGGGTATGAGGTTTCCAGGTGCACAGGTAGAAGACACTGGCTTCTCAATGCATCGTGCTCTCTTGGCATTTGGGTGTCCATGTAGTTCCTAACCCATAGGTTTTGGACAGTCTCAATCTCTAATTCAAAAATTGTATTATGACAGCATGGGCCGACAATATCCCACAGGTGAATAGAATGAATTATATTTGTATAGGGTTATACAAATATTCTGTATTTTTGCCTTGTTCCTCCTTTCTTTAGATTTGTTTGCCAGGTTATTATGTGAGTAATACGTCTATTCATTCAGACATAAAAGGGTAGCACAAATACTTGTGCTGATTTGACTTGACAATCTCTTTTGCTTCCTTTTTCTCCTATTTTTTAACTATTTCTCTTGACATAACTCCAGCTACTTCTTTCAGCTTCTGAGTCCCAAAGCTACCATCTGGCCTGCAGCTTGGAAAAGCTGTTCTCAATGTAGAATCTTCCTTATTTGACACTCCAGCTAAGACTTTTTATAATCTCTACTCCCACTATCCTAGGCATGCTAATAAAAAACAACAAATATTACCAAAAGAAACTGAAGCTAAACTTTTATGGCAGGAAAATAATTCATGCCAATGATGCTGAGCAAATTTGAATTCACTTCAATGCTAGCAATCTGCTTACTTGGGAAAAAAACAAAACAACAAAACCCAAAAAAACCAAAACCAACAACATCAACAACAAAAATCCCTACAACCAAGCCCTAAATACCAAAAAACCCACCTGACATGATTGTGCAGCAGATAATATGAGAAGAAGTACCTGCTTCATCATGACACTACAATATTTGAGCTGATGTTCCACTTGCTGCTGTTATACTACTAGACAGTCATGAAATGGCCAACCAGGTTTTTTATTTCTTACATAAAACAATAAAGTCCATTAATTTTTCTTTAGAAGGTTTGTATTTTTATGGTAGCATATCAAAATATTGCCCTTAGTTTCATTTTTTGTCATGTTGAGAACAGTGAGTGAATCATTGCTTAGAATGTAATATGCTATACTAACTGTACAAATTTCCCTGAAGTAAACACTTTCCAAACCTGATTTGCAATACTCATACCCTGGTCTTTGAATTGTCAGGAGCTAACTGCACGGTAGTACAATAGCAAGCAAGGACAGAACAGCAAATCATACTAGTGCAATTATGACAGGGGCTGATTGCAGTATGTTGAATAAAAAGAAAAAAAAAAAAAGACTCCCAGAAATTGAATCTTCCTGGTGAACATAGGTTTCACAGAAGTCTGCAAGAAGAAACCAAATCTAAACATGAACTGTAACTTGAAATAAACAAAGGAGACCAGAATGTTTCTTACTCCAGCATTTTATTCTACTCGTTTTAGTAGTTCTGCTCATTCCATGATTGGGAACCATTTATTTATAAAGTCTATTGAATAGTTCACTAAAACTAAAGACCCACAGAGAAGTATTTCTTAGACGGCCATATTGCGACACTGGTTAATGCTCTCATGTTCAGAGACATCTGTAGAACTGGCCAGCACCAGATGCAACAGAAGGACACATAAACCTCATGTGAATGGGTATCGTTGGGTCAAGGAGTTGTGATCAACAGAATGAAGTCCAAAACACTGCTGATTGCCAGGGGTGTTTCTCAGGAATCACTCCTAAAGATAATTCTGCTTAAAGTCGGTGCTAATAGTCTGGGCAGTGGGACAGAGAGCACCTCAGCAAGATTTTGGGTGAA
Organism: Leptocoma aspasia; assembly: GCA_013399835.1. Taxonomy (NCBI): domain Eukaryota; kingdom Metazoa; phylum Chordata; class Aves; order Passeriformes; family Nectariniidae; genus Leptocoma; species Leptocoma aspasia. The sequence goes on from VXAX01000826.1 coordinate 1,014,611, forward strand.
GCCAGATCAGTGTGGGGAGCACTGGATAAGCTCAGGATAGGGTCAGTTATTAAGGGGATACGCAAAAGGCTGAAGATATGGATTCAAAGGAACTTCACCACGAAGAAAGTATGCAGTCCTGGAACTGAGATGGAATAATCCCATGCAATAACACAGGCTGGGATCTGGTTGTGAGAGACTATAAGAAATGGATTGCCTCAATCTGGAGAACAGAAAGGTAAAGGGAGACCTTACTGTTGTTTATAACTGTCTAGTCAGAGAGTATAATGTGGATGAAAACAGACACATAAATGCAGAACAGAACAAAAATTGGCAAAGGCCAAGCTGCAGGATGGGAAATTCTGATTATACGTTATGAAAGGTAACAAAACATTGGATAAGGTGGCACAGAGAGGTTGTGCAATCTCTATCTCTTAATTAAAAATCCAACTGGAAAAGATTCCAAGAAATCTGGTTTAGGTTGGCCCTGTTTTGAGGAGCGGTTTGGACAAAATTGGCTTCAGAGATCTTTTCTGGTTTAAACTAATCTATGAAATAATATTTTAGTGTTTAAAGCCTAAAAACATGCTGTAATTTTGTCCTCTCACAAAATCTTCTGCTCTAGCTGTTATTTCTGAATATTCTTGTAGGCAATAAATACAGCTCAATTATTGTCTTTAATCTCTTGATAATAGAATTCTGCTTGTCTCACTAATAAGTTTTCACTTGGATGTCCAGTCTGATTAATCTGGTCGCCCATTAAACATTCAAATGGCTATTAGTTTTGTTTGATTTTACTGATCAATGGTATTTTTCCCACGGTGGGAATTCTACTCCTGTTTTTGAGTTTTTCCATGCTGCTTATCTTTTCTAAATCTCAGTTTCTGCAGTATTCAGTGTGAGATTAGTCGTCTACTCAACACTTAAGCAGAGACACCAATGGTGTGTGGCATGGCATAATCTATGATGCTGTTCTTTCCTTTCCTTGTTTACTAAAAAATATTTTGCTTTCTAACAGCAGCTGCACCTTAAGGAAAAGGTGCTATATGTAAACATGCCATACATAAATAAACTATATTAAGGCTGGACTTCTAAGAGTAGAAAATTTCATTAGGTTAATTTCAAAAATTCATTAACAAGCAATAAAGGGGATGGTGATGGAGGAGCAGGAAATAGATCTCAATTGCATGGTCCATCTGCTACCTACAGGAAATATCACTGTTCTGTGGAAATAATTCAGAAGATGCACAAGTATAGATCTCTTTGACTGTGTGGGCTTTAGTTGTGTTCTTGTTTCCAGGCTAATGGGGAGCATTGTTCTTCTCTCCAGTGTGTTAATTTCTCCTAGACTCCAATCCTTATATTTCTATTAATCCTGTGAGGAATCCATTTCATGAAGAAACGACAAGGTATACGTCTTAATAACTTAGGCACTAATATGGATTTTCAAGAGACTTTCAGTTCTGATCAACAGCTAAAATACATTTTCTTTTTATGAGCTTCTTAGGGCTGGTTGCACCTCCACCTAGAGCAAGGTGGTTATGTGGCTGGAATTGACAGCTCAATAACTCCGTCAATTCTCTCAAATTACATTTTTCTTAATTGTTTGAGCTCTGCAGTTCATAGACATGCATGAAAGAATTTTTGTGAGACTGTCAAGTAAAATGACCACATTTGACTGGGTAACTACAGCTACCTTTGCCGTGTTAGTACCCAGAAGTCCTGTGTTCCTGTTGGACTACCTCTGGGATCTTCACAGTGTGTGAGGCTCACCAAACTGAGGAATGCAATGCATATACCCAGAAACTAGAGCCACCTGAAAGGCTGCGCCCATAGGGAGTGATGTAACGTGAAGAGGGTCTAGCCTGAGTTTTGGAAGTGGCATTACCATATCAGCCTACTGCTATATCAGGGGAAATACAATCTCTTGAGAACAGAATGCATGAAGCCCTGTTATCTTGTTGCCCTTTGAAATTGCTAGTGCATTAGAAAAATAAAGCTTAAAATCATTCAGCTGACCTTTTTTGAAGGCAGATCAGAAGCTCTTACTGGGAATTTTGTACATTTATGTGTATATGAGCACATGGAAAATATTTAAGTTTCTTAAATTCTTGTTTTTCTATATGTTACACACAACAGTACACAATTGTTCTGCATGAGGGCAAAATGCTACATAGGCTGCAATTTAAGAGAAAGAGACTATTAGTACGATGTCATATTTCTTTGACAAGCACTTACTTTTTGTACTGTATTAAAGCAAGGTCAACTCAAATTTTACATTGCTTTTCCTGGAAAATGCCAAGAGGCAAGAAAGTGTAATGTAACATCTCTTTTGATTTTATATCCAGCTTCTCATAGAACAAAAGGGAATTAAGCACTCAGTGAAAAATTTTTACCATAAATATGTATGTAGAATTTCTATTCATTGAGAACTGTCTGAGGAAGACTTGATTCCCAAGTTGTAAACTTCCATTTGCCTTTATAATTAGGCGATCATGTCCAGATAGTTATAAACCAGCACATGGTGTTATACAAAAAATGCACCTGAAATTATTTAGGAAAGAACATATTCCTTTGTTTCATTGAAACTCACCTCACATAAGTTAAAGATACTCAAAGCTAGAAAAAATAGTCCTCACTTCTACGTCTCCTTTCTTGCAATATTATTTTATCATTTGGGTCAAAATGTGGTAAGATACTCCAGACCAGTATCTTTATTAATTTCATATGTCTACTGTGAATATCCTGGTGCATTAAATTACCAAGTAGAGAAAAAATTTCACTTTGCAGATTATTAGAAGGAAAAGAAAAAACAAACAAGAAAAAAATAAAAAGGAAAAAGGAAGAGCTCAGCAATGTGACAAAAATATTCGTTAACCACTGATCAAGTGAATGAATATTTCAGTGAGGGGGATTTAAAACTGAACAGCATAATAAAGAGAACTAACAACCAAGTGATGGTGAATCATAGTAAAGAGTCTGAACACATTGCAATTAAACATGGAGTATAAAAAGTGGGATTCAGAGGAGTTTTTTACCCCTACATAATAGTTCACATGTGCATCCATAGAGGAAACAGTTTTTAATGAGAAATTCCTTCAACTCCTTTCATTAGGAAGTGACAAGTTTCATTAGAGGAATATTTGGTGATATTTTTTCTTCTCTGCATCCCTTTGGTAATTCATCCCTACTTATGTCGCATTCCATTTTTGTCTTTGGTGAATTTTCCAATTTATCATGAAAGGAGCAAGTCATCAGATCCATATTTTACTAATATGGAGCAAGAAAGTGTTAATGAAACTTCACTCAAAAGAGAAGAAAGCCCAGTAGTTTCCAAGAGCTAATAAACAAGAATTCTACCCAGTTTGGGGGAATGTTTTTCCATTCTGGCTTGGGCTCTTTTGCAAGGTTTCTGCTTGCAGAGGACACATATGCTAAAATATATTTTTTTAAAAGGTCATGATTTGATATTTTTCCAGACAAAATGGAAAAGACATGAAAATATAATTTTTGAGCTGGAAAGGGCTACTAAGGTCAGTGATCAAAGAGTGAGCACATGATAATATAGCAAATAAGCAAAGAAGTCAGAGCTAGACTATTATTTCTATATAAAAGACTCAGATTTCTTGCAGGAAACATTTATATCAAAACAGTATATTGAAATACAATATAGGCTGCTGTACATGAACAAATCCTGGGAAGCTTTGAGGGGGTTCTGGGGTTTTTTTTTTTTTCTCTCCACAGGCTTTATCTTACACATTCCAGCTACAAGAGAGAAAGCTAACCCACAGAGAGCCCTGTGAGGAAACCAGCTGATACTGGCGTGGGCACAGTGACTCTGATCTAAGATTGCAACTCAGCAACAAATGTAATGGTTAGGAGAATAAGGAAGTCACTAGTCAAAGGGATGATGGGGCTTGAATAAAATTAAAATCAACATATTCGTGGTATTTTGAATTAATCTTTATAAACTGAGTACAGAATGATAAATCCAGGCTGAAAGAAAAAGGAAAACTCTCCAAGCACTAAATAAGAGATACTTAGAGTGATTTGCAGTTATGTTAATTTGTTTATGACTTTTAATTGAAATATTGTTTATAAGGCAACAGTAGCTAATGGCCATATTTTTTCTGTGAAATGTATTGATCTACATAATCCAAAGAGAGTGCCTGCCTCGTAAATTAGATGGAAATTTGGATGATTTATTTGTTTCTGATCTAATCCTGACCAATAATAACTCACTGAATTCCTATATTACCTTCATAGGAAAAAGTGAAAATATAAGGAATTCCACTCTGTCTTATGAGCAAAAAGCTCTAGATGAACAATCATTAGAACTGATACTTTTATCTTGTTTAATCAATACAAATCCTGTGTCTTGTCTTTTATAAGTTGGGTTAAAAATATAAAGTCACAATGCTTAAGTGAATATCCAAGAATAATTTTAAAAGGGATTATCAGAACTTTATCTTCAAATTCACAACTCTTCATCTATCCTATTTTTCTACCCTATTCACCTACCTTCATCTTCCCAAATTCACAATCCTTCGTCTCTTGCAAGAACCCTAACTGGCTCAGCAGCACAGTTTTCAATAAAATAACATCATTTGAACAGTATTTCATAAAAGGCTACACAGCTTTTTGGGGGAAACAAATGAATTATGCCTCTTAAATATCAACAAATATTTATACAGCTAACAATCTGCATCTTAAGTGGTCTCTAGAAATTTAAAGAAAGGGCATACTGTAGTACTCCATGATAAACATAATAATAATAATTAGAATTCCTAGCAGGCTGTTAACTAATGCAGACATATTAACATGTATTTTTAGCTGAGCTTATTTTGTTCTAATAAAATTTAAAGAAGCATAGCTGAAGGGTAAGAAGTAGCAGCATCTGCTCTACTACCAGCTCTGCATTCTGCTGTGCCATTTAGGCACTGCCAGTGTGTATGTTTTTGAGACGCTGAAATGAAGTCCTAGATTGATCCACTATTACTGCTTTAAAATAGTCTGTGTATAAGTCTCTACTTTTAAATTCTGTGACACAGGATTTCTGGAGGGCTGCAATCCCAAAAGTAGCAGCCTAAATTAGAGACTTAGCTCAACAGAAGTGATGGCACTTGATCCTTATGGAGGAGTCTCTCAGAAAACAGATTCCACTGCATGTATCCCTACACATAGCTGTGTGTTTCTTTTTGATGTCCAGTCTCATTAAAAGCAGACTTTTTCAGTTTTTAATTTTTCAAAATGTTTTTGTACATTCTAACACTGCAAGGCTGGTATCATTTTCATGACTGGGAATCATGCTAAAAGCAAGATTGGCACAAATGTTAAATGGAAAATGATTTGTTTTATAGTACTAATGTTTCTTAAGTGATACAGATTTATTTGAAGGACAAATTTCAAGGTAAAGAAGAGTCTGGGCCTTCACAAATGATTTAGGGGAGTAAATATTGCATGAAAAAATAGTTATTGAAGTCTTTGCAAAGAGTTTGCTGCATGCTTTCACCCTTCCCTTCATGTCTGCTTGCAGGCCGGTTTAGTCAGAGTCCTGTCAATGGCACCTCTAAGATTTGATGGGTTAATTCTCATCTCTCTGGGCATCACTGGTGCTTGACAAGGTGTGAGATCTGAGGGCGCATTGGCAGTGTGGAGCATGTTGAGTGCCTTGGACAGTGTAATTCAGACACCTCAAGGAATATCTCCCCCAGGATGTCTCACAGAAATGAAGTTATAATCTGAGAAGTTGTTCCACTAGATTTGCTTTCCTTTAGGAATAGTGAAGAAATATAATTTAGTTGACTTCAGGCAACAGGACAAATCTCTTCACACTTCACACACCAGACAGGCAGAAAAGAAACATCAGATCTATCCTGTTTACAAGTATATCTTGATTTGAGTGACCAAGGTAACATTAGAAGGAATGTAGTAACTTTTGGGAAGACACATGTACAAGAATTAATTTAATAATTTGTGAAGTGTTAAAAATACTTTTAAAAGTATTTTACCTTTTGTTTTCTTTTTGGATAGAAATTATATTTAATCTATGGTGTATCTCTGCAAATGCAGTCCTCCTTCCTCAAATATGTACTCTGGGGATCTCAGTATATGAGCACATTTTATTTCAATGTAATTTGCATACAACAGTGAGGTGGGAAGGGAAGGGAAGTTCAGGGAAGGGAAGTTCAGGGAAGGGAAGGGAAGGGAAGTTCAGGGAAGGGAAGGGAAGTTCAGGGAAGGGAAGTTCAGGGAAGGGAAGTTCAGGGAAGGGAAGTTCAGGGAAGGGATGGGAAGGGAAGGGAAGGGAAGGGAAGGGAAGGGAAGACAGATGAACTACTGCAACAGTTATCAAGTTACAGCCTGGGATTGCACCTCTGAAGCAAAGCTGGGAATCCTGTTAGTTGTGCCCTTTACAGATTGCTCACAGGGACATAAAGCACATACATGAGTGTGGGTTAATAAAGGAGTAATTTGTTGTAGCAGGGTCAGGAGGAAATTTCTTAAGCTTTCTTCATCAGTGTGTTTTGAATGCCTGACCAAGAAAAGCATCCTAAGCCATCATTAATAAAAAATAAATAAGAACCCAGCAGGAATATGATCCATATCACAATGCAACTAACTGGTGTCTAGAGAGTAAGAAAGTGTTTAAGTAAGAAAATACATGGGAATGTTATTGATGACTCTTTCCTCCAGAGATATGATCTTCTACATCTTTTGGTTTTCAGCACCTTGCTCATTTTTCCAGCAGGGATATGGGTCACCTTATAGTAATGCCAAGTCTAGTGCCAATAGGTTTGCCTTTTAATTGCCTTCCACAGGGGCTTTAGTAGGAGTGCAGAGATCCCAGGAGACATCCAAGAGCACAGAATTAAGAGCGTGGAGGTAGGACTGTCTGCCCACAGACCACAGTAAGAGAGTAAATATCCGATATGAGAAAAATAAGAAAGATTACACTGCACTTACAGTTTTTTAATATCATTACACTGCTACTCAATGCAAGAAAGGAGTTCCACAATTCTTAGCTCTTAAGTGAGAGTACATATCTCAAGGAGCTCTAAGTCCCCTTCAGTTTTCCTCCTGTGCAGCTTTCTCACCATGCCTACCACTCACCTTCAGTGGTACAGCCTTTCCTAGCATCTGATAACTGCATAAAACAAGAAATTACTACTTTTCAATTTTTTAATGTCTAAATATTAGCGCAGAAAATTATTATAGCGGTCTTTTTTTTTTAGTTAAGTGGGAAATTTGAACTCAGTTTTTTGTGGCTACACAAAGTGACAAGTAATAGATAAGTGTAATAAATTATTCTGCATTTCTCAAGAAAAAGTTTATGTAGACTATTTAGAGATTACTCTGTATTTTATAAGCAACTTTACTGTTTATATTTATTTTTTATCTACCCTGTGTGGTTACAAAATTACTATAATACCTTGGAGCCTCAAAACCCTTTGAAATGCAGATGTTGGTAAGACTGGAAAAGAAAATAACAGTGCTATTATACTTAGCTAACAAGGGAGGGTCAGAAGCCCAAGACCCTTTTGACATAGACATTTACATGTCAGTTCTGGTTCTATGCATCTACACCTGTATGGATCTAGAAGTGCAAGTGGAGGCTGATGTTGACACAGTATATGAACAGCTAACTATATATGTCTGAATTTGAAGGATTTTTCAGAAACTACTGTGCTGGTTTACATCAGTGATGACCATGACAAAGACAAGAGATGTTTAAAAAATATCCACCAAAGTTCTCTCTGTAGCTCTGATTTCGTAACAACTTTAGAAAAATCAAGCCCTTTTGGCTTTTTATATTTTTTTTTTTTAAGATTGTTGCATAAAACTTAGGTGAATCAGTAAGCCCTGGGTTTCGACTTTCTAGTTTGCTGGACTACCTCATAATACAATATTCACTATTGTTTGAATGTATTTGTTTTTCTTTGTCTGAAGCAACTTTAACCAGTCTCAAAACTTCAGAGATTCAAGCAGCTTAACTTTTCCCTGAATGCTAATTAGCTTGATAATTTTGTTTATTTACAGATTATTAAGCAACCTGTTGAATTAATATGTAGCATCATAACACACCTTGCAGGTTTCTTGCAGCTGCTTGCTGGATAGGTTGCTTAACAGAGGAGCTGTGGCTGATGGAATGATGGTCTCACAGGATTTGCAACTTACTGAAGGAGCAGGATTTTTTGCACAAGTTGTATCTGTGGCTCATTGAATTGTCTTAGAAGTCAGATGTTAATTGTATCAATAAACATAGCAACAGTGCCTTTCACAGGTCCCATGGTAGCCACTTTTGCTTCGGCTGGGGTTCTTAAAGTATTCTTTGACTGTATTTTTCCACAGTTGACTTGTGCCACACAGCTAGCATTTCTTTCTGAGTCATCTACCAAGAAAATTGGAACTGCTGGTGAAATATCCACAGGCCCCACTCTGCACCAGGCATGTCAGGAGTTTCAGAAGAAAACCAATAAATTATTCCCACAGACCACCAATCAGTAATAAAATGGGATTTTCATCAGTAATAGTAGAACATTTTTGCATTCATGTAAACCCCACCATTATTGAAAATTCAATTATTTCTGCTATTCCTTGTTAAAATATTTTTAAAACTGTAAAAGTGGATTCCAAGTTCTGCAGCCTCATTTTTATGGTTGGAGGGAAAAGGCAAAGGGATACAGGCAGTTCTGCATGTATGTAAGGTTTTATAAGAAGTTCCTCTCAAAATGAACTCTGAAATACTTTATGCTCACATTATGCTCTTTAGCACATCATTACAGTTTCAACCATTTCTAAGATGTTCCATTATTACTTGCATTGAATCAAGCACCTATCTCAGAAGAGCTTAACTTTATATCTTGGATTTTAGGGAGAGCACTCTAATAAGTGGGATCTGAAAGAAAATACTGTTGATTATTGCTGAGAACATTATAAATATTTTAAAATGTCATTTTTCAGTTTCTTATTACATAGTAATTAACACAAAATTGAAATAGATTCCATGCAGTACACCTCATCATTTCATAGCTGGGTAGATGACACTGAGTTAAAATACCTGCACAGCAATAAAGTTTATAAACCATTATGCAGCAAAAAAATATAGTCATTACTAATGGAGTGCTGAATAGGAGTTAAATTCTTCTCAGTCCCCAGCATAATGCGGAGATTAATAAAACAGATGAGCTGAATATCTATCACCTGAAAATCCTAGAAATTCAGTAGTTCTCTGTTTTTTTGAGAATCAGAGTGGTTATGGTTGGAAGTAACAATTTGGGGGAGTTTTTTTCATTTTATTTTTTCGTCCTTTAAAACATGCATTGATACTTAGCACAACCTGGTAAATGTCAGTAACAAGGGCTTTTTTTTTTTTTTTTTTAATTTATGTTTAATTAACCAGAGTAAAGAAGGCAGTGTTACCATTGTGGAACTCAGAATATTTGCCCGTGTCTGAATCTGCTCTGAAGTACATGGTTATTCAAAGCCTTGGCTGCCCTGCTGGTTCTGGTTAAAATGCTGGTTCTGGTCCCCTCTGAACTTGGAGGTGGCTTCCACAGTCCCTTCCAACTGTCCATTCTATGACCCATTGATGGTTGGACAGGAGTGGGATTAACCCACATTTAAAATCTTGGGTTTTCTGCAACTGGTTTAGCAGAAAAATTGATTTATCATTTTTATTTATTTTATAATTCCCCTTTGTTCTTTGCTGATATTGCCCATCAGTTATCACTAGAGAACCCTGTGTCAGTCCTCCCAGCATGCAAACTCAATATCTTTTCAATGTGACTTTTCCCATGGCAGAAAAAAAAGGAATTAATCTGTTGAAAATACAGTCAATTCAAAAACAGATAGTCTATTTTGAGTTCACTAATTTTTTCTTAATGTTACAAAAGTCAGGGTAGAAGCCATGGTTTAATTCTTTCTGGATTACAGTCCAATAAGGACTTGTTAAAATTGCTCCCATGTGGAACAATAATCCATAAACAAAGAAAGAGAGGAGTTGAGCCTGCATTTCAAGGACAACCCCCCACTACTTCGAAAACCAAGGTAAAAAATTACTTTGTTTTTCTTGCCATCAGTATGAAAACTTGAAACACACATTAGTGATGCACAACTCAGAGGAAGTCTGTTCAAATGGCATCACGAACAAAATATACATTGAATGACAAGTGAACCGTGGAGATTTTTTCTCCCCCCATTTTCTCTTTCTCCATAAGGAAGGCTAGAAATGTATGTTTTAATAAAGAACTTAGAAAAAGTATGTTCAAATGGTATTATGAATACTGTGCTAACAGAGGAGCTATTTTCCATGCCTACATGAAAATAAACCAGCTGCCTTCACTAAAATGGATGGGGCTTATTGTTATTCTGTCTTAATTCAGAGATTTCCCTTCTGGTAGAATTAAAAAAAAAATATATATATATACTGGAAAAAATTAAACAAGTAAAAATTCCCCCCCTCCCAAAAAAAAAAAAAAAAAGTATTTGATTGTTTGAATGTTTTGACATAAAAAATGTCTTTGCTTTTTTTCTTTTTTTGCAAAAACCTTTTCCTCATGGGCAGTTTTAAAACTGACTATTTAGCGCAGCTCTGGACACCTGATGATTTTTAATGTAACAGAAAATGTTTCTGTCATTTTCAAAAGAAAAACTATCTCCATGTGGGCTTGAAGACAAATACCAATCAATATGACAGGCAGAAACAAACACATGCTCTGGTGTATGCTAATATGTTCTAATTCCCTCTTCATCCAAAATCGTAGATATTCAAAAATCACAGAAATTTATACTGGTTTTTAATTATGAACATAGGTCTCAGGTTATCCCAGAAGTGCACACTTCAGCAACTGGTGCATTCAGTGGATGGACAAAAGATTAAATAATGAATTTTAATTTGCTTAGAATAATGGCAGTAAATTCCAATTTTTGTAATGCTGTAAGTATACTGATTGCAATAAGCAGTGTATATCTCTCTGTAACTCCTATTTTCCCCTTCAGCTGAGTTTCTGTGATATTAGCAATTTCTATGTATTCACATTCTAGCACCCTCTCCGCATATCAGCATACAACACTAGCTCAAAAATATAAAATAATCCATCTATAAACTCTGTGCACTCTGTAAAAACTTACAGAGGCTGAGAAACCAGATATTACACAGTATTTAGGTATAGCATAATAGAGACTAACACTGTAATTCTGCTCCTAATGAACACCATGGGCTTCTGTCAATGACTTCTGTAAGAATAGGACTTTGCATAAGAAAGACATCATTGTATGGTCACCCACTATAATCTGCATAAACATGTCAGAGAAATCAATCTAGTAATATCTTCATTGAATCACTTCTCGTTATACTGGAGTATAACCTTTAAATCCAATTTGGGCATAGAATTGTTAGAATTATAAAATCAATTCTGTGTTAAATATACTTTACTTCTTTTTACTTTGAATTTGACTACTTTTAACTTCCAAGCACTTGATCCACCTGTAATGCTTTTCTGCTGTGAGAAACCTTCCACAGTTTTACGACACAATTACTGTCTTTTAATATTCTTTAGGGCATATTTGCTACAGGGAGGAAATCTTCAAATCGGTTTGGTCTAAATCAGCTGCTTTTCTGTCTTAAGGATGATTTCTATTTGCATTATATCTCCTCTTAACAGCTGAGCCATACAAAGAGGTTTTAAGGACAATGAGCATCCTCATGGTCTCCCCCTCTCAATTAATATATTTATGATAGAGGCACGCTTAGGGAAGATTAACAAGAAACATTGGTTTCCCCTGTTAATTAAACTCATAGTGGATTTCTGTAGGTAAGCTTGCCCTGTCTTCTCTCACAGGCCAGAGAGACCTTCCCAGGCTCAGGAGATCCAGAAAAACAGCACTACATGTAGCCACAGGCACCTGCTGCAACACCTTCCCTAATGAGAGATGTGTGCAGTGGGTAAAGCTCCGTTTGAGCCAGTAACCCCAGAGAGCCTTCCTCAGCAGTGAGAAAAGCAGCCCCTGCTCAGGTGCAGTTTCTCTCTCCTGAAACAGACATCTGAACTCAGGAAAGGACCCCCAGTGACTAGAAATGAGAGCCAGGGCAATAATTTCAGATGGAGGCATACTTTGAGGGGTTACATGCAGTTATATTTAATTAATTCCACCTTCACTGTAATACTTTTGAAGAAAAACTTTGGTTTAGGAAAAAAGTGCCAAAATTCAAAACTCATTTCTTTTGGGGGGAAACAGGGGTGTTTAATCAAGAGTACCTGCTTCCTGAGGAAACAAATAAAATTCCTGGTTTCTGAACAGGTCTTGTTGGAAAGAATAGGGCATTTCAGTGTTTGGACAGGGAATTCATAATGACATAAAGGGTCAAGATGCTAACATGACTGGATGTTCTAAAAAATATCTTTTTCTTGGTGAAATTGTATAGAAATGTCAGATTTATCAAAACCGTGATCAAATCTCTAATAAATACTCTTTTCATTATTTTATATTCCTTTAACATTGACAGTAGTTAGATTCAGTTAATGGGGTATGAATATGAATTTTTATTCATATTTATTTAGGGTATTTAGGATTGTTCCATAATTTTCATGCAGAAAATATGTTTTCAAAGGAACTAATTTTTTGCTAAATACAAATATCTCATATCAAAATCTTACATAATTTAGAATTTGTTTTTCTTTGGTTTTCCATTCTAAAAATGTTTCATTTTCCTTTTAGGCGTAATTTTTCAGAGTTAATTTATGCAACTAAATCTGGGTATTTTTTCCCAGACAAAACAATGAACAAGCAAAAGAAAACAATTGTTCTCATAGGATTGATATAGAACCTGGGTTAAGTATATTTAGAGTTATTGTAAGAATTATTTAAAAACAGTAGTGATTTATTCTAATTGACAAATTAGTTTGGAAATTAGGTAAAAAAAGTAGTGAAATATCACTTGGAGCGAGAGAAACATTTTAATTACAGCCCTTCTCTTATAAAGGGAAAGATGTAAATCCAAAGCACAAAAAAATGCTCTGTTGCAGTAACCTATACAAAGAAACTGAATAGCAGATGCAGAACTGAACTAATAAAAATTTATTAAAAACCTACAACTACAAACAAGCAACTAGTTAGCGTGTGCTGTAGTAAAAGGATTTTGTCATTCTACTTAGGCATTGATTTTGATGAGTTTAAATGACAGAGAAATATTGTTGATGTCATGTATTGCATTTCTGCAAAACATTTGAACTGGTGTCATGACAGATCCTGTTTCATGAATTCAAATGACAAAAGCTGCAAAAACCAAAAAATATGCACATTATTTTAAAAACTGCTTTATGTATAATTATGAAAACATCATTACTATATGGAACTGTATCTGAGTACCTATATTTCCTCTCAGTTCATCAGAGGACTCTCTTGTTCTATGTTGTTTGGACATTTTAAGAATGACTGGGATAATTATATTAGAGCAGAAAAAAAATCTCATAGGGACAGAAGAGGCGTGGGAGTGGTTAATGAAAAATTTTAGAGTTTGGTTTCAGTGAAACAGTATCTATTTCAATATGGCCAAGGACAATGTATATAGGAAAAGAATGCAAACTACAATAATGATATGGGTTTGCTAACCTGGGAAATAGTGATGCTGAAAAGTACTTAGGGCCATGGTGGATAATCAACTAATAATGAGATCCCAGGTGACACTGCAGTAAAAAGAAATAATGGATAGAAATACGGAATGGTGAGTAGGAGTTGTGAGATTATAATACATCTGCATTTGACTATAATGAAACCATTCATGGAATAATTCATCCATTTCCCCTATTTGTGCATTGAGAGATGCTAAAAACCTGCAAAGAATTCAGAGCAGAGCAGGGGGAGTAACTAAAACCTAGATGGTGGGGTGGCATTCTAGCAGACAGAAGGTACTCCATCTTTCCAAGGAAAAAAACACAGGCTCAGCTGATGGTCTCTGAGTGTCCGTGTGGACCACAGAAATTCAACAGGAGTCTTTTCAGTGTAGAATATTACAGCAACACAATACCAACATAGGAATGCCAAGATGACTGGCATGTGGGGATGGAACAAGTGGTAATTTTAAAGGAAACTTCCTGGTCTGACCATTCACAGGCTGTGGCGGTCACACTGCCAGCGCCAGGGACTGTCACTGCTGGGACCGAAGCCCCTCCACAGCGGTGGCTCCAGTGACCCAATGGGTCCCTGCTTGACTCCCCCCACACCCCCACTCACACTAACACTGGTTTCCTGACCAGCTTGGCCCCGGATTTCCCATGGCAGGGTCTCCAATGTCTCGTTCCATAAAGCCATTTATTCACGGTGCAGTAACACAGAAACAGCTCGAGCTGGTGGCTCCAAGGAGGGACCCACAAACAAAGGAGTCCCTGGGTTTTTTCCCCCTCACACGCCAAGCAAGGAAGGGAAAGTCTGGAGTCCTGGTCACCAGGATGGACCACAGGTGTCTTTGTTATGTGAAGGGGCAGCTGTTCACGGCCTCTTGGCTCAACCTTCCACCCCCGAAGCTTGAACCCGCAGCTCCGACTGCAGCTCCTCACCCAGATACCTACACTGGGTGTGTTCCTCAACAATAATGTCTTTAAACTGGCAGAGGAAAAGTTTAACTTTGATATTAGGAAGAAATTCTTTACTGTGAGGGTGACAATGCCCTGACACAGGTTGCCCAGAGAAGATGTGGATGCTCCAGCCCTGGAAGTGTTCAAGGCCAGGCTGGATGGAGCTTTAAGCAAACTGGTCTAGTAAGTGAAATCTCTGCTGATGTCAGAGGGCTGGAACGAGGTGATATTTAAGGACCCTTACAACCCAAACCATTCTATGATTCAGTTATTTGAATTCAGCAGGAAGAAAAAAAATAATTAAATGGAAATATTTTGTGGTGAAGTTTTTATTAGAAACTATAAAGCCAGAACAGGATGTTTGTTTCACAAGACACCACACACTTTTCTTCAACTCTGAGTATTGCACTTTGGGTAGGAATTGATGCATGCACTCCTATGGTTTGAACTGGTAATAAAATTGGAGTGTTCCCTAAAGCCCACCAAAATCTATGAATGGTGTTTATTGATATGTAGAAATACCTGGCACTTCCAGATGTGATTTGGAATATTGCCTCTCATTGTGAACAAAAAAATTGTTTGAACTTTTATTAAAGACTCCAGTTTACAGCTTATGTACACTTAAGATATTATGACTACCTGGAGGCTGAGGTCTCAGCCACAGGCAGTAGATCACAGGCGTGACTTGATCTTACAGATGCTGCACACATGGAAGCACACACAAACTGAGAGCATGGTAAATCTGCATGATAATTGCTCTCAGCATGAAGGGTGCAAAATCTGAGCACCTCTGGTCCTGATGTCCCGTGCCCACACTGGGAGGAAATCTGCCTAAGCCAAGAACTTTTAAAAGAAGAACATTAAAGTGTCAAGTGCCGTTTGGTTTAGCCAATTGGTAGTTTGTGGTGCAGACCTCAACACTGATGAAGGAAGATGCTGAAGCTGTTGTCTTTACATGGAGCATTCTCATCTGGTTCCCCTTACTATACAGAAATAGACTCCAACATCTTCTGCTCTTGCCACCTGGGGTGCAGATCCTGGCCCCTTTGTAGGAGTCCAACATGTACAATAAAGGAAATTACAGCAAAAACAGCTTTGGTGGAGAACAGTGCTACCTTAAGCCTCAATTATTCAGAAAGACCAGTCTGATTTCACAAGTTATTATTCTTCTTCTTGTTTGCTACACCAGTGGTTTGTTCCAATGCCTTTCCCCAGGAGGCTGAGCCTGAATTGTATTCCAGCGGCAATTCAGAAACTAGAAGGCAAGCTGGGCCTCATTTTTGAAAATTAACATTTAACTTTAATTGGTCCTTCCCACGCTACTTTGGAAATTATTCCTCTGTGCAAACTGAACAAGAAAGGAAAAGGTCATGTTCAAATGTAGATTTTAAAAAACCTTGAACTTTAGTTCTAGTTTACCACCTTGTCTTCATCTTAAATATAGCAATAAAAACAAAACAAACCTTGTCTGCATGCCTGCTTTACATTAGAGCCTTACCAGAAAAGTTATATGTTGTCTGTTTCTTTGCTCAAAAGAAAAATAACCAATTTGCTCTTGTGTGGTTCAGGGGAAAATAGCCTTGAGAAAATGTTATTGATGTAGTGTATTTATGTAGGGTTGCATGACAAATTATGCCATCAGCAAATAAGGTCAGAGTAGCGGAGTGAATTACTGGCAAAAATAGGTTCCTTGCAAAGGACAAAGGTTCTTTTAAATGCATATAAACCTTGAAGCCATATGAGAAGAAATAATACTGATTCAGAGTGGAATGTAGTATTTTAAAGCTCCCCAAAACTCCATATGATTTTTTTGTGGATGACTATTACTTTTTCAGGAAGGATGAAGAAGCCTACATGGCAGAATATCTGCCTGTGATTACTGGGAGGCAGTTTAAGGGCTTCCTTGAAGTGTGGTGTACCTGCTTCAGTTAGACTTCAGACCCTGCCTTCAGAGGGGCAAACACTGCATTTAGGGATGAGTTCCTACAGCTTCTCATAGTTTTCTACAGCAGGGAAGAAGGAACACATCAATAGATGCCAACAACCTGTTTGAACACAAGTATGCACAAGAGTACACTGCAGAGAAGAGCACACTATTTAATTTTTAACAAAGAAGAATTCTGCTCTACAGTTCTGGGTATTTAATGTAATTCCTCATCTGTCTGAAAACTGTTTAAAACAGGTGCTGCTAAATTATTCCTAGTGCACTTCAAGCCTTTCTGCGAATATAAAAGGGAGTTTTGAAGGTTTATTTCTGGACAAGTTCTGGGTTGGCCAGATTATAGCATCAGTTGTTCAAGAAAAAAAATCATAATCATATGAATTTGATAAATAATCTTTAAATAAAGTAGCATATTAAGCATGTCAATGATACTTTGCAGTTGCAATTGGCAATAACATTTTTTAAAAGAGCAGTGTCATTGCTTATCAGATGCACCAGGGCCCTCAAGCTACACATTTCACACTAGTCATTCATGACATTGCAAACTTTGGAGAAGACCGGAGAAAGAAGATCTTCCCCTTTTTAGAGATGCTCTAACTTTTGGGATAGAGCAACACACAGGATGAGTTCACAGGTACAGCCAAAGCCAGGACTGTATTTGCTGCTCTGATGCAACATCAAGACCGTCTCCCCATGCTGAGCAGAACTGACACTGGAGAGGGTGAATTTGAGTGGCCCAGAGATGAGCCTTTGAAAGAGCTGACACTGTCCTTGCAGGCAGTGAAGGTCCCCAAGGCAATCTCGGTCCTAATCCCATACCTGGCTGGCAGCAAACACCACAGTTGCATGTGTACATCCAGGCTGAAATCCTGACGTGAAATGATCTCTTCTGTTTTCAGCATGTTTCTCATCCCAGGCAACACCTAAACATTGCTGATAGGATCACAGAGTATCCCGAGTTGGAAGAGCCTGACCAGGATCATTAGGTCTGACTCCTGGCCCTGCATAGAACAGACCCAAGATGGTCAAGTACAGTCCAAGACCTGTTCCTGATAGGCACTTTGGGTATCAAGAAGTTATTTTCAAGGCTTAGGAATCTTGATAGGACATCACTGGGCTGCATGTGGGACTGGCTGAGGTTGTTGAGATGGGCTCTGGATGGTGAGACACTGCTCTGCTCTGCTCTGCTCTGCTCTGAGTGGATGCCTCTGTCTTCTCCCACCCCAGGAGCCACCAACCCTCCTGCCCTCAACTCCTACTGTGGGTGACAGTGGGCAGTTAGGAGACAAGCATTTAACAACTGTTCTTTCCAAATAAGAACTTTCTCCTTTCAAACCTTTAATTATCATTGCTGAACTAATCTATCATGATAGTGAATCACACCATATGGTCACTGATGTTAAACTGACAGTTAAAACTGCTTTTTTTATGCTTTACACTGCTCAGTTTTAGCTTTCCAAAACTTTGTAGCATCACCTCTTACTTCCTGGGCATGTAACATTGTCACTGGGCTTCTGCCTTCCCAAATGTTACTTGCTGCATAAGACTAAAGAACATTTCTGTCCTTTGATTGTAGTTTAAGAAGAAGAATGTGTGAAACAGGTTTATGCCACAAGACAGTAGAAGGGGACTTTAGACAGTGTAATTGAGAAGAAATTATCTTCTTTACACAGGAGACAGGTGCTTAGATATATGCAGTTCATAGTTATAGGCTAAGAAATAGGCCTAAAGAGTTCTGTGGTGGATCAGCTGCTAAAGTAATAACCTGTGAGACTGTGTTCCTCAATTGCAATCCTGATTTATCATCAACTTCTAATTTAGTGGTAAGTAAGATCTTTCTGGGCCAAAATCCAACATCTTTTAAAGGCGTTTTGTTTTCTGATGTAACTGAATTGATTCTAATGGAGTCACTTTCACTTTACGTCAATGAAAGTGAAATTGGGATATCATGGGATATCATTACAGCCTCAGTTAACTCATCTACCAAGTAGATTCAGTTTATCGATCAGAACTAGGGGACAGTTTAGAGCTGGAATTTTTATTTTATTCTTAAAAAACCACAGCTTTTTATAATTAAAAATATCAGTAGGAGATATGACAACTGTTTTTACTTAAAGACTGTGACTCAAAAAAGAATGTGTTGGACTCTTGCACCGAAAAAATGCATGATTTTTATAGAATCATACATATAGAATTAAGGTTGGAAAAAACCTCTAAAATTCATGGAGTTCAGCCACTTACTTCTGAAAGCAAGCAAGGAAATGTGACAGGAAATCACACCTTTACAAGTTGTGATTTTTTTAAACTTTCAGTTCCTTGACAATAATTTTTTGTTTGTTTATTTCAGCTCACATTTCATTATGTGAAAAAACACTGAAATGCCAGGTTTTCCTCATGGCAGTATTTAAAATATTACTCGTATGACAAGCTGAACATGTGTCAGCAGTGCCCTGGCAGCCAGGAAGGAAAACCATGTCCAGGGGTGCATCAGGCACAGCATGGCCAGCCAGGCAAGGAAGGGGATTGTCCTGCCCTGCTGTGAGCTGGGGCAGCCTCACCTCAAGTGCTGGGGGCAGTTTTGGGTACCACAGTATAAGAAAGACATTAGGCCATTAGAGACCATAGAAAGGAGGGCCACCAGGATGGTGAAGGCTCTGGAGGGGAAGCTGTATGAGGAGTGACTGAGGGCACTTGGTCTGTTCAGCCTGGAGAACAGGAGACTGAGGGGAGATCTCATTGTGGTCTGCAACTGCCATGGAAGCAGAGGGGCAGGCACTGATCTTTTATCTGTGGTGACCAATGACAGGACCCAAGGGAATGGCCTGAAGCTGTGTCAGCAGAGGTTTAGGCTGGATATTAGGAAAAGGTTCTTCACCCAGAGGGTGGTTGGACACTGGAACAGGCTCCCCAGGGAAGTGGTCACAGCACCAAATCTGTCTGAGTTCAAGAAGTTTTTGGACAATGCTCTCAGGCACGTGGTGAGACTCTTGGGGATGATCCTGGGAAGGGCCAAGAGCTGGACTCGATGATCTTGATGGGTCCCTTCCAACTCAGGATATTCTATAATTGGGTGATTTTATGATCTCTAGTTCTTATTTACTTTATAGGGGTGTTTGATGGCTCAAGTTAAGTCTAAAATAAAAAGGAAAACTTTGGATAAAGAGAACTTAAGAAGAGTTAAACCTGTATTCTACTACAATTTCCACTAAATACCAGTTATCCATATTCACCCTTCTAGCTTTCTTGTCATCTCATGTGACATATTTCCAGCATGTTTTTATTCCCTTTAGGCTTCATGCTTCCTTGTGATGGGCCATCTGGCTTCCCTGGAGGAAAGGGCAGTCACAGAATCATAGAATGGTTTGTGTTGGAAGGGACCTTAAAGATCATTTAGTTCCAACGCCCCTGCCATGGGCAGGGACATCACTGGGCTGCATACACCAGGATGTTTGGAGCCCCATCCAGCCTGGCCTTGAACACTTCCAGGGATGGAAGTGTGCAGCCACAACTTCTCTTCACAATCTGTACCAATGTCTCACCACCCTCAAAGTAAAGGATTTATTTCTAATACCCAATCCAAACTTCCCCTCTGTCACTTTAAAGCCATTTCCCCTTGTCCTGTCACTACACGTCCTTGCAAACCATTCCTTTCCTGTTGTCTTGTAGGTCCCATTCATTTAAACAGAGTGGGAAACCCTAGAGCAGCGTGCTTGTTTGCAGAATCTAAATAGAAATCTGCATTTTTCTGTCTGGAAGGCTTTGTGTTGGTTTTTCTTCTTTTAATTTCTGTGAGCAGGGTGCAAGTTTTTTACATCTTTAGACCAGCTTCAGTAAGAGTTGGAAGCAGTTTGGTTTTCTCTCTTAATGCTATAGAAGAAAGGACCGACTTACATCTCTTGATGTGAAAAGGGATATCTCATTTGCATTCTTAGTTATAAGAAATTGTCACTATGGTACATAAAAACACCATTTAATATATTTACTCTACCGGGAAGCACATAAGTACTTTATCCCTGTGTTACATATGACAAAGCAAAACCACACAGACGGTATGCTAGATATTAAGAATATTGAATGACTAATTTTCGGAAAGCTGAGATCAGGTAACTAAAATTAGCCTTGCTAAAATTAGCCTTGTTTGGGTTTATTGTCATTATCATTATTATGATTATAATGACTGGACACCTGCTCAAGCAGCAGGTTAAATTGTATTAGTCAGTGTCTAAATATACACAGAATAAAAAATCAGTTTCTGACTACTGTGCTTATTGTCTCAGGATGAAATGAGAAACCAAAGTGGGTTATGGACAGAGAGGGAGCTACAGAGGGATGAGACCTAGAGCTACACAAGGTTTCCAATACAAGATCCTCAAGAGGCATCATAGACATTTTATGAGCTAACTGTGCAATCAATCTGAGATTGCTACTACATTGAATTGAATAGATTTATATCTTTATAGGTGGTTGTATATATACATGCAAATATTCATTGTACAGTTCCACAGAGATTTGCAATAAAATCTTTCTGTTCCTGCAAAGAGCCAGGTGAAAAGCACCAAGGTGCCTTTTTGAAGGTATTGCACATAAGTGCTAAGGGTGGACTTCTCTAGCTGGTAACTAAGAGACTGTCTCTTAGGAGGTGGTAAGTCATAAGGATCCTTGAATCTGAAGATTGATGGCTTTGTTTAATGCTATGCAAGAGCAAATAAAGGAGCATCTAGAACAGAACTGAGATTATCAGAAAGAAAAAACCAAACAAAAGGGAAGGCTAAGGGAAGCAACATCCTTAACAAAACCAGAAGTTACCACATTTTACTTCACAAGACCAAAGAATCAAATAATAAGTCAAATAATTGAGCTGTTCCATGACTGTAATAAGCACAATTCAACTGATGTGAATGGAGCATGCTGAAAAAGGCCTAAGAGGTTGTTGTGGACACCAGGGTGAGCATGAATCTATGTATTTGCATGAGGAATACAACAAAACTGTCCCATAAGGATAGCAAGATAAAATAAACAAGTATCTTCCTTTACTTACTCCCAGTGAGGCCACGCTGAAATAATGGTCCAGTTTTAGACCTCCTTAATTTAAGGGAAAATATTGGAGGGAATGCTGCAGGCAGCTGCCAAGATTATAACTAGCCAGGGTAAGTGACTTATGAGGCGAGTTTGAGAGAACTGAGTTTGTTTAGTCTGACAAAAGAGACATTCCATAGCAGTCTTCAACTTTGTGAAAAAAAGGAGTTATCCAGAGTGCATAGGGAATCCCAGTCCTCATAGTTTTTCTATATTTGTCTAAAGTCAGGGTTGACTTGATCTGGTCTTGGTGGTGGTCCCAGTCTGGGTGGAAATTTCAGTCAATGACCTCCTAAGGTCTTCCACCAGCATTTCTAGGAAGACAGAGCAATAGCCATTTTGCTACCAGTGGTTCATCTTTTTGAGGAACCAGAGAAAGCTGTCTGACCCAGACAACTACATGTGAGAACAATTCTGATTAAATGATGAAAATTATGAAAACCACAGGACTGGTATTTATTAAAGTATTCCTGAGCATCATTTTGTCACATAGCATTGATATGTTGAAAGAGTCCTTTAGCGTTGTGCCACAAAGTCCCACAAAGCCTGTCAGATATGGGTCAAGCCAACAGAGAAAGTGCATGAGCTTTTAGGGACAACAGTACCCACTAAATTCCTAAGAGTTCCTGTCCAGTTCTATTAGGATCACCATCTATGAATAAAATATGAAAAGAAGACCATATGTATTCCTGCACAAAAACTTAAGATACTGGACAATTACAAATTAGCAGTGCATGGAACTGCATTGACTCAAAGTGTAAGAGATTGAGTCATTATAAGAATGGGCAATGAAGTTGATTCTTTATGTTTTGAGTTTTAAAGCATGATGTTTGTGGGACATACTAAGGAGACTCTCTTAGTGTTATATTTACAAAGGAAAATGGACGAGAGTGGCATGCTGGAGGACAATTTTTAGGTTATGATGATTCCTTTAGGGCTCATGTTTGTGCAGAATTATTAGGGACATGTCTAATAAAACAAAGAGCATCAGTCAGACATGCAGAACAACTTAAGAACTGGCTTCTAGCTTAGAAGTTGGTCCCACTTGGTGACAAAAAATACATTAAGATAATGAGAAAATGGAACACGGAACATGAAAATGAAACCTCAAAAATGTGAGAATAATCCTCTGACACAAAGCTGAGGTTTGGCTTCCTGCAGCACCCAAGGAGGATGATGGCCTCTCAGAGATGTCTTTCCCCAGAGGCACAGATTTCAATTTGCACCAGGCTCCCAGAAATTATTCAGTGAATTATCACAAAGTTATTAAATTCTTCAGGACTCAACCAGGTCCCAGTTTAACTCCCATTGAGCACAGACAGAGAGTAAGTGATGATTAAAAGAGAATGTGGTAAAGGAATGGACATCTATTTGAGATGTTATCTGGTGTTAGGAAAAGAGGTGTGTTAAAACATATGAAAAAATGCCAATTATAATGATGGTTTTCACCAGAAGGTACTCTTGAAGGGCATCTCTCATCCAGAATTGAATCAAATTATTTAGTTCTAATGCCAATTGGCAATGTTAATTAGCACAGTCCTTAAAAATCTGTTCCTTGAAGAAGCCCTTTAGATGATGTAACATGCAAATGTGATTTTAAGCCCTTACTATTTCATACTGCAGATTTTTAAAACAACTACCCTCTGTTCAATACTGTCATTGCCAGGAAGAGCTGGAGAGCCAGGAAGAGCTGGAACACCAGCTCCTGTAAGGGCAATCTTGCTGTCATGGTTAATCAAGAGCTCTTAAGAGGAGCAGCCTTTTGAAATAATAATAACAACAAAGCCTTTTGAAGTAATAATAACCATGGTGGTGGTGATGAGAGATGTACTAAACTACAGAAAAAAGTTCAAACAATGAAATCTGCCAAGTTAAAATGAGAAATACTGCATAACAGTCAACTAGTCTAAGCCTACAAGTGCTCAGATACTAGTAGCATATGGGTACAGAAGTAGCTCCAAATATAGGCTAAGGCAGGTTTAGTTGCTGAAATCTTTTATTTCCCTAAGGACAGACACAGGTGCAAAGAAGACTGACACAGACAGAGAACATATTTCATGAGAAGGGATTAAACCAGTTTATTTGTTTAACAAGAGGAAGGTATATATGGGATATGATTGCAACATATACAAAATATCCTTTCCCCTTTTCCCTCTTTATAATTATGTAGGGAAGATGCAGATACACTGATCATCAACATCACTGGAGTGGCTACTAGTCAGATATTAGTTCAGTGGCAGGGTGACATAATAGCTCTCCAATAAAAAGACTAAGCAAATGAACAGAGACTAGCAGGGAACTGAGATCTCTAGGACTGAACATACTGCAAAATCCAAGGTAGATTTAGGATGGAACTTGACCACTGTGACTGGAAATCCATTTCGGTATTCTGCCAAAATATTTTTAACACCTGAGATCTCCAGAAGGCATTAGCTCTTCTGTTTTGAAATGATCTGGTTGATTCAGAGCAGGGGGACAATCTAGTTTTAAGCATAACACCAGAGAGCAGTAAATAGATTACGGGGAGCTGCAGAAACTGGGCAGCTTTAGATCTTCAGTATTTTCTTCTGTGCCATGGCTGCTGGATGGCCTTACTGGTCTTCGTTCCAAACCAGTGCTATTCCAAAGTGGCTTCATAACTCTTTACGAGCTCTTGTGGTAGAGAAGGGTCTGGAGCACAAGTCTAATGAGAAGTTGCTGAGGGAGCTAGGGGTGTTTAGCCTGGAGAAAAAGAGGCTCAGGGCAGACTTTATTGCTCTACAACTACCTGAAAGGAAGGCTATCCAGCTGGGGGGTCAGTCTCTTCTCACAAATAACAAGTGATAGAACAAGAGGAAATGGCCTCAAGTTGTGTCAGGAAAAGTTTAGATTGGATATTGGGAAACTTTTCTATGGCAAAAGGATCGTTCAACACTGGAAGAGACTGCCCAGGGAAGTGGTTGAGGCACCCTCACTTGGAGGTATTTAGAAGATATGCATATCTGGCAGCTGGGGACATGGTTTAGTGGTGAGCTTGGAAGTGTTGGGATAACAATTGGATTCTGTGCTCTTAGAGGTCTTTTCTAGTCTAAATTATCCTATTCTTTCCAAGTGTCAATTCTTATTATTACTGAACTTTCTTAGTGCTTTCCCTTTGCTCTCTTTTACTTCGGCCATCTTTTTCTCATTTTAAAATGATATCCAGATCCTCACACTTTCAGGACTTGTTTTTTAGATAAACTTCATAGAGCAATGCTTAAAACCTGGAAGCTCTTCAGATCTCACCAGCTGAGATTTCTCTTGGCATTATAACATCCCTTGCTGGCATGCAGTCAATGAACCCTGCTAATACACCACCAATGGAGAAAGGAGAGTGCCGAGACTTGGCCAGAACACTACTGCATTTGGCTTATTCCCAACTGGAGTTGTTTAAAACAGTCCCCAAGATGCTTTAAAACATGCCAAAGACAGCTCAAAAATCAGTGAGCTGACTCCCTGAGCCACCCCATATCCTGCACCTTCTGTGCCCAATGGTCTCTGGGCACATCAGGCAACAGGGGCCAGGCTTTTCTTCTGATCCACTGCCACTGCCAAACTTCAGTACGATCAAAGCTCCCCAGCACACCTATCACTCTGTCAAGTAGCTGAGCATGACTGCACACAAGAAGAGACGAGTTCTACAGAAAGGGTGAGAAACTGAGGTGAAGCTTTCAGATATGTAAACAACTGCACATTATGATGCTCTAGAATACAGTGAAACAAAGTTAAATCCTGAACTCCACACACTTCTGCACACATGTGTTTATGAGGCACAATCTCCCCTTTCTGCACGTGCATTAATTGCCACACACTAATAAGCCAGTAGTCTCTCTTCTTGCCATAAAGCAGATGTGTGAACATTTGCAGAAATGTAGTCCGTTACCTTTTGTAAATTTCTTATTTTTTTGAAATATGAGTTACTGTGAAATTCATGGACAAATTCAGTATGTCAGAGTTGCTACTTGTTGCCTTGGCTTTGTGGAGATAGTTAAAAAAAGGTGCAAAACAAGTATAAAAGCTGTTGTTACTGCCTGTGTTTTCCACTCTCTGTGCCCTCTGGATGTAAACAATGGCAAAAACCAATAAGTGGTCTTGGCTGAGACTTGGCAACAGAATATATTCAAAAGTCCTTCATTCTCCTTCACTAAACTCATCTGATTTATTCCTTAAATCTATTTAAATCAATATGAAAAGGCTAACTTTTAAATGGAAAAAGTTCTTTGTTCAGACACTGAGCCATCACCATGACAGTGTCCATTTTCCATGCTCAGCTGAATCAGTACATGCCTGCCTGCCAGCTCCACCGACTTAGCACGGGCAGGGAACGTGCACTAAGCTTTGTTGGGAATGTTTATTCTGAACATCATTGCAGGGTTTTTTTTTTGGGCCAAAGAACACAGGAGGGCTTGTTTGTCCTGAAATTCAACCTGTCACTCTGAACTCAGGGATTAACCTTATTTTGCTAG
Organism: Leptocoma aspasia; assembly: GCA_013399835.1. Classification (NCBI taxonomy): domain Eukaryota; kingdom Metazoa; phylum Chordata; class Aves; order Passeriformes; family Nectariniidae; genus Leptocoma; species Leptocoma aspasia. Next base: position 1,040,668 of record VXAX01000826.1, read on the forward strand.
TGGGTTTTGGCAGCTGTAGCTGGTAATTCTGTAACTTTTAATTTTTGTGGTTTTGGTGTGGGCTTTGTTGTTGTTGTTTGCTTATTTTTTGTTATTTGGGGTTTTTTCCCTTTTTTTTTAATTTTAAATAAAGCCACAAGAGTATCTGTCTTGCTACTGTAACTCAGGCCTTACCTTACAAAAATAAATCTATTTAAAGATAGCACCATGGTGTGCTAAGTAGTACTGCTGGACATGTTGAAAGCTATCTGCTGCTGGGATATGTGACAAAATATATGCTCTGCAAATCCAGGGACCCTTCAAGAAAGGGACATTGTCTTCTTCAATTCAGTTTTGCAAATTCTGTAAACAACTATCATGTTAGGTATAAACATTTATTTTAGTTAAATAATGGCTTTCAGGGAAATATAGAGGCTTTTAGGCAAATACAATGTCTTTAGGCAACAGCTTAGATTAATGTAGTCTAGTGGAGGATATCTCTGCGCATGGCAGAAAGGCCAGAAATACATGATCTTTAAGATTCCTTGCAAGTCAAACTCATTCTGTGATTCTATGAATCTATGAAATACCATATTAAATTCAAATATCCACTAATATATCCAAATCTGTTTCCACCAGCCTGATTACCACTAAAATACCAATTCCCTTTAATTAGAAATTAATTGAAACTGCAGTAGTCTTTTTTAAAACCTTTTTTTTAATGTTTATCAACGTCTCTTCAATTGCATATCTCTGCCTTTATTATGGTTGTGTCTCTTTCTGTTAACCTTCCTTTATTTTTTAATTTCACTCTCTCACCTGTAAGAAACACTCTTGAAATCTGACCACAGTTTACTTCCAAATCCTGGGGTACATAATTTGTGCTGCACGCACTTTCAACACAAATGCACACTGAATGCTCTTACATAATAGGACTTTCCAGAGGGACAAGTAAGGTAAGGGACAAAAGTTTAAAGCCTGTTAGTCAAACACATGGGCATTTGTTTGTTAATGGCCTAAGCTTTAATACAGTGTTGGCACAGCATAGTGTATTTACATACCACAATATCCACAAAAGGATTAAAAATAATTTTACAACAAATTGTCACCTAAAATGCAAGAGTGTCAACATTTGGGGGTAAGTGCATTATTTTAGAGGCAATTGCTGAATAAAATAATGTAAAGAAATGTTGACAGAAGATTCTTCTTTTTGTTTACAATGAGTGAGCAGCACCAAATAAACTTCTAAGCCAAAGGATCTGCTGAGACTTGACAAGCTTCCCAGTGATTTGATCCTCTGGTCCTGTAAAGTTAATAGCAAGCAGCAGAGGTCTTGTCAGGTGCCATCTACTTGCTGTGACAAACAACTAAGATTGTGAAAGACAGAACTAATGACTGGAGATTAGTCTGAAGTGCATCTTGAACTGGCTGTACTTCTGCATATATGGGACAACTCATTGTGACCATTCAGTAATCTAAGGGGGGTTTACAAAAAGATGGAGAGCAATTTTTGCATGAGAAGATAGTGATAAGTACAAGGAGGAAAGGTTTTGAACGACAAGAGGGGAGAGTTAGGCTAGATGTTAAGAGGTGGTTTTTTATTCAGAGGGTAAGGAACAGGTTGCCCAGAGAAGCTGTGGATGCCACATCCCTGGGAGTGTTCAAGGCCAGGTTGGATGGGGATTTGAGGAACCTGGTCTAGTGGGTGGCATTTCTGCCCATGGCAGTGGGCTTAAACCTAGATGGCCTCTAAGATCCCTTTCAACCCAAACCATTCTATGACTCTATGATTCTTTGAAAATATTACCCTCCCTTTGTTAACTGTGCTGAAATTCCTCATGTTGTTATCTGGGGAGAGGAGCCACTACTCAGGACAAGCCTGGCTGTATGCAGACCTTATCAAGCACAGTCAAAACAAAGGCAGGATCTACAGCGTGAGCAAGAGGAATAATTATGAAATCATACATAAATACACCACTTTTGGTACAAAGAAATTTCTGCTCTGGGTCAGACCAGTGGCTCATTATATCCAGGATGCAGTCTCTGGAAATCTCAGGCACATGCTGCTTTGAGAAAAATATCAGAAGTCTCTGACTGCAAAACTCCCTTTATTCTAACAGCTAATGCTTTTAAATTACACCCTAAAGCAGAAGTTTTGTATCCAAAAAGAAGGTAAGTGTGCACACAGATAAGTCTTGTCCCAGTACTCATTTAGATGGTGGGTAAGGCATGCCCCCACCCAGGGAGCCCAGCTTTATACCCCTTCTCAAAGCTATTTTTCTGGCAATGCATTTCACAGGCTGCATACCCCTGTGCCACATTTTCTTTTCCTAATTTTAATTTCTGAGTTTTCTTCTTTATTCCTTTTTTATGTGCTAAGATACTTTGCAATGTGTTTTACCCTCCCTGTGCCATTCCTTATTTTATGCTTGCAGCATATATTGTAGATCTCTGAAAACATATCCTACCAAGCCTTGCTCTTTCATGAGTCTTATAGTTTTTATATCCAAGTCAAAAAGTTAAAATTTGCTTAGGCTGTGCTTTTAAATCACAAGCCAGGTGAGATGGGTGAAAGCTTCCATGTGGCACAGGAAAGAATATGAAATAATCTCTTTTAAATAATTAAACATCTCCATTCAGTGTGGCTGTGCTTCTTTTCAAAGAAAATGGCTATAGAGAAACATAAGCTTGTAGGAGTCAGTCAACAATCTATGTGTGGTGTTCACTAAATTATCTGTTAGGACTATTTGAGTAAAAAAAGATAAGTTGTATTTAACAAACCGTTCCAAATCTACTTCTACTTGAACTAGAGAACAGGAAGACATAGCAACCAAAATCTGAACCTATTCTGTTTTAGCAGTCATGAAGCCAGAGGACCTGTGGGCAGAAGCCAACTGACAAGGAACACAAAATGTGGAAAGACTGAGACAATTTTGCAGAGCCACAGCTGTGCACAAGAATATATTGCATGGTCAACTGCAGACTGCACAAGCAGTGGTGCCTGGAGTGCTGTGTGGGCAAGACATGGGAATGCTGTACTGGGAAAAATAGTTGCAGGCTTCAAATGGAGTCTTAAGGGACATGGAAAGAATCAGAAAACTCAAATAGGTACCTTTTTATTCATCAGGGTCTTTCCAAATATCTAAATAAATTAATTAATAAATACATAATTAATTATTATGCACAGAAGGAAGCTGGACAAGATAAAGCAGGCTCTCTGTTTCAACTCTGTTTCATCACTCACAACCTGGTGTGTGAGCAGACCGGTAACTGAAAGCTTGGGCACAGATATGCTTCATTTTATAAGAAGAAAAACACTTCCATTTCAAAAGCTGTGTGAAGACAAGCTACCAGGAATCAATTCCTGGGGGAAGGCAGGCCAGAGCTGACTTGGTTTCTGTCACACTAACGCGCAACACGGATCGCAGAGACACAGCACAGTCACAGCCAAGAGACGGCAAGGAAGAAGATGGTTTTATTTTGATTTTCGTATTATACAGAGTTTTGAGAACGACCATTGATTGGAAGGTGAAGTTACCACCTCTACAACCACACTGGTCAATGACAAAGTCCATCAAACCTTTCTCCGCCCAGGAGAAAGAATGAAAAACAAAAAGGACAGTTAGAAAAACATGTGCATGTTTACAAAAAGCAACATGAGAAATTCTATCACAAGAATGAAAACATCAGAAGGCTGAAAATCAGAGCAACAGTTTCCAGTAGTGCATTTGAGGTTTTGCTTATGGCTCCTAAGATCATTGTTTTGGGCAACTGGCGCTCTACAAAAGCCTTTTGGTGCTGGCTTATGGTGTGAGTAGGATCCCTCAGTGTCCCTCCTGCTGAGCTCCCTGCTGGGACATTGGTTGTCACCCCTCAGTTTCTATAATGAAGCTTTGGTGTGGTGGTCTCTGGGACCCTTCCTGGATCGCTTTCACTTTTCACCTCCACAATGAAAATGCTTGGTGCTCACCAGTGATACAAAACCAGCGTGCAAGGAAAGGCTCAATTGCTTGCATTTTAAGGAGAAACAAAAGTAAAATAGGTGCTAAAAATACAAGTGTTATCAGATCACTGGGATTGCTATCTGGATAGCTGCAATGAAGCTAAAGAGTGATAACAATGTAACATCAGCTGCCTCAGAGTCAGGGTTTGTTTGCTAACCACCAAAAGTCTGGACATAATGAAGTGAAGTGCATAACAAGTGCCTTTTAGACCAGAAATTCTGTCTCCTGCCAGATACCATATCATCCAGGCAGGTTGGACAATTGTAACATCAGTAACACACACTTCAGATCAAATGCATCACAATCCAAAACTAAGAATAGCACCAATGTGCTGTCTAGATCAGATATATTTTCACATGAAAATAATAGTTGCCTGTGTTTCATGTGACGGTCATTGCAATATTCAGTTTACTGAATTTTAATATCCTTCCTTCATTGCACTTTCCTTATGACTAAGTCCTTATTTCCTGCCTGAATGTCTATGGTTTGATACTTCACTTGTTTAGATTTTCTGCCAGCTTTCTTTTTTCATTTTGTGTGATATTAATTTGATGAGGTTTCCCATGTTTTAGCCACTGTCTGAAAGTCAGGGACATCAAAAACTCCATGATTCTTCACAATATAACAGAATCATGAATATAGAACCGTGCAATAGGACAAAGAAAATCAGTTCTAAACTAAAAGAAAGGGATTTAGATTAGACATTAGGAAAAAGTTCTTTACTCAGAGGAGCATGGTGAGGCAGTAGAACAGGTTGCCCAGAGAATGTGGATAGCACATCCCTGGAAGTGTTCAAAGCCAAGATGGATGGGTCTTTGAGCAACTTGGTCTAGTGGAAGATGTCTCTGCCCATGGTAAGGGGGTTGAAACTTGAGGATTTTTAAGGTTTCTTCCAAGCCAAGGCATTCTATGATTATATGAGATATTTCAAAGTAAAAGAGAGAAAGAAAGAAAGAAAGAAAAGTAAAAATGCCCTTATTTCTTTAGAAGACTCTGGGCCAACCTATCCAAACAGAATTGCTTTTTCAAAGCTCACAAGAAAAGAGAAAATAGTTAGAAAGTTAATAAGAGTTTTCCAAGGTGGACCAGATTCAGACAGGTCTGTTGGGGGTCTGGAGTTCATATGTCTTTCTAAAGGGTTACTCAAGGCCTCTGCATGAATTGTCCCCGCCTGCTGCTATGTCCCCAGATGATTAAATCACTTCACTGAATCAGTGTCTGGGCAGTTTTATAGATGCAGCTGTCAACCCCAACACAGGAAAGGTAACACCACTCTGTCTCTCAAGCCAAATATTAAGTATGTGCTCTGGGCTCTGAAGTGCTGAAATGCACAGGCTAACACCTTACTGCAGATGCTCCTGGATGGTTGAAGACCTCATTCCTGTGGTCAGACTGCTTGGCTGAAGCTTTATGAGCAAGCAGTAGGTGGGATGAGGGTATCCTCAATAAAAGGCTTACGTCATCTATCTCCTGTGACCATGTGTTCATTTTTCTTCAAAAAGGAAAGTACGATCAAATTGCAGAGATCAAGTTGCCTTCGGTTACACAGTTCTTTGGGCCAGGACCAGGGAATGCACAAATGGGCTCTGTTTCTGTTGCTCCCATTCACATATCCATACCAGCACCTTTTTCATGCCACTACCATATTTGTACAGACCGCTTCAGCTAAAGCTATTCTGTATCAAATTGACATGGGAGAATATAGTAGCAGTTAGGGACATCAGGCAGCTTCCAGGTAGTTACTGTCAGTTGTTTCTCTCTGCTCGGTGAGAGTCTCATAGCAGTGGTCTGTTTTCAGCCTCAGATGTTGCCTGGCTTTCCAGGAATAAGGCATTCTTTTTCCTGCATTTCCCTTATCACTACTGCTCATTCAGCTGCATAATCCTCTCCTGCTTTGCCTTGTACTCAGAACCAGCAACCAAAAATCTGCACATGGTTCCAGACTAAGCGTTTTTCAAGTATTATCAGGATATTTCCTTTGGCAGATTGTAAGCATGGAGAAGGGAGGCAAGATAGATTTGAAAATGTTGTGTAACAGAACATCTCAGGTGTAAACCCAGTGCCAGTGCTGTAGCACTGCTCCCCACTGCTGCTTGTGGCAGCAGAAGTCAGGGAAGGTCCATATAGTTACAAGGATTGAAGAGAAAGAAATTCCTATACATTTATAGATATCCTGTATTATATAGGTATTTATAGATATTATACATTATATTAATATTAAAAATATATAAAATATTATGTCGAGAGGCATGTAGCAGACTAGAGAAATTTAAAGAGAAATAGCTTCCAATAACAGGATAAAATCTGGTAAAGACTTTATCCCATCATCTAAGCACTGGTGGAAACTAAGAAATATAAAGTAAGCCTGGAGCCTTCTGGGATGGAAAGAAGGTGCCCATAGGGCATCCAACATTGCTCTTGATGAAATGTCTCAAAAGACACAGGAATAACAACCCTTTTATTTTTTTCTCTCCTCTCCCTTTCACCTGTTGAAATAACTTGTAAGAAACATCACCATGTTGTTACCTTGGTGACCACTGAGCAGTGGTCAGCTTCTTCCTCTGTAGCTGTTCGATATCATAAGATTTTTTTTGCCCGTTTTTATGATTTTTTTAATAGTCCATTAGCAATAAAATAGGTTATCCCTATTCCACAGGGGTCAATACGTGTGAGAGTCAGTGGACTCCATTATCTGTGCGACAGCATATCCAGAGTAACACCTATAATCATCTCCCTAAAATTAGACATTAAGGCCAATGTAATTCATAAAAGGCTCTTCACCGCTCACAACCTCCCAAGGCATGTGCTGTCAAGATTTACTTTCACAAGCAGCCATTTTAAACTTTCTCCCATGAAAAACCCACACTGGGAATAGCTGCCAATGGTGCCTTTGCACCCTGTTACAGGTGATCTTAACCCTTAGCAACACGTCTTGTCTCTCACAGAGAGGTCAAAGCAGGTACACAACTGCTTGTTTCCACCTTCCTCTGGAAATGCTGGCCTAAGAGTTATCCTGCAGCCAATCTAAAGGACAGTGTCACTGTCAGGTATTTTGGAAGCTATCCATAATACAAAGGCCTTTCCTTGCAGCTCTGTGTAAATATCTCATGCCCTTGGTTTTAAATCTTATCCAAAAGGTAAGGAAGCCCTTCCCAGAGTAGAGTAATACAGACCAGATATTATGCTGAAAAAGATGATACAAGATCCTGAACTTTTGGAATCAATTTAATTTCTGTCTCTTATAACTTCTATGCCTCTCCCAACTGTTTTCTATAGGTTTGTGCACTGTTTTTTTTATTTTCCACTCTACTCATCTCCCCCACCCCTCAAGAAGTAGAGGTAACACTAAGATTTAGAGTTTTATGAGTTTATGACTTCCTGGTACAGAGGAAGACCTGCAGTAATAAATTTCATAAAAAGGTCCAAACATGGGCCTAGTTTTGTGTTTCAATTGGAAACTGGCCACTGCTAAGCCTCTCCTTAGTCGTACCATGTCAATCACTTCTTTCCCTTCTTTCTCTGTACCCAGTCAATACAGCTGAACCTGAGCACAGAGTTCCTTCATAGCATCTGTTCACCTACTGCTGGCTGTGAGCTGGCCATTGAGGCAAAGCAAGGATAGCCATTAAAAGGTTAGGCTCATGGCTGTACTCAATTTTAGAGGTCTTTTCCATCCTACATGTCTCTATGTTTCTATAAATCAGAAGAAATCTTTAGTCTGGTAACAGTACAAATACTATACATTGTTAACCATTGTATTGCACAAAAAAAAAAAACAAAAAACAACAGCAAAGCAAACCTTTCAGCTCCCCGTGTTGAATAAATGTGAAGAAAAAAAAATAGAAGAAAAATAGAAAAAAGGGAAAAAAACCCTTTTTGGTGTAAATACCAATAGCAAGGTTAGCAATGACATCATCTGTATCTAGGATCATCCACTAGGTTACACACAACATTTTGGGAAATGGAAGCAAACATATTCTTGTAAATTAGCCAGCAGTGGGTGCCCACAGAGTCTCATGAATTCAATGGAAACATATTACAAATGTTCTGAAAGAGGTTAATTAAACATTTTATACAAGGATTATAGACTTCGCACAGAACACATACCAAACTTTGAATGTACATAGAGCTTCATGGAAGTCAGATTTAATTTACTATAGGTTTTGTTTCTTTGCCAGACATGTTGAAGTGTTGCCATGAAATGTTGAAGTCAAATGCAGCCTGTTTATAGGTAATAAAGATAATTACATGGTGAGAATGTAGCCGTCCATATTCCAGTGAGAGGGAATCAGGCACACAGAATATGTAATAAAGAAAACCCTTTAAGGTTTCAAGTCCCAGTCCCCTAAACCTAAGACAGAAAATTTATCTCCCAGGACACACATTCTGTTTGCACATTATGGGGTTCTGAAATGAAGTACTGCAAATGCCAAATTATGTAAAAACAGGAAAGGAGAAATTTTGCTCCATGTAAAAAGACCCGTGAGCTGCCAGAACATACTAAGAATTATAAAAGAGAGTTGGATAAGAAGGAACTTGTGTGACTCAAACTAATGATCTCACAGTTTGTATCAACAGCTCTATGGCAATGTAAGCTATAATCAGTTATTTTAATCCCTCAATATTAATTATAAAAACTGTTGACAAAAGAAAGTGGTAATGCGTTCTGTATTTTTTCATGTTGAGATCAAATGTTCAAATAATTAACCAGACAATGTTATGGTCAATTATATACACCAGGGCAAGGCAGAGGGAAGACTTAGCACTTGTTCATGTCATGAGCAAAACTCATTAAGCCAGAAGGTTTGGTACTGTTTCTTTACACTAATTTGGCTTGATCTGCTGTGGTGACACTGTTCTGTTATGTAAATTATGCCTGGCATAATTAACTGTGTACATTTTTAATAAGGTTGGATACACTTTTCTAAATGGGGCTTTGAATCACTTGAAGGTTTTAGAGTCAGTTTTTAAAAATAATGGTGGCGTTACGAAATACCCAGCCTGTAAGACTTAAAGGTTGTTTGCACAGTGTTGTTACCCGATTATATACATTATGGGTTCCACAATTCTATCTATATGGGAGACTATAAAGGAAGAAAACTGCCAGCTCACACATGGATACCCTAAAAGCACTCTGTTTGAAATCACCTAGTTAACTCACTAAATGAAAGAGAATTAAACCTATTATAGATACTTCTAAATAAATTTTCTTCTTTCTAGATCCTTCCAATAATAAAGAAAAGAAAAAAAATTCATGAAAATTCATGAAAAAAAAGGCGACCATACCTACTGAATGTTTCCAGGTAGATGCTTTCTGGCACCAATTAAAATTTTTTTTTTTTCACTGAAAGAGTGGTTAAACTTCAGAACAGGCTCCCCAGGGAAGTGGTGGAGTCACAATCCCTGAAAGTGTTAAAAAAATAAGTAGACATGGCACTTTTCTGATATGTTTTAAATGGGCACGATGGCATTTGGCCAAAGCCTGAACTTGATGATCTTAGTGCTTTTTTCCAAACTTAATGATTCTATAATTCATTCACTCAAGATTATTTGCTTGTTTGCTGCTTTATAGAGAATATGCATAGTAGTTCATATTTTGTCAGCTTAAGGAAAGTACTTAACCATTTTTACTCAGGAAATTCCCTGTGGAGTTGTCTAAAATGGTATTTTTGGTGTGTATAAACTCAATTGTTATATTTTTATCTATTGTTTGCCCAAGGATTTCAAGAAGGCTTTACACTTCTCTTAATTAGGCCTCACAGCGAGTGTTTTTTGGCGAGCAGGCAGATGCTATCAGAGAAGTTTTGTACATGGGGAACCTGAAGCAGAAGAAAATATTTTGGACAAGCTCTCTGTGGCACAGACAAGATTGGAATCAGGTCTACTGACCACTTATCCTGTGTCTCTAAGGCACAGCAGACCTTTTTCAGTACTTCATGTATGGAGAGTCCTGATATAGCAAAGCTAGAGAAAAACCACTGGGGTTCCCAGGCCACTTCTTGCAAAGCCTATGTTTTAATTAACATTTAGCTAAGGGAACTCATGCAAGTATTTTTATGGGCATAGCTAAAATCCTCCTGCTTGATGACTGACGATATAGCATCCCTCCTCAGCAGATGGATTAAATGAGAAGTATATAGGGATTCAAGTGATGGTCTTGGCTTCAGAATGTTAACTATTTCATACCTCATACAAAAATGATATTATTTCACTTACCATTGTCATTATCACAGAAAGTAATAGATGGATATGCTGCTCAGAGAAGCGATGGCTGCTTGAACAATGGAATTGTTCAAGGCGAGGTTGGATGGGGCTCTGAGCAACCTGGTCTAGTGAGAAGGTGTCCCTGCTTATGACAGGAGGGCTGGAATTAGATGATCTGTAGGGTTCCTTTAAATGAAAACCATTCCATGATTTTATTTACAGATTTTTTTTTTCGGGGGGTGGTGGTGGTGGAAGGGAAGAAAGAGCCTTGAATAAATACATAGTGGGAAGAAGCAAAACCAAACCCATTGATCTTGTGGGATCTGTCTCCTGTGGCAAATATTTCTGAGAACAGGATGGATAGTGCTATAGGGAATGGCTTATATTCAAAATTAATTACAAACTGATCTACAATTATAATATTATCAATGGATTATAACTTAAAAGCTACCTTCAGAAGAAGGGGCAGGCAATATTTTTTTCTGAAGGGTGCTGATTCAGGATGGTCAGAACATGACCAAATTTACTCACCCATTTCTGTTACAACTTAACATCGCCCAGGGTAAAAAGCTCAAAAAAAAAAAAAAATATTACTTGCTTTACTTTTTCAACATTAAAACAATATGTTTCGACTTTCCAGTTCAAAGAATTGTTTCTTGCCAAAATTTGGTTCTATTTTTAAAGAGATTTTAAGAAAGGGTAAAGAGAACTTGAAATAAAAGGCCATGTGACAGGTCAAACAAAATGTTTATTTTGCCTCAAAAGTCTGTCTTAAAATTCTCCACCCACTAATGAATCAAATCTGCATTTTTTAAACCCAAATCTACTCTAGAAAATGTATCAAAGGACTGACTTACAAATTATAGAAGGCCTGTAGTAACCCACTGACTTCAGTGTGGGATTTAGCACTGGAGGACAGAAAGAGTGAGTGAAAGTATGTGGGGAGGAGGTCACACAAAGAGTTTTTTTTTGTTAAACTGACCTAAGGGAAAACTTCATATTCTGAGAAATCTCTTGAATTGTGACCTTTCATCATGGTATTTAAAACTAAACTATAAAATGGACAGGAAATATATAGTATAAGGATCAATCCTGCAGTAGGATGTCATAAGAATGAAATAAAATACTTTTCTAGGTTTGCTTTCTAAACCTCTGTATACCAAACACACAAAAAAATTCATGGACTCAGAGAATGGTTTGGGTTGAAAGGGACCTGAAGAACCATCTTGTTCCAACCCCCTGCACAGGCAGGGACACCTTCCCACTAGACCAGGTTGCTCAGAGCCTCATCCAGCCTGGCAGTGAACACTACCAGGGATGGAACATCCACAGCATTTCTTGGCAAACCTGTTCCAGTGCTTCACCACCCTCACAGTAAAGGTTTTCTCCCTAATATCCAATCTAAATCTACCCCCTTTCAGCTTAAAGCCATACAAATAACTGCAATAGAAATGTGGCTGCCCCAAGCAGATGCTGTTTCTAGATTGGATAATTGTCTTCGCCATATAACTTGGCCTGCTGATGCCAGCATCTAAGATCCTGGAAAACTGCCCTGGTTTCTCTGCCCTAAACCCAGCTCCTCAACATGGCATTAATAAATGTAGACTTCTTCTCTACTAAGATGTTCACAGTAGTCCCTTTAAATCTACTCAGCTATAAACTTGTACCTGTGCCAAAAGCTCCAGCTTAAGGAGATGTAAAGTTACACAATTAAAATGATGTAATTGAATTAAATATATGGATGAATTAAGTTTAATACATAGAAAAACTTCCTAGTGGCAGGAAGTTGACTTGAAGGGAGTTGAATGTGGGTGCAGTTTGAGGCACCAGAGAACTGATTTCTCAGGTAGAAAAAAATGGAAGAGGGCAAAATAAAGTCAGGTTTAATTAGCTTACAGAGTCACACGGGAAGCAGCCATATGGGTCTGTGCAGCTACAACTCTTTGAAGAGAATTAATTGCTTTGACCTGGTGCTGATTACAGCTGGTAGAGAAGGTAGGATAAGTCTTACATTTGGAGAAGCAACTTAAGGGAAGAAAACATCAAACCTTGAAAAATGGAGTGACCACAGGTGTCCTGGGGCAGAGAGTGACTTGAAAAGCAACCCATCTTTAAATCCTTAATACAAAACACCTCTAATAATTCAGTAATTAGGCTGGATGGTGACATAAAATGTGTTCCCCTACCTCCGACATCTAACCTACCTTCAGCCACAGCATCCCAATCCAGAATGGTGCTACAACTGCTATGTCATTGAGGACTTTGCCATATGCAAGTCTCAAAAAACTTCTCACTAAAATAAATCTTCATACAGATTTGTAACTCTTGATTTGCAACTCTTGATTTGCTGAAGAAGGTGCACACTCCCTCAGTAATGAAGAAGACTCCCTCAGTCTTATGTAGGGAAATTTAGCTTATGGTACTACTATTCCCAACTTTGCCCAAGGTCAGCTCTTCCTGGCTAGACTGAAACTTATGTAAATTGAGAGGGCAGGAAAATCAGACACCATTCCCTCTGCCAGACAATTCAGAAACAATATTCTCATTCAATTTACTTCTTCTCACTCTACTGGGGTCATTGTACTGTTGTATCTAGCTAAATCAGGAGTGGATGATATATCGATTAAAACAAAATTATCGTTTAAAATTGGAATCAAAACACTGATGAACTCACTACTGCATCAGGGTATCAGAAACTAGCTTAGTGGTATCATTCAGAAATGATATAAGAAGTTTTTTAAGGAAGGAAGGACTTCTCATAAGAATTTCAATTGAAAACTTAAGCCTATTAGGAGTTGTTCAAGTTGAAAGAGCAAATATTGAAGAGTTTTTATGGCTGTTTTTACCAGATGCCTGTTTTTTTTTCCCAGTTGATGAATCCTACCCATTACATCATATATTGCAAGACCACATCCAATGATAAAAAAATCTGTTCTTAAAGAGCTTAACATTAGCATATGCTTTTTTTGCATATTTAAGGCTCAAACTAATCTTAAACACAGCCACTCTTCCTTGTGGCTAGTTTGGTGGATTCTAATGCAATTTCTTGGAGGGGTGGTTTGTACCACAAGTGATAACACCTAGCCTTTCTGTTGTTAAAAGACTGCAGAAAACTGCTTTTCAGACCTGATTCTTCCATGATTGCAGCTTGATTTGTGATTTTGGGGTGGGAGTGTTGTGGTTTTTTGTTTTGTTTTGTTTTGTTTTTTAAATTTGTTTTTTTGTTGTTTTTTTCCCCTATCAATGTTCTATTAAGAACTTTACTTCTGAAAAAAAGGAAAGAGGGAGGGAGGGAGGGAAGGAAG
>VXAX01000826.1:1054686-1097979 GCA_013399835.1 Leptocoma aspasia
GAAGGAAGGAAGGAAGGGAGGGACAGACCTAGGAATGTTTTTGCTTTACGTAAAGCTTTTTTTTTGACACTTTCAAGGAGACTATTTGTCTAAATCTTCAATTTGGAGTTAGGTAAAGCAGAAGACCAGGCAGCAGTTCAGAAGTTACAAGCAATGCAGAGACTTGACATATCCCAGGGCACATGTACCGTCAAAATTTCATGTACATACTGTATGAAAAGTGTAAAAAAACCAGTATTATTTTTTCACTAATCTACCTGCATTTTGTCTTATTGAGAATATACTACACTGTAAAATTTTGGAGCAAATTCTCACAGTGTGTATGTTCTATCACAGGCTCTACCAAAAAAAAAAAAAAATAGAAATCATGCCTGCTCTTTTAATTGATGCAAACATTTCCAGCAAACATTAGATTTCTGAGGTTTGGGTTCCATTTCTATAATTCTCACGTCTGCTCTTCTTTCATCCCCACCTTCTTTTGGAAGATAATCCTGAGCTGTTTATATGAAAGACATGTTTGAAAATATTGCAAGCCTCATAGTGAGAATACAAAACATGCTGAAGGTCATGAAACAGTAACAGGTAAGAATAGCCAGCATGTAAAATAAGGAAGGATATGGGTCTGTGGAGATAACCTTGTAGGATCAGATAAACCAGGCTTCAATAGGCAAAGACCCGATGTGGTCAATAGTGGTGCTGGGAGACAAAGGGCTGCACAGAACAGAAACTTCCTGGGACATCTGGGAGAAGGATGTGACATCTATTATTGGGATACTTAGAGCATGTTGTGACAGGACAAGGGGAAATGGCTTTAAACTGAAAGATGGTAGATTTAGATTAGGTGGTAAGAAATTCAATACTGTGATGGTAGTAAGCACTGGAATAGGTTGCCCAGACAAGCTTTGGATGCCTCATCCTTGGAAGTGTTCAAGGTCAGGTTGGATGGAGGTCTGAACAGCCTGGTCTAGTGGAAGGTGTCCCTGCCCATGGCAGGGGGTTGGAACTGGGTGATTGTTAAAGTCCCTTCCAGCCCCAAATCATTCTATGGTTCTATGATTCCATGGTTCTATGATTCTGATACTTGTCCTTGCCCATTCTTAGGGACCAGTTTGATGTTTGTCAAACCACTGCAGTCACTGCAGCTACTGAAATGAAGTGGGAGCCACTAGAAAGAAGGACCTGACTTCTCCAGGTTGCAATGCTAAGTTTGCAATGTTGTCATAAAGAAATTGTAAAAGAACTATTAATCCAACTCTAAGTACCTACTAGAAGAGGACTTGGGTTTACAGCTCGTGCTAGAAAATCACCATTGTTGCTCATCTAGTTAGACTAATGTGTATTTCTGTTGCCATTCTGCTGTTTAATTGTATGATCTCTGTTGAAATACCACATGTAAGGTAGGAAGTCCTGTAAGAAGTCCTTTCAATATTCTATATTAACAGGATCATAGAGGGCTAACTGCAAAATGATAAGTAGCCTCACTGAACACTTGCAAGTGGATAGTAAAAGGAGGCTCTCATAAATTGCTAAGTAAGGGTTGGAGATATTTATTTGTCCAAGCTAAGCACATTAAAAAAAAAAAGTAAAGCTTATTTAAACATAACAAAAATGAAGAGAATGGGAGAAAAAAAGTCTGACTGAAACACACCAACCTAGACATGAATAGATCTTTCTATTCCTTAGGGAAGAAAGCCAGTGTTTAAGCTTAATGTTCTGCTTGTAATTTAATGGAAAATCATAAAAAAAACAAACCAAACCAAACCAAACCAAACCAAACCAAACCAAAACAAAACAACAAAACAAAAAAAAACCCCCAAAACCAAAAAACCAACTACTGTGTTATTTAGGGCAAAGAGCCAAGTCTTCATTTCAAAGGAAACATATAACAATTGTAATTCACAAGAGGCTGAGAGGCTGTTTGTATGTACTTGTTCAATACAATGCCTAAAGCGGCCCTCAGAAAAAAATGAAGAGCATCCTTAACTGGCTTTAGAGCTTGTTTTCTTCTCTCTTCTTTTTCTCTGAGAAGGAGCTACTTTTAATTGTGCAGAAGAGACCTAATCCATAAACCTCTGATAGAGTGGGAGACTTTCCATTGACTCCCACTAGGCATTGGGAGGTGGATTTATCCTTGGGTCGGTAAATCAAAGAGCATCATCCAGCTATAGCAGCCACCACACAATCAATTCCGTCATGTTGGACTAGCACCTGTGTTTGCTCTTTAGAGCAAAGGCATCATAACTAACACTGAGGCATATATCAAACCCTCTCTTGGGCCAGAAGGGTTTTGCTGCTTGAATGGATATTTTATATGAAAGAGTCAATCACCAGTTTGGGCTTGGTGAGGATTTGGAAGGGATAATCCAAACCTTCCACAAAAGAATGCTACACAGGTTGAAATCATCGATATGTCTTCCACTATTCCTGTATGTTAAAGCAAGGTAATTGATGAACAAAAACTTCAGCCTTGCAAGATACCCTGACTGAAGCAAGTTGGTTTTTTTCAAAGGCCACCAAGACCCATAAACACTGAGAGGCTTTCAAAGACCATTTCTCCCGATATCTTGTTCTTTAACTGTGTAATTCACACACAGTGAAAAGTGAAAATACAATTGGCTATTGCTAGGAAGTATGGGCAGATACTTTGTGTAGCACTTTCTTACCTCCCCACTGAATTCCCAACTGTAATGGTAGGGTCTGGCTTCATTAAATTGGAGTGTCAAAAATCCAAGAAGGACAAAAGTCATGCAATTAAAAAATACCCTGCACTTCTTCCAGTGAGTGATTTGAACATCCTTGTTCTCACTGACACAAATTGAAGAAGAAAACCTCAGGTTCAGTGAGAATCAACATAACAGCCTTTGTGAAATCATCAGTCAGCTGTAGTCCATCTTTTCATTGGATTTATGTCTGCCATCCATCCTGTGTTCAGAAGTGTTATCTCCTTTCCTTTTGGCAAATTTCCAGAGCACAGCAAAGAAAATGCCTCAACAGATGGAGAAAAAAATATATCTGTTCATCTGTAGCAGGCATTTTTGCTCACTGATAACAAAGAGCTAAAAATGAGAAACTTTTGTAGAATAAAGTACAAGAGCTAGTGTTGAAGGATGAGGAAGAATAAAACCTGCCAAGATGACTAGGTTCTTAGTGAGTTTTTGTTAGGTTTTTGCTGTTTATTACTGGTACACATGACTTCTTGCTTTGCAAAAGGCACAATCTGCAGGTACAAATGATTTATGCTGTGTACTTAATGGATAGCTGGATCTTTTCATTTATGGACTTTGCAGCAGTAATAAAAAAAAACCTCTAGGTTAGTTAATGAGCTTTAGCAGTGTCAGGCAGTTAACACTACATGTCTGATATTATCAGAGTTGGTACTGTAGGTGAAGCCACAGATTTTGCAGTGAAACACAAACTGATTTCTTCAGTGAGTTCATTCCAGCTACTGTGTTGCCTACTTCAAGATTTTGGAGACTTCAGAAAAGCTTTTCTATTTTACATTTTATTAGGCCTGAAGACCAAATTTAGTTTTTTAAATTTCAAAGTCATTGTTTTTGGTAGCCAGAGCAAGTATCTCTTCCAGCCTGGCATGTCAACATCACATCTATGCTATGAGTGTGAACAGGCTCACAGAAGCTGTCTTCCTCCTCAGCTGCAGTGAGGCTACACCATGCCCAGAGGAATGGTGGGGACCCCCTTGCTTGCCCCTTGTTTCATATCTGGTATTCAAGCTACATAAGCTCTCCTGGTGGAGAATGAATCTTTAACCCATTTTCCCCAACCAAAGCAAAAAACTGCTCTGCTTTAACACTTTTCTGGACACTCTGAACCAGTTAAGTATCGTTTGCCATAAATATGTAATGCATGTCAAAGGTTCTTTTCACTTACTGCAACAATAATGAAGATCTGGTTCAACACTGACCAGAGGAGACTTGCAGACTTCAAATTTTTCAGCAGCTTGGTGTTTCATTTAAGTTTTCTGAGATCTGCCCTGATATCTTTATCCTTCATGCCATTCCCATACATTGCCCCAGTAGCACACTGAGGAGGTTTTTACAGACCTAAACCCTAGGCTTTCATTTATCACTCTAAAAAGAGAAAACTTGCACCAAAATATTCAACATTAACATTTGTGCAGTTGGGCAACCAGAAAAATGAGGAGGTTAATTTCATTTTTTTCTCTCCAGATTAATGCCAGGTTGGAGGACTGGGAGAGGACAGAAAGGGAAAAGACACAGTATATGGAAAGAACAAGACTGACTATTTAGGTGAATATTTACATGAATGACTCTGTAAATTGCTGTGGATGTCACATAGCATTACAACCTGTTACATGAATGGAAAATGATCCTGAAATTGGAGACCCATTTTTTTATTGTTAACTTGGAATAGTGCTATGGGCCTCAGTTTTTTTACTTTCTTACTATATTTGATTCCACAAAAATAAACAATACAACATTCAGGTTGTATGGGTGACAGTTTGAGCCCTTCAGTTACAAAACACTGTGTGCACTGAGCTATTTTTTAAGTGTCTAGGGGTTCTGCTATGCTGTTTGGAAGCTGCTTTTCAGTTCAGTCTAGGCATGACACAGGACCTGGTCCTGCATTTCATCACATTCTCCATAGGTTGCAGGAGACATTAAACCTCAGATGGTCCATATATGGTTTTGAATCTGCATTTTATAGGTTTAGTTGTTGTTTCTGTTGCATTCCCTAGTATTGCAGCAATAATTCTGCTCTGTTGGACTAGACATCCTCTCAAACCCATGGCTATGCTTTAAATTTAGAGCATTGGGCTGTTGGATGCTGGAAGCAGGATTACACAATGTTCTGAAGGATTGTTCCTATTGCTTTTCAGCAAGGCACTCTGGTGGTACTCTTTTATTTTAAAAAATGACCAAAAAGATTTTCCTTCCTACTTTTGGCCCAGAAATCACCTGAACCCAGTACTTACAGAGTTAGGAAACCACCCATGAGTATGGTTTCTGAGCATATTAATTTGTGCTGCAAATCACACAGAACTCTTTTCTGTATTTAGAATATTCATCTATATTTAAAACCAATAATTATAAAGAAAAAGAAAGAATGCTTTCTTTACTGACTGTAAAAGTACCTAATGATAAGATAGAAATTATTTTATGAATGGAAGATGTACTATTTGACTTATTCCAGTTTATTTCCAGAGAAAAAACATAAATGCATATTGTTGGGAAAAAGGTTTTCCAGAATCTATATAACAAAACATTATGTTAACTTGTAAGCTTTTCTATATAGCTACAATGTGGTTCTGATCTGTTTATTTATCTAGAGTTTATAGGTACTGGTGTAACAAATAATGATATTAATAATCTTGGTCATGCACTATTGAAGCTAATCTTACAGATCCCACTATAGTTAATAGCAAAAAAATAGGTTCTCTATGATTTCCATTAAATGTATAAAGAAATACATAGCTACACATCAGAGTACACATATATAAAATTATTTTAGGGGAAAAATTGGCACACAAATCTTCCAAATCAGCATTTTCCATTTTATAATTTCTATATTATTCAAGTTTATCTTATTTAAAATGAGCTCATATTTTACATGCACTGTTGCCCCTAAGTAAAAATACTTGTATTTTCTTCTTTGATGATGGATTCAATCAAATTTTGTTCCAAACAAAAGAACAAAATTTCTATACAGTCTTAGAAGTCAGATTTTTCTTCTAGTCTCAAAAAAAGTGATTATCAACATTCATTTTATTTGTCGTGAATAAATTATTCAGATCTTGTTTACCATATTATTAAATTTTAATTGTTCTATTGCATTTTCTCAAATGTAAACAAACCTGTGGCAGAACAAAACACTGCTTAATTATGGCAGCTTCAATTGCTCAACAAAAGAGACATTTCAGAGAGGAATTTTTATATTGTCTCATTCTTCCCTAAAGGCAAACTCAGCTTTCTCAAAATTATTGCCTATCCATTTTATTAGAAATCCACAAAGGTAAACTTCCTAAAGATCTTACAACAGAGAGCATTTCAGCTCTTGATTTTTTTTTCAATGAAGATAATTGCATATTAGTGGAACTTTCCTTTGTTTAGCACTGCCCAGAAACCTGTGTTAAAAGTGATGAGACATTCATATGAGTGTGTACACAAAGAAAAAACACAAAAAAATACCAAAATGCCACTTCAGGTAGATTCAGGTCTTTTCCAGCCTTAATGATTCTGTGATTCTGTGAAGTTACACTCACAGGGCTTTCTGGAGGACAAAGCCTCACACAGGTAGCGCAGACCCAGCAAACTAAGTCCATGTTTCCCCTTAAGTTGTGTAACATGGGGATTGTGCTTTCCCAGGAGTCTCAGACAAGCAAGATGGTGCATGCAAGTGGTCCTGCAGCCCTGCAAGATGAGGCAACGACCCGTTCATTATTTTAGCATTGCTTCCAGTGAAAGAACTCTAATGGCTGAGAAGTGACAGCTGGTCCCAGCTCTATGACAGTGAAGGACAGCTTTGCCTGCTCCTGAGGAGTCAGTATATTAGCATGGCACTCCGTGATGGTGAAATGTGAGCCAGCAGAAATCTGGGTTGCAGTTAGGAGTGTAATTGCAGAATATACATTGATGGGTAAGTTGTCTGAAATATTAAAAACAAGTGTGACCACAGTGGGACTAATTAGTGAATCACAGACCTAGGTAAATGTATTTCCTGTATACCTGTATAAAAATAGTTCCTGGGCTAGCTTGGACCACAGGAAGAACAGTCATGAAATTCTCAGTCCTCAGCTGTTGCTGGCAGGCCTGTAAACGTCCATTGCATGGACTAGCAGTGACTCAGGGCCCTGGGGTGTTGAGCGGTCAGGAATTTTTCAGCATAAGTGTTGAGAAACTTGGGGAAAATAGATGAATACTTCAGAGCCAGAGCAGGAGGGTTGCTGTAAATGGAGCAAACAAACAGCATGTTACTGGAACAGGGCCTCCTACCCCTACAAGCATTGTAGTTTTTTGCTTAATGTGTTATATTGCCCTTTCATATGCCTCAAATTATGGACAATGGAGAAGATTTTTGTTCATATTTAGCAATGATTGTAGAAGGAAGAAAAAAACCCTAAGATGCTGTCAGCAATATCCAGCTGTAATCTTGCAATCACAGCTTCTCAGAGAAAGTCTCTTGCATTATCAGAAAATACATGTGTGGTCCGATCTTAGCCAGAATGTTTGTCTGGAATTTCTCTGCTATTCTCATCTAAGACTAATGTTTATGACTGCTTTTGCACAGCCTTAGGGGCCCTCTGTCCTACCAAGAATTCTTTTTTCGTGATGGTAAGCTAAAGGACTTTGCTACTCTGCTACTCCACTTTAATGTTGGTGTGACACGTATTTCTGGTACACAAAATAGACCTGTTCTTCAGCAAAAATTTGTATTCTCTAAATTTGTTGAAGAAACAGCATAAGAGGGTAAGCTGCAGGGAGCTGTCTGCTTGACATTCAGACCTCAGTGAAGAAGTGCCAGCAATTTTTTTTCATTCCGGTGTCCTGCCTTTGGAACTTGCCTGTGCCAGCAGCAAGCAATAAATCTGGGGAAAAATAATACACTTCAGGGCTGGATCCTCAGGCACAAGCTAAGGGACAAGTAGTGCCAGGCTCTAAGTGAGAGCTGAATGCTGCAAAGTATTTTGCAGCATTATTTAGCAGAAATAATCTAATAAGGGCTGCTGAGAGAACTCAGAGGTGAAACCCTGCAGAGCCCTCAGATGAGCCCAGAAAGCTCTTACTGCCTCTCTGTAATCCACTCCAGTAGTGCATGTGCAAATTGAAGTAAAAATATGATAAAAAGGAAATGTCTACCCCTGCTGCACCTCAACACACAATAACTCTTGCACGTCTTTTTTGGGTTACCAAGAAAACACAAGAAATGAAAGGAAACACTAGAATTGAACTTTTTATCACTATTTAAGAAGGGATTAGTTTGTCTGTGATTTTTGCATCTAATGTCCTGGAGAAGAAAGGTGAGGGACTTAGAAAGCAGAATGACCTACAACCACTAGTGGTGTCACTCCTAAAAAAGAGATTTCCAAATATTCCTGCTTCCCTTGTACTGTCACTTGAAATTTGAAGTTTCTATGTGTCATTGGACAACGCAAATTTTTCATGTAAACTTCACAGCTAATAAATGGCTAACAGAGATGCCATGCCAGTTGGAAGGGATGGAGACTTTTTATCACACCTCTAATTATAACATGTGCAGTGCTTTCAAAACCAGATAAGAAATAATAATTTCAAACGCTCCATGAGCCTGAAATAACCTAAATAACTCCTTCTGTCTGTTGCATTTGCAAATCTAAATGTAGTGCACAACTCCATGGTGTTTGAATTGCTGCTGAAGAGGAACGCAAATCCAACCTCAGACCTAACCCCCACTGTAATTTTGTTTTGGTATTGGGAATTTCTGTCTGGACAATTTCAAATACAAGTGACCTTTCCCTGGAACTCTTTTCCCGTGACATTTAAATAAAACTTGCCCTAAAATTCAAGTAATAAACAGGGCTGCATAACTGCTACAATTCTGAGGCTTGGTTATTAAAGCAAATCAAGAAGCTAAGGTGAGAGGAGAGCTGAAAAAAAGTTATTTTCCATGCATATTTCTCTCCCTAATATTTTGCTTTGTTTTGAGTAAGCTTGATATATTTAATTTTAAATTCAGTTTCAATACTCTATTTTATTTCAGTAACATTTATTAATTAGTATTTCCATGTGTTTTCCATGTGTTTTTTCAGCATAGATTACTTTTAAAAAATGTAGGAATATCTAGAAAAAATATTGATAATAATTTCTTACTTAATCAAACTTGAAATGAGTTTGCAAATACTTTTCCCTTCCGAACTTCTATGTTAAAAGAAAGCTCATATTTGTTAAAAATATTCCCCAGACCCAGCTATGTGCACCTGTCTGACTGACATTTTTATTTTAAAGCATGTGATTTTAATCCTGTGTGCTCAATGACACCATTCTCAGACTATAATTTATGTTGCTAATAATGTGCTTCTGTAAAAAAAGAAGTCCAAGGTGAGGGTGAAGGAAAGGTTTGGTTGTCAGATGCCACGGCAGCAAGAGGGATTTGGCAGCAGGAGCACAGGATGAAGAGGAAAGAGCCAGCTGTTGTTATGTGTTATGTTCCTCCATGAAAGGGGAAAGACAGAACCACTCCTGCAGTTTCAGCTCTTTCCCCTCCAGCCAGGGCACTTTTTCTTGAACGGTGACACCAAGCTGAAGAGTAAGGATGTCATTTTGCGGACTGAAAGCTCAACAGGGCAAGGACTGTCTGGTTATTTGGACTTATCCGACATCAGCACAATGGAGGCTCGAGAGAGACTGTGGCCTGGGGACAGTGCAAACAATCATATAAATAATTCCACACATGCAGGAAAACCATGCTGAAAAGTTTAATTGACATGACAGTGACTAATGACGGCTCGGGTGAAAGTCTACTTAAATTCCAACACTGCATTTGCAATTTGGGACAATTTTCCTTGTATGTTCACATCTCAAGTATATTTTAGATGCTCTGAAAAAGCAATCCCTGCTGTCAAGTATTTCAGCTTTGCTGCTATCCAATATTTTCATTCCAAACACTCTATTTTAAATGCAGATAGGGCTAAGTGACCAGCAAATCTGATTACTGACAGTGCATAATGCCTGACATCCTTTATGCACATGGCTCTTGACTCAACACAGTGGGGGTTAATGGGAGCTGTGAGGCTAATGCCCCGTGCAGCAGGTTGAGAGCACAGCTCTGAAAATTAACATGGTAGGCTTTCCATCTTCATGAGGCTGCTTTGCTGGCTATGGCAGTGATAGGTGCTGTGTAATATCAAGAAAGATCAGACCATGGCACAGGCAGAAATCCTGTCACACCAACGCAGACGTTCTTAAGGACCAAAGAGGTTTGGAAGAGGTCTCCTATCTCAGGAAATAAATTGAATATTATTTTAAAAATCACACCGATTAAAAAAAGAGGTGGTGGAAAATTACCACAACAAAGGAAGATTTTCTTTTAGTCTTCACAAAAAGGATGGCTGTGGAGGGAACACAATAAATACAGTGGGAGCTATATTTATTCTCTGGGCTTTCCACATATTCTACTAATAATCTTAAGGACAGCCACATTTCTTTCTTCTCACCCTACTGCAGGATCCAGCGAAATTATTAATTGTTCAGGGAAGGGGTGATGCCTTGTTATGTCTCTGGTACAGTGGCCAATGAACATATGCTGGTATTTTTAACAGCTCCACTGTGAGAGTTGTTGTAAGAATGTCTCAGTGAGAATATAATGCTTGCCTTGTGTGGGAGGTCAGGCTAGATAATTTTAATAGGCCCTTCTGAACATGAAATACATTATCAAACAAAAACACAGTGATACAGGCAGCAATTATTTTCATAATGAGAACCGGTAATTGTGTGGACAGCACTGAGTAAAAATAAATGAGATCTGTAGACTAATAATAGACTTCTGTAACACTGAGAGGAACAAATACTCCTGTAAACAGAATTGGTATTGCCACTAGTTCACATTCACGCAGCATTTTGCAGAGCTGCTATTTCATTTTGGGGAAGGAGCATGAACAGAACAGAGATTCAGTGGCTGCCCAGCATGCAGTGATGCACTGGATAAAGCTCCTGGGTCACCTCTGCCAGCCTGTCTTCTGCCCTCCCACCCCTTGCACAACTGGAGCACAGCACCAATGAGGTGTCCCTCTCCTGATCTGCACTGCTCACTCCCACTCTCTCGATCCTGGGTGACACCCTGGGGACCTCCAACAGTTATGTTCCCTCCGGCATAAGTGCAGACTGGCAGAAAGTCCCTCCAGCTCCTGCTGGCCGCATTTCAGGTGTGGTGTTTTTATCAGGGCAGGTTGGAAAAAGCAAACATTAAATCAGTCACATGATGACCTTTACCAGCAGCTCCACCCTGTTTCTGAACACATCCTTTTGACAAACCCTCTCTCAGAAGTTACCAACACTGGTACACGCTTGGGGTTGTGAGAGTGTCATTGTGCATATCTGCAGGTGCAGACATAAGAGAACAACTTAAAAATACATTTTTATTGTCCTAATTGTTTTCTTGCTCTTTCATCCCTGGTCTTAATTGAATTTACACTGTCTTCTTTTGTTCAGAAAGCTTGCTACTTCTGATTTTGGATTACTGGGTTTTGCCTTGCATCAGTAGACACATGCATCCTCACTGAGTAGCTTTCCACTTACCCTTAGTGGCTACTGGAGACTTATTTGCAGACACTATGTGAAGTGTCTGTAAGGCCAGGAGCCAAGTTCTGAGCTGATGCAAATAAGGAGCTGAACCAATTTTCACCAGCAGATTATTTGCTATGACACTAAATTTCTCCTTTCTCCTGTCCCTGATACAGGATTCTCTGTCTGCCACATGCAATAACAGTAAAATGCTGCTAAGATTAAAGGCCCCTTCAAGTAACCTTTTGCAATCTGATTTAGTAATTGGGCCATGGGACTCACAAAACAGTGTGGTTCTACCTCAACTACTAATTATCTGGCACTCAAATCCCAAATTAAAGACTTTATGCAGAGGATTGGAGTCTTAGGGGGATGTGATTCTCTCCTGTCATTTTAAGGAAACAGACTCTTTCATACACTGTATGTGTAAAAATGGGAAGAAGATGACAGGAGCAATTTTGGCTCCTTGCTATTAACATTCATGACACTCATGCTATCTGGAAAAAAATAGAAAAGAAAAAAGAATTATGCTACAATAGGGATGTTTTGGCAGTCTCGGAACTACTGCACTTATAAAGGGCTATTAATAGATTAAGATCGTGTCTACTGTACTCCCAACAGTTACCTAAGGATCTTGAAGTGTACTCGTAATAATAGCAATGCTCAGTACTTACAGAGTTTTACATCTCCAAAGTACTGTACAAACATTAACTAATTGATCATCAGCTCCACAGTGATCTGTCAACATTAACCAGAAACACCTTTTGAAAGAAGACCAATTCTGTTTTTTCAAGTGTTCAGGCTGCAGGTCTATTCAGTAGAGGCTGAGTGCCTTCACAGCATAAAATTCAGCATTACAAGAAACATCTGTCATGGATGTCCCATTTTCTCATTTTGAGCTCATGGGAAGAAATATTACCAGGCAGAACATTTTCTCGGGAAAGGTTTTTGTATTGCATATTAAAACATTATTTGCAATTTTTAAAATATATGTATTTGGATTAATCTGTAGTAAAGAAGATACCGATAAAAATTATATAGTTTGCTTTTTGGTAGTTCTTGTTTTGTAGATGAAGATTCTTCAGCTGTATCCTTAGAAAATTGGATTGTACAAAGGGAGCAAAGTCCTTCATGATTTGGTGTTTTTACACCTGCAAAGCTGGTTGCCTTTGATTATGAAAATGAAGTGGACCTAAAAATAGGAAATATAGTTTTGTTTTTTAATTTTATTTTTACTTTTGATGGATCACTGTGTCATTTCATTGAGATAACAGAGGGAGACAAATTTCAGATTGACTTGTGCATTTTATAACATTTGAGAGGTTGTGGAGGTACGTCTTCAGCACAAGGCCGAGCTGTTGCATCGGTCTCCTCATACCAGAACTGACATAAGGGACTGCCACAGAAATAATTTCCCCTTGGTGAAATAGTTTATATGTCCTAAATAACAAAGGAAACAAATTACTAGGTTTTAAACATTATCTGATAGTGATGAACTTGGTAACTACCTGCAATCCACATAGACACCATCACACAGAGATGCTGTCCCCTTCTGCATCCCAAGCTCCACTAAAAGAATAGTATTAACAAACAGAAGGTCAGACTCTCCAGAGAATTTTATTTACTTATCTGCCCTTAAGTAAACATAAAAAATGTGTGTGTATGTATATATAGATATATGTGCGTGTGTGTTTGTATTTATATCTCTTATTTAATCATATAGTATTTTTCTGAATGATCTGATCTCTCTCGGCCCAGAAATGCAATGATACAGAATGTTGTTTTCTTGTTTTTATACAGTATGGAAGTATTTATTGGTTTTGTTTAGTGTGGGTTTTTTTTTCCTTTTTTTCCTGAACACTATCACTATCTAGCCAAACTTTTCTGTTCATTTCCATATGGGAGTTTCTGTCATTTGAAATGCTTCAAATATATTAATGAACTCCAGCTGTATTCTAGTGCAGGGTAGAGTATAAGAAAACAATAAAATGATTTAAGGTTTCTCATGCATTTTGCTATTAGATGCTTGATTGTTGTAATCTTATTATAATTATGCTTTTAGGGAGGGTTTTCACATGTAGTTTATTAGATTTTCAAAAATTACAATAATTAAAAAAAAGCAAAATCTCATGCCTTGACATAGTATTAAAACCTGCATGATTTATAGGCAGGATTGGAAACTTTAGTTACATCCAATGAAATCAAAGCATAAGAACTTCTGAGTGGTAATTTAAAAGATTTAATAAGTATAAACATTTTATGAGAATTTTCTTCAGGGTTTACTACCTTTTTGTTACGCAGTTGCTGTTGTATAACTCTCTTGCTGCATCCCTTTCCTCCTTGTTAAACTTCCTTCTCCCTTGTTTTCTTCATTAAACTTTCCTTCCTGGTGTGTAGTTTTTTCTCACCTAGACTAGGTGTGGATTAGGATGATGCTTTTACTGGATGTAATGTGAGCACAGCATCCATGTAGGTGCAGAGGAACACTACAGCTCAGTGTTAGCAGGTCAGAGAAAGCACAGGCTTTTTTTGCTAACCCTTAAATTGTGGTACATGCCACAAACACCATGTAAGGCTGAATCTCTGTCATTCTCTCTTATTAACTAGCACTCTCAATCCAGAGCCCAGGAAGCTGGAGGACATCCTCCTCAGGTTCTGCATGTTCCTGGCAAAGCTTGTCCCTCACAGTACTGCAGGAGGAATTTCTGCTGTTTCCATTGGCAAGGGTAACAGCAGGATTTTTAATTTGTTCCCTATCACAGGAGGACATTTAGTGATTTGTGGGTTCCTCTTTTTGAATTTCTAACTATCACCTTCTGACCATGAGCTGTTCTTTTGTTTAAGGGCCATTGATGTGCTCCCTCAGTACCACACAATGTAAACAAGAGGCAGAAACAGAAAAGCAGGCAGCTCTTCAGCTCTTCAAGAAGCATTTGGACAACACTCCCAGGCACATGGTGTGACTCTTGGTGCTGTCCTGTGCAGGGCCAGGAGCTGGATTTCAGAGGTCCTTGTGGGCTGCTTCCAACCCAGCATATGCTAAGATTCTATGATTTCACAGAGCCCTGTCCCTAAAATGAGGGATAACAGCAAGAGTAGAGATGTGTCTCTAAAGGCATGGTTGGCACACCTTTTGCAAGTCCCACAAACCTTTATGCTTCAAATGTGAATTGCAGAGTTTCCACTGGTAAAATCTCTTCAGGCTACTAGAAGGAGTAACATGCCAGTAAAGCAGTTGCTGCTAAGTGTGCAGACTATCTGTGTGAGCTGATAGAACCAAGCAGAGTCTCAGACAACACCAGTAGTATGAATGGGTTCTCTAGCTGAACAAAAATACCAGCCTTTCTTAACTGCGGTTTATTTTTCCTAATGTGTTATGACTCGGCTAATGAGAGGATCTTGTTCCAGTCTTTCCTAGTGCTACTCCTAGACTTCTAGCCCAGAGTGGCTCTCTCCTTCCTCCTCAGCCTTTCAATTTCCTCCTTTGTTATTCAGTTTCAGAGTGCCCTTTGGAATCGTCTTGTTTCCCTTCAATAACTCCAGGTTTGCTTTCACACACTTCTCAATCCTAATCCCTCCCAACCGATTTTGTTCTTCCAGTCGATTTTATTCCCTGCTGCTTGTTATCTGGCCTCAGTTTCCTCATCAACCTCGGACCTACTGTGACATTATACTTTTCTCCTGAATCCTACACCTTATGATGCATACACAATACCCACCCCACTTACTTCCCTTTAACCTCTCTCAATCTATATTCTGAGTCTTCCATTTGCAGGGCCACTGCTCTTAATAATTTAATTCCCTAGGTTGTCCTATTTCCAACCTGTTTTTGACTCAAATAAATATCTCTTCCTTCCAGCCTGACTGTGAGTAGAGAGAGAGGAAAAAAGTTCTTCAATTGGATCATACCAGACTAATGAAAAACAGACATTACTTAAAGGACTACCTGGTTTACACCTCAAAGGGTGTGGAAATTCAGGGTGCTCTTGTTCTGTGTTATGGGCACAATGAAAAATCCCTCAGACTGGCTTTAGAATGGAAAGCAGTATGACAACATCAAAAAGGTGATGACTTTGAGGGTTGCCACCTTCAGTCTCAGTATGGTCCCTATATAATTACTCTTTCCAGCACTTTTTTCTCCCCATCTAATTCTGAACTTGCTTAGTTTCCCCAACACATCACTGAATCATCCTGATCATGTTTGCCCTCCATTCTGTGGGGGATGAGCTGCATTAGATGAGCCCGGGGAACGATGAGACACCCAAAGAAGCTTCTTGGCTCTTCAAAGAAACACATAACTTTTAAATTACTTGTTTTAAGTTACATATAACTTTCAAGAATGTATTTTGATTGTTTCTTGGCATGCATTTGCAGACTGGTGTCACAAAGAATGAAAGGGTGCCCAAAGCCAGTAGGAATTATTAGACATCTCATGAAGGTCTGTCTTGCTCACTGTGTTTCCAAATAATCAGTGATTTTCAGATAAGCTTCCAAGAACTGAGCCTCTCCTGTGGAGCATATCCAAACCTCTAAGGACTGCAAAAATCCAGCAGATAGTGAAATTCCTGGCAGTTATGAGAATCCCAGCTTCAAGTAATACAAGGCAGTTTTTTTTCCTAATCCCAGATGAAGTTTGAGAGTGAAAATGAAATGCGAAGCTCTCTATTGGAGACTGAATCTGGCTGTAAGTCTTAAACGCCCTTGGAGAGGGTATTTTTTAATTTAAAAAATGTGTTTTGCCAGTCTATTGGGAGCCATCTATGTATCACTTACAAATTCTGTTGAGTCTATGAGCTCTCTACTCTCTATATTTCTACTTTTGTGCTATCTTTTAGTGTATTTGTTAGATGAAATCACATCAAGCCTGTAGGTTAAAGGGAA
Organism: Leptocoma aspasia; assembly: GCA_013399835.1. Classification (NCBI taxonomy): domain Eukaryota; kingdom Metazoa; phylum Chordata; class Aves; order Passeriformes; family Nectariniidae; genus Leptocoma; species Leptocoma aspasia. The sequence goes on from VXAX01000826.1 coordinate 1,070,802, forward strand.
AATGAATACAGATCCTCTGAAGCCCAGGTCAGACCTCTCTCCATTAAGACAAACTCTCCACATGCTGCCAGTTAAAAGTAGATTTTTTTTTGCTTGATGTCATGTCAAAATACAGGTTAAATCAATGAAGCAGAACCAAAGCTTTAAGGTTTTAGCTTTGAAATTTCTCAGCACTGATACATGAAATGGATACTATGAAATTATTTTGTTTACAGTCCTATACCATGGGATAAAAATAGATTAGTGAATTTTCACAGAGAAAATGAAGCCTTTTTCCTCTTTGTTTTGACTGAGTGCTGAATGCAGCAGAAGAACCTTTTTATTTAGTGTAGTCTCATGATTGGCTACACTCCGATTCTGTAATTAAAAAAACCCAAACTCATCAACACCCAAAACCCAGTACAGAAACAAGGCTTTCTGCCAGACAGACTTTTTTGTGTGGATACCAGAGAAAATTAGACATAAGCTTGCAGTGGCAGCACAAAATACCTGGGTAATTTCAGAAAAGTTTACCTTCAATCTTTAAAGGAGCAGCATTGTGATGCTGAAAATTGTCACACATAAATTGCTATTTCATCTCTAGAGCAAACACAGACACAGACGTAAATGTATTTTAAACAGGGTAAATTCCAAGGTGCTATAATGGATGTTTTATCATGGTTTCCACTGCAGAAAATGCAGAGAAAGGAGCATGAGCATGTCACTGGCAGTGCAGAAACCCCGTGTGGTTTATACCCTGTTGAGGTGGGGGGCTTGGAGTGACCTGTGTGTAAGACTTGGAGTCCACAATTGCAACCTGGCTTTTGTTCTGATATCCTTGAGGCTCTAAGCAGGGACTGAATTTCATTTCTTGCCTTAAGTATTGTTATTTTTAAAATGTGCATGAAAATGTTTTCCTGCATTAGAGGGCAGATTTGAGGGCTAAGACTAAAGAGTAAGAAGCTTACTGCTGATATGGAAACAGGAAATACCACGATCCTGCCTCAAGCATCCAATTCCACTCCTTGTGTGATGGCAAATTACTTTTGATTGGTTCAAAGTTCATATCTCAACACAAGTTGTCCTTTGAACCATGCAAACTTAACAGACACTGAGATTTGAAGACACAGTTCATAGAAATAAAGAACTATGGAATGGTTTGAGCCAGAAAGGACACTAATGACTTCTTGTTACAATCCCCCTGCCTTAGGCAGGGACACCTTCCACTAGACCAGGTTTTTCAGGGCCCCATCCAGCCTGGCCTTGAATATTTCCAGGGTTGGGAACTGGAATAGGTTGCTTCCCTGAGCAACCTGTTCCAGTTCCAGCCTCACCACCCTCACAATGGAGAATTTCTTCCTAATTCTTAATCTAAACCTACTCTCTTTCAGGTTAAATCCATTCTCCCTCATTCTATCACTACAGACCCTTGACAAAAGCCCCTCCCCAGCTCTCTTGTACTTTTAAGTACTGGAAGGGGTTCTAAGGTCTTCCTGGAGCTTTCTCTTCTCCAGGCTGAACAAACTCAGCTCTCTCAGCCTGTCTCCATAGGAGAGGTGCTTCAGATCTCTGATCATCATTGTGGCCCTCCTCTAGGATTCCACAGGCCCACATCCTTCTTGTGCTGAGGGCTCCAGAGCTGGAGGCAGTACTGCCAGTGGGATCTCACAAGAACAGAGGGGAGGTGCAGAATCGCCTCCCTTGATCCTGCTGGTCACTCTGTTTTTGATGATTGGCTTTCTGGGCTGCAAGTGCCCATCGCTGAGCCATGCTCATAGCTGGACTGACAGTGACCAGGAGGAGCAACTCTCAGACATCAGGATCCCACCAGGATCTTTCCCAGGAAACCAACCACACGCCTCATCTCTGGTATGTGTTTGAAGCACTCAGTGCTGCTGAACACCAGCTCTGCTGATCTTCTGTTACAGACTCTGCTGACTTCAACAGAAATCCACTGTGGCTCCTTGTAAAATGTTTGCTGTGTTTCAGCTGTTATAGTTACAAAATAAATCAAATATCTGTTCTTGGATGCTTTCCCTCTCTCTGTCCCAAACTGTGCTTTCAACTCACTGTCCCTCAAGGATCCTATTTCAGTGTTAATATTTTATGCATTTAACCATTACAAATAAAGAATATAAACATGGAACATAAATGCATTCCTGAAGGACAAAATAGCACTACAAACCCCCTATTTTGACAAATTATTTCTCAAGAGAATAAAAGGTGTACCTAAGAAAATATCTGCCAGTCAAAAGTTTAAATGAAAAACAGAGCAAGAAAACATGCAATGTTTTAAAGTTCTAACTAACTTTGAACAAAAGATACCTTGGGGAAGCAAAAGTAAGACTGGTATGTGTCCATTAAAAGATTCACATGTAACCTTTGATTTCTTTTGTTCAGAGAACTTTGAGATGATAGGAAGAAGATGTTAAAATGGAATTACATCATCAGTCATGCAGGGACTGGGGGAGAAGTCAGCCACTGGATACACTTGTCTCATTTTTTGTGCAAGATGTTTCAAGTACTCTGAAACTAGTAAATGTGATGCATTAAAAAAAATCTCAAAATTGTAACCACTGATATATTTGAAGATTTTATTCTGGATGCAAGAGGCTATCCAGGCAGTGTTACATTTCTTGGCAGAGAGAATCTGCAAATATATTTAAAAAAAAAAGAAAAAGGAAGGAAAAAAAAAAGCTGCAGAGAACATGCGGAACACTTTATGTACTAGGTAGGAGGAAGGGAGTACAAAGAATCAGTGAAGAAAGGTCTGTGCAGCCTCTTCTCTTCATTCCCTGTGACCAAACCAAAGATCCTGACCATCTGGGAGAAAACTTGCAGTTCTTTGGAGGAATGACAGAGCCAGACTTTTAGTCCAGGTCTAGTGCCAGAGTGAGATATTAATCATAGAAACATCGAATCACTGAGGTTGGAAAAGACCTCCAAGACCGTAAAGTCCAGTGTCACCTGATGCTTCACTGGGGCTATTGCACTTCTTCCCTCCATCATTTCACAGATGCTGAAGACTGATCTTTGTCCCTTCGAGAAGGTGAGCAGCCAGTAACAACAACCAAGCCCATATTCCAGAGTATGTTATAACTTCTAAATTGCCAGAGACTGTTTTTTTTTTTTTGCAAGGGAAGAAAAAAATCCTGATATATTATGAACTATGAATTACTAGGACTCAGTAACTAATACTAAAGCTGGATGAAGACCTTCATTTTACATTATAAATTGGTACAAATGATGCCATTTACAGCACTCTGGCAGGTTTCAATACAAGGCCTATAAATGTCACTAACAATTAATAAAATCTCTGCTCATAAATGCATTTTACAGTTTTTTCCCAGAGAGAAGTACTTTGCACTTTTTGAACTTCCAGGCTGGTGGCCTGAGCACACAATTCGTACAGGTTTTTTTAAGTGGATAATCCAGGACATGGCTGAGAAAATGACAAACCAGATGCAAAGTGGATGGTCTCCCTTGGGGCTTGGAGAAGTGGAGAAACAACAAAATCTACAGGACATTTCTAGTGAATCAGACCCTTGTTCTCCTCCACAAAGGAGGAGGGGGAAAAAAAATGGTGACACATAAAACGTGGCAACAAATTGATGGCAACTCTACAAAAAGGGAATATGAACTACGTGGCATGTAGATAAAAGAGAATGCATCTGCAAAACATGAGGAAAATTGTGAATATAATTCTAGCGATTATGATTATAGTGTTTTATACGCTACTGCACTTAATTACAATTCTCCATTCTATTCATGCTATGGAAATGGACTAAATGGACTACAAAATATATCTCAAAAGACAAGCAATCTGTGGCATGAATAGGAACCTCCTTTATCTTAATACAATGAGGCTCACATTTAACAAACATGGCAGCATCTCTGTGAGAATTTTGATTACAAAATTAACATCGTGATAAAAATTAGCAGCCTTTATTTTTTCATCTGAGAACATGAATAGGATTATTAGGATTATTAAGAAGATTTGGGTTGTTTTGTTACTTTTTAAAAAGGAATTTTCTTTTAGGAGTTACATTAAAATTATAATCTTTACTTCATTAAAAAAATATTTAAATGTTACTTTATTGGAAGGGGAAGAGGTCTGCTTTAAAAAAAATTCTCTTCATTTACATGCTTAACACTTCTTTTTCTCTATTCGAATGAGAAGATGTGAAAGTTTCGTAGTACACACATACTCAATTGAAAGTTAAAACATGGTCATAATAATTTATCTTAAACTGTGAACCAGAACAGTTCATCTGTGTAGATCTGTGAAATATTTGGCAAATAATGAATTCTGTTCAGGAACACTTGTCTAGAAGGGAGGCTGTGTACACTCGGGTTTTAGGTGTTGGTTTCAGGCAGTTTTCAGAAGTTCCACTGAATTAAACAAACCAGGGTGGATTTACAGGATCTGGAGAACTAAGTCATCATACCTCTTGAGAGGGGAAGTTGTATGAAAGAATGGTGTGATACAACACAGGGTTTTTGGTGGCCCAAATTTGGGGCAAAGGTATCCTTGGGTACAGTAAAATTCTGAGTTACACAATTCTCTGTAAAGATGCACTTATAAATCTTGACAGTTCATTACTCCATCACGTATACTGAAAGGTCCATTCATTTTATAGGGATTTTTTTGATGAGTGTTTAAGAATTCAATGAGTTGGATAACTTGCCTCTAAAAAACTCAGAAATTCTGGTTGTATGTTCACAGATGAAGACTTTGCTGCATGGGAATGCTGTGACTGGCCATATTGGCCATTCTCAGACCTACTACCCAGGAACACACAGGAGAGAAAAGAAACCAAGCCAGAGAAAAGCATATAAACCTGCTTATTATGACATCTATATGGTTGTCATTATTATTTCCTTTCTGTTCAGAAAGGCTTTTGAAGGTTGAAGGGAGAGTTATTTACTATCAAGTGAACCTTTTTTCAGGATTCATTGTGAAACCACACACTTGCCTCTTACAAAAAGAAGCTTAAATTAATCGGAGTTCATTGAGTTCTGTAGAAGTCTTAAGGGCCATGGACAGCTGGGATCACGCTCTCCAAAGTACAACATGTAAGAGTAACAAAACCAGGAAGGAAGAGACAGTTTCCCAGTTCTGCTGAAGCATGTGAGGCTTGTGAGCACGCATTCCTAGCCATCTACATTCAAACACATCTGCTCAGCTGTGCCTCCCCAGCAAAATCTATGTGTAGGCTGTGTCTGAGTTGATAAAAAATGGGTTGAGGTTATTTCTTAAATATTTTTTATTATTCAGATTGTTCAGTTCAGTTCAGATTCCAGATTGTCTGTAAAGTGCAGGTGGAATTATTTAGTTTTCCACAATCTGCTATAATTCATTGGTAATGCTGGTTCAGCAGTATATGATGTAAGGTAGGACATAAACAGCACTTCTCATCCTGGATGAATTCAGGCTAATTTAGATGATTGCAAATGTCCAATATTTACACTGGAGAATTAATTAATATTTGGACTTCTCACAAGCCACTTGCTGTTAATTTTCCAGCATTTCCTTTTCCTGTTTTTCAGCCAGTCCCTGTTGCTGCATTCTGTACAAAAGCTGACATTCCTACTTGGGGTCATCTAGGTGAGCATTTCTTTCACCCCCTACTGCCTGCCACAGAGGCTTTGTCTAGACTTAGAAACACCAGCTAACTGAGATTGATTTATCCCAGTCTGGACAAGCTGTACAGCTCTCAATCTCAAATTTGATCTCTTCCCATCTGTATTATCTTAGATTCCTCATAACCCTCTCTCTGTAACCAAGATATCCATGTTTTAATACTAAATATCAGGACTCCAGAACCTACCACACCTTTGTCACTGTTAGATTAAGCTTCTGTTTCACCAAAAGTCTGCAAAGGACTTTTTTTTGCTTTTTAAGGCTTCTTATTTTTTCTAGAATATATTAATATTTTTCTTCAGGAGGAGAAAATTCTTTCTCTGCAGTATTTAGTCTTTGATAATAAAGAGAAGATTATGCCTTTTTTTTTTCCTTTTTTTCATGGGTAGCCATATCTAGGAAAAAGCTGACTCCTAAAAAGTTACTTTCAACATATATAATCAGATAAGAAAAATTTAATTAAAGTCCATTAAAAAATCTAATATTTATTATTAGCTTGTGTACTTCCTAATTGTTTTAGAGGCTTTTATTTTTATGGCAAGATTCCAATCATTACAAATACATGGAACTTGATACATATGCAAGCAAAGAAATGCATTTGCAACTTTGTTTAAAGGGGAAATTGTCAAAAATGTCAGAGCATAACCTTTCACAACAGAGAAAAAATAACTTTGCTCTTAATGATGTGGTTCTTCTTTTCCTTGTTAATATATTATAAAATACATTACCAGTTTTGGAGGGCAAAAGGGGAAAGGGGACTGCACTTAGAAAGTGTAGGACTGTGTAATGTCAGTAATGCCAAGAGATTAAAAATTTAAATCAACATATCAGTGTTCACCCAGTGCATTGTCTTTTCCAATTTTTCTTGTGAACACCAGAAATAGATTCTGACCTCAGCCAAATCTTGGTGCTGGAAATACTATCCTTATTCAAAAGAGAACTAATTTAACTCTTTTTTTAATGAATAGCAGTTTATAAAATGGGACTACTGAATGCAAACATTTTTCTAAAGACTCTCTGGGACTACTCTGTGCACTTAATTAGGTAGGATCCTTATGTCTGAATTAATGAGCTAAATATGTAGAACCCTTACAGATACAGTAATGTCAACTGAAAAGGAATCAGCCCAGAGAATATGAAATGTTAATTCCATTAGTTCTGATTTATGGAGAGCTCCTGATACCTTGATATCATCCGTTGTAGTCTTGCATTGATTTTGAGAGGTGGGGAATGTCAGAAAGAAGCATTTCTTGCTGTTTTCTGGTTAGAAATTAAACAAATGTGTAGCAAACACAAATATAGCTTAAACAGCTTTAAATTTAAATTTCTAGTCTGAAAGTCAGAAACACAGGCAATGGGAAAATAATGATACTACAGTTACCTGGGGAATTCAGCTCAAGGGGAATCAATTTTATTGTAAAGATCATGCATTTAATCCACCTCTACCTGAGTGCCAGATGGTCACACCAAAGAATCAACACATTAGGCAGATGGACTTGGTATCTGATTCCCAATTACTAGAGTTGCTTCATGTGGGAGGTTACTTCTACTGATCAGAGAAAATTATTCGTCCCCAGATGGTGGCAAAAATTTGTCACTCTTTTAGTATTAAAGGTTCCCAATTATCTTTCAAAGTTAGGCAATAGCATTAAAGATTTCATGCAAAGCTCACGGAAGGTATCTATTGAGGTTGGTAGGTTTGAACCTAACCTTAAAAGTGGGTGATAAAAACTTAGGGAGTAGGAGTTGTTAAGGTATGTAAGCCAGGTGATTAAGCCCTGCTCTACGTTGAGCAAGAAAAAAGCCACTGGATGTGACACGAGAAACCATGGGGTGCAACAAATTACTCTGTGAGACTCTGGCCAAAACTTGCAGGGATGGATGGATTCCACGGGGTGTTTAAGGAGGAGTCTGATCAGACACAGCCAAACCCCACAAATACATAGACAAGGGTGCTTAGGAGCTTTTGGGGAGCAGAGCCTTGTCAGGGCTACACACAGTGCACACACAGCAGCAGCAGTAAGACTCCTTAGAGCTGAGACTGCATGAGCAACTATAGCAGGAATACAATATTTGAGTTCAGATTTGACAAAACTGGGGCAAATAGAGAGAAACAATTGGGTGCAGATTGTTTATTTGTGAAGAGACAAAAGCTCTGAAAGAACCAGCATGCTAAAATAGAAAAGCAGTGGAATATGAAGTGGGAATAAACTTGAAGCCTGACCAGCTGGAGAGGAAAGCACAGGACAGGGCCATCAATACTACTGAAGTCCATGTGACATTACACTGCTTCTGTTTCTGCAGGTGTTGTTAAAGGTATGGTTCCCTGTTTGTGCTGGTCTGTTCACACACAGTGTGTGCATGGGATTACACGTTCAGCCCTGCTCATGGATGGACCCCAAAATGGAATAAATAGCAACCTTATATTCTGCAGTCCAGGAAAGAAAAAATCCTCAGGTCTCATGGACTAGCAGGTGTCTTTTCCTTTTAACAAAAAGTGTCAAAAATATTTAAAATAATCCTAAAAGGTGTTATAGGACAATAGACCTGAAAACAATAGAACTCTATAAAAAGCAACAAAGCTCCATTAAACCTTGTACAGGCTGCTACAGACAACCATGCACTAGTTACCAGCTGCACAGAACTATTTAGTCAAAGTCTCTATTTCAGTGACAATTTGCCATCAAAGGGATAAATGGAAGCATTGTTTGATGGACTCAACAAGTTGGCTCTGTAGATATCTGTACATCCAGAGGTTAGAGGCAGGCATTGTTCCGACTGGAACTCACATCTTCCCAAAGCTGACACACTTGAACTGGATTCCAAATTCCCTCCCCCCATCTCGTGTGCTCATGACATTTGCATTAACTTGCAGCACAGAGATCAGAGACTATTAATCTTGATACCCAGATATAAATGAATGAATAAATAAATGAATAAATATTATACATACATAAAATTTATATGCATATATATAAACTCACTACATATTCTTTTTGGGCCAAACCAAAAATCACACTTTCTTACCAAGTAATGTGTATTTCCTTTGAAAATAGCATTCAGGCCAACAAAATCTTTTGATTTAACTGGAAGTTGTAGTGTCCATTTTAGCATTTTTCCTCCATTTGAAATGCCATTATTATTTAGAAATTATTATTTTCCGAAATAGAATTCCAGTTGGGAGACAAAAAAAATGGAATTGTAGTAAACATCAATCTTTGGAATTTTTAAAGGTTTTTCTCATCAGGTTTTTGACTGTGGTTATTCATAGAATAGAATCATAGAACCATATAGGTTGGAAAAGATCTCTAAGAACATTGAGTCCAACCATTATCAATTCCGTCAAACTTTGAATCTTGTGAATAGTCTAAGTACCTCACAAATTATCCCTTCCCACTCCCAAATCTCTCTCTAACCTCAAATAACCTGTTCCCTATACCACCTGTTTATCTGACATTATCTGCTGGGCAACAGGGATGGAAACTTCTAATTTGACATTAGGCAGATGCACAATACACTGCACATCATGTTTCGGGTGTTTTTATAAATAGCAGTGAAATTTTACTCCCCAGCCCAACTGCTAAACTTGGTCCAGTTGTAATTAAATACAGCCTTTTGTTGTTAAAACAGATCAGGTTTCCAAACTACACTGGCTTCATGGACTGATATATCTGTTCAATGACCAAGTTTAGACAGGCAGGAATTTCTTTTCCTCCTTGTCCTAAGGGACTGCTTTAGTTTCATACAAATATGACCTTTGAAAGAAAAGGATAAAAAAAGCTTTTTGCTTTTTTTTTAAAAAAAGCTGGTGAAAGCAATTTCCCCTGTGTAAATAAAGGGAAAAGACCAAGATATTTAGTTCTTTTGATAAGTTTGCATCTGTTTCAGGTGCATCTGCCAGGAGAGATAATTTTAAATGCAAGCACTTCGCAACTTTGACAGTGATATTAGCTATGAACTGCTGTAACACAAACAGGACAATAGCTTGGAAAATCTGAAGGGAAATTACAATGATCAAGAATGGAAGAAAAGTTATTTTTTATTGCAAGTGTGTATTTTCTGTGGCTAAATATCCTCTTGAAATTGTCTCAGCTCAGTAGGCAGCTCTCATTTGTTTGTATTAAAAATGAGGTAAAAAAGAATTTAAATAGTAATGATAACATTATTCCTCTTTAAATTTAAACTCCTTCATTAGAAACAATGAAGACTTCTCTTACACAGATTAGCTGTCTGGGCAGGCACTGAGGGTACAGGGTAATGCTACAGCTGCACGGTAGGGATGGCATTGCTTTGCAGATTTACTGCACTGCAGGATAAGCAGATAGAGCAGAAATGCAAACGGCTGTGTAGGTGAGCAGGTGAGACGTGACATTGACCAGACACTTTAAAGATAGCTTACAAAAAGAGACAGGATTGGTACGACCTTCTCCTGACTCTCACGTTATTTATTCTGTAATGACGGGTTAATGATTCTCTATAGCAACCACCCCAGATTGGTTCAGGAATATCCGTGGCTCCCGAGTGACTCACTTGAAACAACCCCTCTCTTTATGTAATCATTCATCTTATCTCAGAGCGGTGTAAGACTGTGAGGTAGGCTATAGAATAAATATGATAGGAACTTTATTGCTTATATCTTAATTCCTAGGAAAACCCGACTTCTTGGGGTACAGAAGAAGCGGCTCTGGGAAGGTAAAGGAGATCAAGAGCTGACAAGCAAAGGAGGGGAGGCAGAGAGAAGAAAAGGTGTGTGGCAAATGGAGATATTTATAGTGGTTTTATGGCCTCCTGCTTCAGGGGGTAATTTTCTCTTTGGGTCTAGAAAGTGTCTTTGATGAGTCCCAGAGTCAGCCAGGACTTAAAGTTGAGCCTGTCAACACCTCCTTCTTAAACACAGGGCCCCAAAAACCCCAAAGGGGCTTGACAAATCTAGACCTAACTTTTATAAGAATATCAAGGTGATCATCAAACTTTGTAAAACAGAGAAGCCACTTGTTTAGTAAAATGCAATAGATTTTGAAACAAAACCCCCCTCTGTTGATCTGTTCCATAGGGAGGCCCCTTTCTTCTCACTTTCCCTCTACAAGCTCTGGGTTAAGAGCCTTCTTGTCCTCTTCATCATTCTGCCCCTGGTTCTGTGTTTGCCCCAGTGGCTCCCAGTGCATGCAGAAGCTCATTTCTCTCCTGGTTTGCCACATCCAGCTCTGTTGCTCTTCTGGAAGAAATAATTTTCCACCAGTCTGGAATGCAGCATCCTCATCTCCTTCTCAAACACATTCAGTGAAAGAACATAACAGACACTGAACACCGACCCCAGGATCCTCTGCACCTCTTGGGCTGCAGGGAATTCCCAGCAGGGTTCTGGGCAAAGGATGCCTCCCATCCATCATATGGACGCTCTCCACATGACAGACAAGACACAAGGAACCCTGACCCCCACAGAGGAGGGGCTGGAGTCCAGCTGGGCTGTGCTGCACGGCTGACCTCTCACCCAAGGTCTATATGCAGCTAACCAAATCCTGCCCTACTCTCCATGATTAAGTAATCTGAATACAGCTTTTTCTTTCCCTGTATTTGGTCATTAGGCCTACCCAGCTGATTACAGTTGAATAGGAAGAGTTTTGGCCTCTAGATTTTGTTTTCTTGGTAATTTTCATGTTTTTTTTCTGTTTGTTAACATATTTTGAAAAATTGTCGTTGCAGAACATGCCCAGAGGTGTAACCATCCCTATGTATTTTAATTTCTCAGTTTGTAAAGCAGGAAGGACTTCTCCAGTTGTACACTCTACCTCCATACATAGGCTAGTGATTTGTAGAGAAGAAGCTGTATATATAAACCCCAATTTATTTTAGAAGGCATTCATTAAAAATGAAAGTGGAAGTATTTAAGTGCAACTAATTTACAAGACAACATGCACATAAAATCAAATCAGGATTAGAAATCTTCCTTAGGGTGTCTTATATTGTCTCATGTACTGGAACAAAAGGAAAATTTTGAAATTTTATTTTTCTGGACTAAGGTATTTGGCAGTACTGACTCTTCTACACCACGAAATCTCTTACCACAGGAGCAAAGCCTATCAGCATTGAATTGTGAGAGACAGTTTGGTTGTTTGTCCAAATTTGAATATGATTAAGATAGTTGTAAAAGTTTTCCATCCTTCCCCATTAAAAAATCCCAAAAGACATATATATATATATACATGGGCATATTTACACCATTCACTGCTTTGAATATGCCCCAGCCAGAAGAAATTGCTAAATTAGTTGTTATTAGGGTAGATTTTCTATCCATCTCAGGCCACAAAATGTCACCTAATGCACTTCTTAGGGTCATCCATATGTTGTTGGGGACAAATATGATCCAAATACAGCCCACTGCTTGTGGGAGGAGAAGGATAACTTTATTTTCCTCATCTCTATCTGACATCCAAAGCATGTGATAATACTTTTGCAATATTGCAGGTACTGTAATACTTATAAGGACAGAATTCCTTGATTTGACCCTTTCTCTTAAGGGGATCACTGAAGATGCTCTGAAAGCCTACATTTCTGTGGACACAGCATATAAATAAGTGCATGAAAAATCTCAGAATCTTTGTATATGAACAATCAGCCATAAGACAAGAGCAAAAGTAAGAGTGAATTTTATATGACAAGTAAAGTAGGACTGCAAGTTGCTTGTATGGTGGTACAAAAATCCTTATCATATTTTCTTATTTTTAATTTCAAGCCTTTCCTCAAAAGAAAAGACACCAGCAACATCACACAGTTTAATGTCACGTGGAGGAACTGTACAAGAGTAATTAGAAAGACATAATTTCTTTTCATATTCATGGGGTGTGCTCCAAGCTCTGAAACAGCTTGGAGCTAGACAGAGGGGCTGTAGCTGCCCAGGCCTCAGGGCTTGTATATAAATATTGAGATTATCACATCTTAGAGTTTATTCTCCCCACCCTGTGTGAATTTATGCTTCTCATCATTCAGTTCATAAATTTTCTTGTTGATAAGGATGCTGTTACAGCTCAGGATTGGAAAGAGGGGAAAGAATTCAATTGCCTAAATACTGAAGTGGTGCTTTAGACATGCCAGGTTATCCAAAACATTCCCATGGAGCGGGTAGATATGACAGAGCAACTTCTCAAACAGCAACTCAAAACCAAATGGAATATCCCAGGGAATCTTCTATAATACTAGACAACTTAGTTTAAGAAACAGAAGCCCATCCTGTGGGACATGGGTGAGAAAGATGCAAAATGATTTATCAGACATGCCTCGAACGCTGCATCACTTTTGGCCAGCTGTAAAACTCTTTTTAGCACAAAAAGTAATTTAACACAGTTTTTTGGAATGTATTTGATATCAAATAAGTATAAGATTTATTTTTCCTTTTATTGTCAATGATGACATACAGAAAGTAAAGGCTGAAATATATTCTTTATGGAAGGGTACTGCCAGTAGGTGAGCCAGTATATTTAAGAATTAATTTTTCCTCTGAAGGGCATCAAGAGTGACAATATTACCAAACAAAGTGCTGCAGGCAATGCCAACAGTGAAGTTCTGTGAATTTGATATTTAGTTTCACCAAAGTTTACTCAAAAAAAAAAAAAGATTGGATTTCAGAGGCTAAATCACACTTTTCTTCTTCTCAGAGTGAAGACTCTTTGAAAGAAAAGAGTGCTGGAGCACTTAATTTATTCTTGAGTTTGTGTGTTTCAAAGTTCCTGCCTTTCTTTTCTTTCAGTTATGGATTCATTTTGGTGACTTCCCCTTCTCTCTATCCTTTCAATGTGTCCCAGGAATACATCCCAGGAATCCCAGAAAAAATACTCCCCAAGCAAATATTTTCTGCAGAAACACAGAGAATAAAGTACGGAGACAGCAGTGCTTCATTGATGCTAAAACCCAAATCTATGAAAATTGATTAAATGGCTGATTAGAACTTTTCTGAAATTGGTGGCAACTATGCAGTTTGCCTGGTAAATATTAAGACACCCACACCATCTGAGGACAACAGGCACAACAACAAGCCATTAATTGATAGATTGCTGATAGTTGCATTAAAGATTTTGCCACTGTTATTAAAGAAGATTTTTATAAAATTGTCCTCTGTGAATGTATAAACCCAAATAAAATTAAATGTTTCTTACAGAAAACTCATCTTCATTTTGCAACTTGATTAATTATATTTTGGTAATGGGCCAACATAGAACAACTTTTCACTTTTTTTAATACACAGAATGGCCAAATAATCAATATTACAGCAGAATTGCAGCATAGGTACAGTTGACCTGTATATGTACAGAAATTCCATTTATAGAATTATAGACTGGTTTGAGTTGGATGTGACCTTAAGAATCATCTAGTTCCAACCACCTTGCCAGGGACATGGACACCTTCCACTAGATCTGGTTCCTCAGAGTCCTATCCAACATGGCCTTGAACACTTCCAGGGATGTGACAGCCACATCTTCTCTGGACAATCTGTTCCAGTGCCTCACCACCCTCACCACCTCAAATAGTGAAGAATTTCTCCCTAATATCTAATCCAAACCTACCCTCTTTCATTTTGAAGCCATTCTCCCATGTCCTGTTATTATGTCTTTATGACATATGACATGCTTGTTATGTCAGACATGGGATTTTTCCACTTTTCCCAGGTGCAAAATATGATCCTTTGTAAGAAGAATACAGATATAGTCTACAGATTTAACACATACTATTTTTAGAGACTTGCGTCTGTAGCTCACATGGGCTATGTAGCCAATGGTGCAAGGTGCAACCACAAGGTACTGCATCATATTTTAATTTTTGGCCAGAACAGTGGCACGTGTGGCTTAGCAAGTATTGTCATCAGCAGTGTGGAGGTAGTTTTGATACAGAGCCATTAAAAACTAAATACTGATGGCAAATTATTTCATTTTAGTCTGTACTTAGTAACAGCTCGCCTGTGCTAAGCACAGTTTTAATAGGTAACCCTGAAGCATGAGACTTATATCTGTCCTAAATTCATCCTGGTCAAAAATTGGAGACATTTCCTTGTTCAATTTTTTTTTTCCCACTGCAGAATTGCTAAATGTCCATCTGCAACTTTTCCACAGTATAAACTCACCTAATTACTACTGAATAAGAAATCACTAACCTTGGAGGTTAATGAGATGTTTTACACACCACAATTGCAGGGTGTTCAGGTCTATAGGAAGATAGAAAGCATTATAAAAATATAAAATTGTACTTCTATACTGTACTAATAGTTATAGTTAACAATTTGTTTTGGGTGTTTGAAGATGAAAGGCTGAGACTGCTGTCATCTGTATCTGTCTGTGGTGTGTCTGCCACCTTAGCTGGTCACTGAAGATCATTTTTTTCTCACTGGAGAGAGATATTTCTTTGCTGTGATTCATCTGACCTTTTTTGGATGTGTGTGATGAGTTCAACTGCATTCTTGGAGTGTCTAAGTTCTGTGAAATGAGTCCAGTGTCACCAGGCAGGTGCACACACCTGTGCTCTGAGTATCTGCCTCAAATGTGAAGTCCTCCCTCTACAGCACCTTAATTTGCTGGCCCTGATCCTTAATACACTATGGAGTCCTGCATATCCCAATTGACTGGAGACTACCATAATTAAAGCTAGATTTGTCTGCTGATAAAGAGAACCAGGTCTTATTTCCTTTTCATCGTCATTTATCATTTATGTCACATTTGCATGTTTGTTTTATCCCCTCTATTTTATTTCCCCTGGTGTTTTTAGAGGTGAGAACTGTCCCTCCCACTGTTCTCAGCTGAGATTTAGTAAATTATTTGCTGGATTTTATGAAACTTCACTTTCCTAGGAGTAAAATTCTGTATTCAAAGTGGGAAGATGTGGGTGTGTATCCTTCAAGCGTTCCTCTGCTTGATGGGTATTTCAGCACAGTGGAAGGAGATGTGTCCTTTTCACTTGGTTCTGCAGTAAACACATGAGAAACAAAAAAAAAAAGCAGAAGCCTGGAGGCAAAGTTGCTTGAATATTGAAATGTATCTAGGTACAGGTCTTAGAATTTGTCCTGAAATCTCCTCTAAGTGGTCAGAGGCATTGACTTAAGTGGTTCCAGGAATCCTAGAGATGGTAGAATGACTGTAAAAAGATTGAGTTTTGTCTTCTAAAGAATTTTATTCTGATTTATGAATTATGTGGCCTAAAAAGGCTTAAAAATGACCATACTTTCTTTTTAATTGAAAGTCTCTTTCTATATAAATTTTTAACAAAAACCCAAAACAAACAAGCAAAATACACTTTATTTTAAGGGGTTACAGCCTCAAACTGGAAACTTTTTGTTGAGAACTGGGATTTTTCTGTATTAGATTTTTTGTCCCAAAACAGCTTTCTGGAATTTTTCTCTTTACATACAGACTGGAATTTTCAATGAAAACATCTCTGACTACATATCTTCTTAATATTTTGGAGCGTGGCTTTTGATGGTCCAAAGAGATCTGTTACTTCTAAAATGCTTGGGCCTCATGTCTAGAGCAAAAATCATGAAAACATATCCAAATTACATAACTATATGAATGTAAAGTGGTTTAAGTAAGCTAATTCATATACACATTAATTTCCTAATAATATGTATTTACATTGCTTCGTTAAACCATTAAAAATTAATTTGGAATTAATTTCCTGCAATCTCCCATGCAAACAAATTCTTACAGAAAGAGGTGATTACTTCTCTTTGGGTTGGCATGCAACTAATCTATCTACCTAGATATTTAGCATGTAGTCATTCGTGACAGATTAAAAATCTTTAAAAGGTACATGGACAAAAACAGTGAAGATAGCAGTTTTTTCTGCCTAGGCTCTGCACAAAAATATTATCCCAGTGCTTGCCACATATCAGTAAATACTGGCTAAGCCCTATGGTGAGGTAGCATGGCCATGGGTCATCACCTCTGCCCACACTCTAAGATGCAAAGCCTGTAAAGTGTAAGTGTTCAAGAAATGACAGGATGTGGCATTTCACGCAGTGATTTAGTTGGCATGGTGGTGTTCAGACAAAGGTTGGACTCGATGACCTTGGAGACTTTTCCAAACTTAATGATCCCATAATTCTAAAAGTCACTTAGAGGTATTGGCACAGGGTCTGTCCTACACTAAGTTTAGGGTGAGGATGGTGAGGCTCTGGCTCAGGTTGCCTGAAGAAGCTGTGGATGCCCCATCTCTGGAAGTGTTTTCAAGGCCAGGTTGGATGGGGTTTTGAACAACCTGGTCTAGTGGAAGGTGTCCCTGCCCATGGCAGGTGGCTGGAACAAAATGATCTTAAAGGTCCCTTCCATCACAAACCACTTTATGATTCCATGATTCTATGAACTAAGTATAATTCATGGAAAACCCCTGGCTTTGCTGATCTATCCTTTTTCCTGTGACCACTTTTTTGCCCAACAGGAGGTGACAGTGGAAACAGCATTGCTTACTGTTGCACCTGAGAAAGTATAATTTTCATTTTCTTTTGCTTCCCAGAAGAGACATGTCCCAAAGGAAGGCAGGGCACCATTGCCCTCTTCCTCTGGAAAGTTGTGCCTCACAGACTGTGACAACAACTCAGCACTGCAAAAAGGTGGTGGTGCAAGCAGTATTTTGACTCTTCATCTTGTGTTCTCTGAATGGAAGATGATTGCATTGTGCACAGATCCTTATGTGCTGACTTTTTTTTTGCTGATAGGAGAGGCAGTCTAAGGTGCTTTTGAGGCTAAGCAGCAAACACCAGCCTCCTAATCCTGTGTCATAGTTTCTCAGGCAAAAAGTACAATTTTGTCATAATAGGTAATTTAGTTTTCTCATTGCCAGAGGAAAGAATGCAACAATGGATTGCTTTTCTAGGACTGCCTCTGCAAAGGTTTCTGTAAGTACTGCTTTGCAGCAGCCCTGAGCAGAATAAGGTATAGCATCATCAGAAACATCTGTTGATTTTGGAGCTTTGTGTTTTTGGTACCAGCAACTGGAGCAAGTGCAAGTGCATATGGCAGTGTGCCAACACCAGTAAATATCAAGTCAGGCTATCTGGTGAGTAGGGCGAAGTGGTCATAAGCTGATGGGGTGTATGTGTAAAGGGGGTGTGTGACTGCTGAGTGTGATGGGACCTGGCGCAGTTTGCCCAGAGAAGCTGAGGGTGCCCCATCCCTGCAAGTGTTCAAGGCTGGGTTGGATGGGCCTTTGAGCAACCTGGTCTAGTGGAAGGGATCCCTTGACCAAGAGATACCTTGGCATGGGGGTTGGAACTAGATGAAGGTTTCTTCCAACCCAAGCCATTCTATGATTCCATGATTCTAAGATTCCATGACATGCCTGCTGGAGGGACTGGAGGTACAGACCAAATGCTGGAGAGACTGTAGTGTTTGGGAGCTGACTGACTTAACAGTGTGTTTGTGTGTGTGTGTGTGTGTCTAGAGGGGGAAAGCGGGAAACTGGTGATCCCATGTCAGTTACTGGGCAGTCTGAGTCCCCTTACTGGATGGATCCACATTGTATATATCTATACGTAAAGATTTTTTCCCAGCTAATGGGCTTTCCATCTGCCAGAGGACAGAATGAGGCCATTGGTGCTGTTTGTGTTGACGTAAACACTGAAATTGTCAGAATGTGCTGTTTCACGTGACCAGGCATGTGCCTACTGGGGGCACGTGCCGCGACTTGCTCCTGGTTGGACCTGGGGACATGGAGGTCCAGCTCCTCACCTTAACTGGGCTATCAATTTCAGCAACCCCCAAAACCTTGCACATAAATTTGGGTGAAACTACCCAGCCAGAGTGAACATTGCAGGTGCTTCTGTCTTGTGTTGGACAGGTGATTCTCAAAGGCAGAATGAGTCTCCTATATTTTCTATGACTTTGGCTGAAGCAATAATGAGTAATTCTGAAGACGCCTCTACTTCCTATTAGATATATGCTCACAAGAAGCAGAGCAGAGAAGGAATGTCGAACATTTTTCAAGCTTTCAGAAACCACATCCTGTTCTCCTTGGCTTGCTATCCATTTGCAGCATATCTGAAAAGTTTTTTACCCTTCATTGATTCTGATGGGTCCAGATTCCCTTGGCTCTGTTCTTTCCATATATCCTCCAAAAGACCTTTCTCATTCTGGATTGGCTCAGATCTACAGCTCAGTGTCCTATCTCCTTCAGATTTCTTCTAGATATGTAAAAGACATTTTTGAACCCTACCAGACAGCATCTTTGTCCGACAGGGGCCTTCCAAAATCTTTCACAAAGTTCTACTTGCTTGCAAATCCTTTACCATTGAGCCTGCTGAAAAAGAAAAAAACCCTCAAGAAATTGGCCATTGCTTATCAGGCTGACCAAGAAAGAAAATGTTTCCTTCTGTTGTCCTGTCTCTTTGCATGAGGCTGTTTTCTCTTGCCTTACATTTTACATACAAGTTCTGAGAGACAGAGGCTGTCACTTTAATCTGTATTTTTCAGTGCGTAGCACAACAGCTCATGACGAGGGCTCTAGGCATTACAGTAATATAAACAGCATTAACAAAATAAATATGATGGCTATTCCCAAGGCATGGCTTGAAAAAACTACCTGGTCACTTCACTTTTCCAGACCTTTATTCATTCAAGGTCAAGGAGGTGAAAGAGTAGAGCTTTCTCAGTAAAATCTCTCAACCTTTCCTAACCCAAGTAATGTCTGCAAGTTCTTTTTATTGTTCCTTGTCACATTACAGTTCTGCACAGTTAAAAAATATCGTAGAAGCTACAGTTATTATAGTTATTAACATTTTATGGCCTTGTTATTCATACCTTAAGCTCCTTAAAATGAAGTGGTGCATTTTAAGAGAGCAGCATGTATTTAATTGATTTCACTGTAAAAAGGTTGTCCTACTTCAGTGGTTTCCAGTCTTTTTCCTTGGGTTTTGCTTCTATTAATTATGACAATGCCAATTTTATGTCTTTAAGAGAAGTGATACAAAGCACTTACAATTTTCTTACTGTGCTACCTATCTGTTCTTGTTTTAAACATCCATGCCTCTGTCATAATCAAATGCTATGGAAAGATTTGCAGTGTTCTGAGCTACCTGTTCATGCACATATCTATATCTACTTTGGAGTACAATGTCAT
Organism: Leptocoma aspasia; assembly: GCA_013399835.1. Lineage (NCBI taxonomy): Eukaryota > Metazoa > Chordata > Aves > Passeriformes > Nectariniidae > Leptocoma > Leptocoma aspasia. The sequence continues at coordinate 1,090,519 of VXAX01000826.1, forward strand.
GGACTCATTGGCAGTATAATTGTTCTTGAATTATGCACCTTTGCCATGGTGTAAGTATATATCCTTGGAGAGCCACCAGGAAGTTGCTGATATCAAATGAGAGAAGTTTATCTTACCTAACTTTTAAATGCCTGTAGAGCAGATACTTGTATCTGCAGTTATTTCTTTAGAATCTGCTTTCAGCTGCTGTAGAGAAACAGGGCTACTCACTTGAACAACCTTAGGAATATAGGGCACCTTGAAATCAGCCTCCCTCTAGATATGCCATGTTTTCTCCTTTGATTTTGTAGGAATCCTGAAGTAAAATAGTTGAGGAGATAATCCTATGTAGATCTTGTGTGGTGGCAGCTTCTTTGTATGATGAAATTCCTCCGCTCTGTGTCAAGACCCAAAATCTAAATGTTTATCAAACATTCCCTTTTAATGTTGTCCGTTTTCTCTACAAAGGGACAGGGACTACCTTATTCTAAGTGCTTATACAGATGCAAACCCAGAATTCTTAATTCACCACCAGGGACTGTAATCACTAGAACATAAAACTAAACCCTGCTGGTCACTCAGAAGTACTGAATAGCAGCTTCCTCATCTGTTCTGACTGAGAGAACTTCAGATACCTGTGCTTGGACAATGTAAGCTTATATTTCTATGAGATCAGGAAGGTCAAAACCAAAGAGAATGAAAAAAAAACCATAGGCAATTGAATTACAGAGCAGTGATAAAGTCAAAGTAGTATATGTTCACTTTACCATTCCCAGACTGCATGAGTCACTACAATTTTGATACTTCAGTGTACTGGCAGAGATTGATGGAATAGGAAATGGCTACTCATACATTCATTTTCATAAAAGAGGGCAATGAGAAAGGAAAGAAGTACAAATGTAAGCCCTTCTTTCCTACATCACATACCCATACACCTGGCACATTGCTGCTCTCTTGGCAGCTTGTACTGTGGACAAAGCCAGGAGCTGAATGTGGGGTGAATGTTGCCAAACACACAGAGACCAGCAGAGGGCTTGTATTGTAACTTATGCAACACAGGTAGTGTGTCAGGGCAGTGTCTATAAGGTCATTTAACATCTGCCTGTATGTTCCTGTTGAGCTGAAATTCCCAAGTATACCCAAAGATTTAAAATACGTGAATGTATGGCATGGATGCCACTATGGTTTAGTGGTGGACTTGGCAGTACTGGATTAATGCTTGTCCTCAATGATATTAAAAATCTTTCCCAATCTAACCAATTGTATCATTCTGTGATTCTAAATGCAGTATTTTTGCAATCTATAACATACTGTATCATTCATACAGCTTTATTTTTTCAGGAAAACTTAAGTAATTCATCATTACTTAACCACTAGTTCTCTTTCTCTCAAAATAAAAAGAATTTTTTAACTCCAGCTGAAGTATTAGATATTTTCCTTGCTCTTCTTCAAGGGTATTGCATAAGCACATGTAGGTCAAAGAGAGAGCTGCTAGAAAGGTGTCTGCCAAATATTTTTTGAGCAATATATTAACATTATTCAAATTCCTTTTAAAGAGCAGTCCTTCCCCCCACAGTTTCTTCTTGACAGGTGTCAGTTGATGAAGAGATGAGTGCGGGGGTGGGTGTTCTTATCTAAAAGGATTTTAAATAATGTTACTGACATTATTTGAATCAAAATTACTGCCTAAGTAATGTTATAAGGAGTTTTGTCTTTTAAAGGGTATTCAATTATGCTACATTTCTCAGTAGCCGTACCTTTCATACTCACTTCTCCCCTCTGTGTGGGACACGAGGATTTGCATTTTCCTGGGGTATCAGTTGCCACAACGGCACATGATGGGTCACCGTTATTAAATTGAACATTTCACAAACACTGGTCTGTAGAGAGACCAGTGAGCTTCAAGGGTCTGAAATGCTGGCTTGGTTTGTTGTGCACCTGGGGCAGTTCAGCAGCCGTGTGGCTGTGGGGAGATCAGGATCTAGAAACATTGGGTATGAGTGACTGGGTTTGCACTTCAAGAAGTTCTTTAAGAAGAGCTGAGGAATGGCAGAGGATTCCTGTCAGAAAATTTTAAGTGAACGTAAGATAACCGTATTTATGGTTCTGTGTCTTTTCTCCCCCTGCATTTCTTTCTGATCTATAATTAAAAAAAAAAAAACAGAAAAAGCAAAAAAAGAGAAGTGATTTCCAGCCTCTCTGAGTGGCCTTTCTTGAAGTAAAACTAATAGAATTTTTTTTGCTTAAACTTGCCCTAAAATTAGGCATAATAAACCTGTGATGCTTCCGTTGAATTTATTTGTGCATATCTTTTGAGATGTCAGCCAAGAGACTGGCATAGTTTTATTTCAGTGACAGATGATATGTTTGAGAAAATTTTACATTTTAATAACTGTTCAAAACTAGATGCTGTTGTTGATAAACACAAGAATTGTGTTCTACTCAATTCTTTACAAGGAATAGAATGTGAAATGGGGAAAGTAAGAACAAGATTCCTTTGAATTCTATGTCTGATTCTGTTGGTAACTTTTTATAGAATAGATCATCACAGAAGAGTTTAGGTCTTGTTGCCATAGTGTCTGCAAACTGATGCAGCAATGTTAGTATTGCAGATGCTTGGAGGAAGACCTCAAGATTAAAATATTTTTCCTAATAAGGGTTTCTAAAACTTGAAATGCTGTGGAACTGGAAGTATTTTTCAGAAATTAATCATGTCCTCTATATAGAAGGGGAAAAAAAAAGCACTATATAGTCCCTAATGGAAAGAGTATAGAGTTTGCTAGATAATCAATATAACTGTGATGGATCATGATTGAAAATAGTTGCTTGCTGAATATTTGAGAGATGTTGGTATAAGTACACTTAACTTAAAAAAACACAAAACAAAACTTAAATAAAATTATTCTTCAATAATAAAAATTCAGAGAAACACTGAAAACCTAAGATGCTAAAAATCTCCCAAAACCCACAAAAGTCTAATCTTTGTATAAATTGGATCACTATAGCAAATGTGGAAGAATCCTTCTGCCCCTAAAGAAACTATTCTATTTATTGTGTATTTCTTTGTTCCATGTTGAATGAATCTGTGAGAAGAACAATCTCTTAGTACACTTTCTCTTCCATAAGCTGAATTTATTAGAGGTTTAGAGATGCTGTTCAATGTGATTATGTTATTAGCAATATGCTGGCTGACTGCGTAAACAGATCAAAAATTATTTTTACATGTTTTGTGCAATTTAGAGATTTAATTTTTAATACAGATGCAAATATTTATCATATAAATAGGGGGAAAAAAGGTTCCTAGTTCTGCTGTGATTTTCTATTAGACAAACAACCACCCAGACAGGTAAATATGCTATGGCATGGCCAAGGAAGGGAGCCAGTGAACATAGCAAAAAGTAGAATCTGGAAATTTGTGTTTGAAAGAAACAGACCTGATGCCTCTTTTTCTTTTTTTTTGCCACAAAGGTCCACAGAGGATAAGTTTTTCTAGGTGACTGAGAAAACTTAGATGACCCCAGTTTGCTCTAAGATGTAGAATTCTTTTGGACAATTTTACTTCATCTTTTCATCCTCAATAGTGACTATTCTTCTAGTGTTATATCTTTGTGAGGTTCTCTTCAGATACGATAAAAAAGACATGATCTCTGTCTCAGATAAGAATAATAACAAAAGACAAAGGAATGTAGGTGGGGAAAAAGGTTTATAACAAGTAAAGGTAGTTGGCTGGCAATTGCATGTAAATTTCAGAACATCAACTTAGCATCTCCTGATGAGGAGAGGAAAAGAGGAGTAGCTTGAGTTAAGTGCTAAAAAAGGCATTTGAAAGTGAGGAAAGTAAGCCCCAGCTTAACAGACAAGAGTGTGCTGCAAAAATGTATGTGAAAAAACATTGGAAGTCTTGGGATTGTGAATTTATAATAGTCTGCACATCTTAGTAGGTCCCAAAATTGTCAGAAGACTAGGATAAAAGGTGTGACTTCAGATCCCCAGGTCCTTCTCTTATGTTTTTCTCCACTGCTTATGTTTACAGGTCTTGCTTGATATCTAGTGCCTGGAAATGCAAAAGATGGGCACCAAGACAGACAGTTTCTAAGTTGTGAGTCTGTGATAATTCATACGTTTATGATCCCAGCAGATCCCAAAGAATACAAGGAAATAAAATGCTCTTCTCTGAAGGGTGTCACACACCAGGTACCCATATGAATCTCTACTCCATGGTGTCTTCCTTCAGACAAAATTGCTAGCAAGAGATTAGCTGATCAGCAGATCAAAGGTTTGGCTTCCATTCAGTGTATATGTGTAAGAAAAGTTTAGGGATGCATAACAGAGAGAAAACTCTTTGGTCAGTCCAGTTCTTTGTACACTCAAACTTACAGAATCTCTTTTTGGAAAATAAGCTAGGTCTTGAAATTGGTTCAGAGGTCATTTCTCTCCTACTCTTTCAGGTCTAAATTTTTTCTATTATTTGTTTTTTTTTACCTAGTTGCTAATTCAGCTACAGTTATGTCCAGTTTAGGACCAATTTAACTTGTGGTTCTAATTCTTCTTCCCTGATATTTTCCCATGCAGTGTATATAGAAAGAGGATTCACTAACTGGTCTCACTTTAATAGAAGGTTCTAATTTTCTAGACATTCCAAATAGATCTCTTGTACATCAGACTTTGCACATGTTCCTGCTCAAGTTCACATTTGCAGATGATGCCTTTGAAGACTTTTTCTGTAGCACCAACACTTTGTTACCATTGCAACACATACCTTCCTGTAAGCATCGTATTATTCACCCTATCTTCTTGCTTTTCCAGCACCTAAGAATCTTTTCCTCACTTTTCCACAGCAGAGTGCAGTTATGGTGACATGTGCATTTTTCACCTCTACGCTGCACTGCTGTTTTTCATTGCATATATTGCTGAATGGAAGAAAATAATGTACAGTCTCAGCTAGTTACTGACCTCCCCCATGTATCAAGATGAGCCATAAACATATCTGTTGCTCCCCTGGCTGTCGGTGAGCTCTGCTCTTCGAAGCAATTCATACATAAGTCTTCAAATACTTTAGAGATTTCCATTCTAGGTGCCTCAGCAACTGCTGGAATAATTCTAACTATTTAAGCATAAGTCATACAGCAGGCAGGGAAAAAAACCCCTTTCATTGGAGATGAACAGGTTGACTGCACTTCCAGGAAACATCAGCACTGAACTGAACTACTTCATGACTGACTGAATCAAGAGGCTTCCTGGCTTGATTAAAATCTTATATAATAAACAGAATGGAATTGGTGGCTACCATCTCCACATAAAAATTATCTCATCTGGAAGAGAACTTTGCCCATCAGCTGCTAAACACTCATATATAACGATGGCAACCACAACAAAGACAACAGAAGTACAATATACGCTCTACTCACTAGAGTGCCAATCATAGAATTTTTGTTTTTCAGAACAGTGCATTTTCTTTTAAGCAGGAAGAACATGAGTATTATAGTGGTCCATGACATTTGCAGGGATGTCCAAAATGAATACTTTTTAAAATCAAAATAGAGCTTCTCTGGAGTCCAGCTGGTGTTTATTAAGCTCTTCTGCTAAAAAAATTGCTTGGACCTTTCCTTGTGTTTACAAGATGAAAATGAAAGAAGATACATAGCCAGGCAGGAAGCAAAGGAAAAAAGGAGTTAAGATATTCTCTTTTTTAAAATAAATATTTTTTAAAAGATTTTTCCCTTTTTATTAAACCAAGACATTCTCTGTAAACTGAGGTCTCACAGGGTGATAATCTGGAGGGAGTTTCAGGGCATTTTTAACAAAGCGCTGTGTATTTTCTTTGATTATACCTAACAAAAGATGGAAAAGTAAATAACTGATCAGTGGTGGTCATGTGGAGCTCGCTGCCACAAAACAGCCTAGCCGAGCACCTAGCAGGATTCCCAAGGACATGCCCTGTGCTGCAACATGCAGTGGTGGAAGAGTCAACTAGTGTGCACAGATGTTTGCAAGAATGCTGCCAACAACCCAACAAAAAAATTGAAAGATAAGGGCACCAGGTGTTTTTCCTACCTAGCAGTGCAGGGACAGCAAGGAGAGACCCACAGCCAGAGTGTGCATGTCTCAGTGCACACGGGTGGAAATTAAGGGACTGCAGGTACTGATGTGGGTGCCCACAGTGGTATGGCCGGCACATCTCTAACAGGAATGTTGTGAAAATGGGGAAAACAGCTCCAAGAAGAGGAATGTGTTCTTCTAACTACAGTGCCCTGGGAGAAATTTTGTGCACTCAACCCAGGGAAGTTGGTGGAGTCACCATCCGTGAAGGTGTTTAAGAGACAGGTAGATGTGGTGCTTAGGGACGTGGTTAAATGGTGGACTTGGCAGTGCTTGGTTAATGGTTTGACTTGATAATCTTAATTGTTCCAGCCTAAGCAATTCTATAATTCTGTGATTCTATAACTCTGTCTGCATGGGTGCATGTGGGTGTGACTAAAACTTTTGGGGAAGGGTTATGGAAGGATATCTCAAAAACATAGGTGTTGGTTGGCATTTTGCAAGTGTCAGATGTTGTGGTTTATTTGTGTTATTGCTGAATTGATCCTGACTGTATAGCTCACTGATTGTGAGATAATGTTGTGTCATTAATGAATTGACATACCTCCTTGATACGGATTTGATTTTAACCACATGAATTGAGCAAGGTTTTCTTTCCCTGCAACACATAGGAAAGGAGGCATTGGTTTTAAGGCACAATAATGAATTAATCTTGGGACAAAAATCAAATCTAAAGAGAACATGTAGGGCTGGGGGGGGGAATGAAAAAAAGAACATTTTTATTTTTAAAATTCTTATTTATAATAATTGCACTAATTTTGAAAGTGATACCTTATGACAGGATGCTTCCATACCCTTTCAGCTAAACTAAAACAGAAAGCCTGTCAGAAACAGCTTTCACAGGACATTTCTAGCTCAGCATCACACAGAAAAATAGCAGTTTCTCAGGTAAATGTCTGCACTTTTTGCTTGGCAAATCATCCCGGCCTCCTAGCTGGAGAAATTCAGACCAGATTCTGACTCAATACTCCATTTCATGATTTCACGTCTGTCTCTGGTTCAACTTCAGAAGCATATACTGAGTGAAGGATAATAAGTACAGATCAACAAAAAGACGCTGATAAAGTTAAATATGAACAGAAGCTTCTATGATGATGATTTTCTGCACATAAACAAAGTAAATTAAGGTGTCAAGCTGTGAGATATCTACCAAATAGGCTACCCAGTAAGTACCAGAATTAAAAGTACAGCCAGAGGTGTTGGAAAAGAAATACACAGAAGCTTAAAAATAGGAAGACAGAAAGAGAGTAAAAGAAGTTGAGAATTCAGAAGTACAACGGAATACCCGCTGAGTTTGTTTTGAACTAATCCCATCCACTTTTTTTTTTTTTTTTTTTTTTTTTTTTTTTAAACTTTAATCACTCACTTTTTTTTTGTGGGCTT
>VXAX01000826.1:1098092-1215763 GCA_013399835.1 Leptocoma aspasia
CTTGGTGGCCTCTGCCTCTTTTAGCTACTTAAAAAAAAAAAAAAACATAATGAAAGAATTACAGCACAGCACCACCTATGGTTGATAAAACTAAGGACAACAGTGTTGAGGCATCAGGTTGTACTGAGGAGAAAGTGGGCTTTTATTTAAAAAATATTAAAGAAGAGCTGAAGTAGCAGTAATGAGAGGGGTGTCTCATACGTAAAGCCTGGCTTACAAAATTAATATCTATTGCTAGGGCCACATCCAGGAATAAAACTACACAAGAAGGCTAATCAAATGAAGTTTTTCTAAAGTAAAGGAGGAGGAAAATATTCCATTGACACAGGAGAAGAGTGAACACAATACTAATATGAACAGTCTTATAGCTACAACAGATGAGTCAGGATATCATCACATTGCATCACCATAAAAAACATCAACTTCAGCAAGTCTTGCCACCTCTAGCCGTAAGCAGTGACCCTCTATATTTTTGGAGGCTTCTGTGAAAACTTTAACTTCTTAGAAGAAATACTGTTATTATGCAATAAGTTCAAAAAATGGTAAAACCAAAGCACTATTTTGCCTAAAGGAAAAATGAAACGAAAAAAACAACAGTTACTGAAACATGCAGATAAAATTCTTGGCCGACTCCTTCCTAAGCGACACAGTTTTTCCACTTCTGCCTTTTCTCCTTAGCCTTTTCATCCCTGTCTTTAAAGAGGATGTATACATGATATGCCTGATATTCCTGTCATAATTGTTGTTTGTTTTAAAAAATACCTAATTCTGCTGTTCCACAAAGAGTTATTTCTTTGTTCACTGAATTACACCTGCTTTGCTTCAGTGTGAATGAAAGGAGTTTTAAACTGCTTCTGAGGACACCACAGAGGCAATAACAAAACTGCAACAGGGTGTACATCAGACAGACAGCTGAGATGTCAATCTAGAGTTCTGGCAGAAGAGGTTGCCGTGGAATTACAGATACTTTCTAGGTGTGAAAAATGCTATTTTGGTGTCTCTTGAATTGGATAAGGAAATATTTGTCAGTAAGTTTGGGACTTACCTTATCAAGGTTTCTAAAGCTAGGCACGATTCAGAAGACCGAGGGGGACCTCAGACCCTTGCAATCTGAAAACTCCTCATGGAGGGAAAAGGAGGGGCAGGCACTGATCTCACTGATCTCACAGCACCTGAGAGAATGGCTTAAAGTTGTTTCAAGGGAGGTTTAGGCTGGGTACTAGAAAAAGGTTCTTCACCCAGAGGGTGGTTGGGCACTGGAACAGGGTCCCCAGGGGAAGTGGTCACAGCACCAAGCCTGACAGAGTTCAAGAAATGCTTGGATACTTGGTGTGATCCTTGGGGATGGTGCTGTGCTTGGGGATGGGGTGTTGGACTTGATGATGATCCTGATAGGGCCCTTCCAAGTTAGGATATCATGTGTGACTCTGTGTCTGATTCAGATCCAGGTTGTGCCTATGCTCAGTAGGAGAACAGAGAGAGCATCATAAGGTCTGGTCATGTTTGTTATTGTGAATACTCAGGTTGGAATGCTTTTCTAAATAGCTTCCGTCTGCTGAATACATATATAAGGAACCTCATCTTGGCCTAAAAACCTAATTTTTCTTGGTGTGAATTCAAGTAAAATGGATTTTACATTTCACCTTATTTTAGGAGGGAATTATTTGGCCTTGTGCTTAATCTCTGATGGCTAGAATACAGTAAAATAGGTCTCAGATAATCCATCTGAGGACAGAATGAACTCAGTAGTGACCAGGTGGGAACTCCAGGTTTAAACAACCTAAGTAAGTAAAAAGCAACAGCATCTCTATATTGACATAAGATTGTAAAAAACTGAACCTCCACTCTGCAAGATGTGGCAGGATTTGGGTAAAATATTCTGTGACACCATTTTGGATATTTCCCTTGAAGAGAATGCATATCATGATCAGGCATCAAACAGTATAATGGCAAACTAATATCCCCATCAGTTTGGGGCTAGATTAATAACATGCCTCAGCACCAAATCTCTTTTTAGCCAATTGGTTTCAATGTAGCTCATCTGAGAGGAAAATGAAGTTTGTTGCAGAAGTAGCTGTTCAGGTGTGTGTAACCTCTGAGCATGAGCGCTGTAGTTTAGCTGTGGGGAAAATATTTTACTACATTTGATCATGCTAAAAAGAAAGAAAAATCCAGGGAAGGTGACAGCCTTGTTCGTCAAATGAAGACACACAATCTTCAAGTCAGTGAACGATGCCAAGTAATGGCATGCAGAAGATCATTTCAGTGACATAGAGAGAAGAGGAAGAATACTTCTTTTGTTAATTACAACAATTAAATTCTGATGGGTAGAACATTTAATGGTACAAAATAATTACAGAAGGATTGCCTAACTTAGTTATTTGACTACTCAAAAATTTGAGAGGGAAGCTTTTCTACTCTGCAGGATGCACTGTTCTATTCCCAAGAATTTCCAAGTGCTGGTAGCGAAAATGAACAAACAGGTGATTTGGTTATCTTAAAGTCCTTGAGAAACAAGAACCTGAATCTGGGCCTCATGGGTATTTGAAAAACCCACGAGAGGTGCTTTTTCAGTTTCTCAATCACTTCAAGATGCTAAATGCTCAATTCCACAAAACAGCCTGTTGAAATGGGAAGAATATTTTCAAGGGCATGTAGCCATAGGACAAGGGGGACTTGATTCAAACTGACAAACAGCAGGTTTAGAAGAGATATTAGGTAAAAATTCTTCATTGTGAGGGTGCCGAGGCACAGGAACAGATTGTCCAGATAAGTTGTGAATGCCCCATCCCTGGAAGTGTTCAAGGCCAGGTTAAATGACACTTTGAGTAACCTGGTCTAGTGGAAAGTGTCCATGGCTAAGGCAGAGAAGTTTGAACTAGATGACCTTTAATGTCTCATCTAACCCAAACCATTGTATGATTCTGTGACCCTGTGACACCAACAGTTAAAAAAGCAGTTGGAAATGGCTGCCAAGTTATAGTTCCAGTCTAAAAAATAAGCAATATGGCAGGATTTTTCTATAGGCATTCTTCTCATATAATGAGAAATTGGAGAAAAAAGATAAATAGCTTCTCATCAGTAAGCACAGTCACCTCAACTAAAGAGAGAAAAAATCTATATCGTGTATTCTGAAAAAGCAATAATCATATTGTGCTTCTTTATCTAACTCTGAAGTTTTCAGAAGACTAAGCTTGAAACTTAAAAAAAAAAAAAACAAAAAACCAAAGGAAACTAAGTAGCCTGAATTTACATCAGGGAACAAAGTGAAATCTTTTCTGAACAAGTGATTATCAAACTACAAACCTGTCACTACAATTTCCTGAAAGGGTCAGCACCTTCTCTTGTTCCTGACAAAGAATGTATGACAGGCTTGATCAATATTTCAGTTAAAAAAACAGCTGGCTAATAAGACGACTTATGACAAAGGTTTGTTTCATGGCAATAAAATAAATGTTTTTAAAATATGTATCTTAATTTCCTTGCTTTGTTTTCCTTTTCTAGTTTGTTTAATATTTTTCATTAATCTGAATTTTCTTTTTTCAAGCTTGAGACATGTGTGTTCAAGACTAAATTTTCCAAGATGTGCAAAAAAAAAAAAATCAGAAGGTCATGTAAATTAAAACAAGAACTCTTTTGGTTATCTGTCAGTTGTAAAAAGACAACTATGTTGAAAGCAAATTTTAGCGCATTAAATGCACGTCCATGACACTTTAGTGTGACGAAACCTCTCCTGCTTTCTTGTCTGATTCAGAAAAACCCAGGGGTTACCGGACAAAGTAGGCATACTTGTCCAGCAGAAGTTAATACCCATTGTTAAATTATTTTCCTTAAATCAGTGCTGTCTTAATTCCAGCTGGTGAAACTCCACAGAAGCTTGAGCAATTTTATAATACTTTTAAATCTTGCAGTGACGTCTTTTAACCTAGAAGCACCCTACTTTAAAAAGCAAATCCCCTTCCTTTATGTTTCCAGAGTCCTCCCATGGAAGTGAATTTCAGTTCAAGGCAAATTCATGGAGCCTGACCACTGAAGTCTTTCAGTCTTTCTTCCTTTGGAAGCAAAATTTATTTGTTGCACGAGGGTGGGGTCTCTCAAAATGGAAATGTTTGCAAATGCCAGTGGTGCACAGCAATAAGGAGCGCACTGAAAAACAGCTGTGCAGACCTCAATGATATCCTAAGCCCTGCCTTTGCAAACTCTTTCCCTTAGCTGCTGCCCTTACCAGCATTTCTTAGGTCACAGCTGGATTTAGAGGACAGCATCAGAGTTCCCGCCTATTCTGCCTTGCACAAAGAATTCTGAAAAGGATTAGATCGCAGATTTCTCCTTCTGTGTAGTCATAACATTCAAAATACCATTAAACCTTTGCTTTTGCTGCTCTGTGGGTTCCTGTACCCTACAGCTTACCACATTTCGGAGTCTGCAGGGGTTCGTATTGTACTCCGAGCTTTGTGTAATGTTGTAATGTTTCCATAAATCCATTACGTGGATGAATGTTGCAAACTTTGTTTTTCATTTTTCTATGGCACTTTTGTGTGACACTTATTTATATACCTTATTATGTATTGTAGTCTCCAGTGATCATTTTTCATAGTGATCTAACTTGTCTGGTATTCTTCCCCTGAAGGCTCTAAACACAGTGGCTCTAAATAATCTCAAGGCTTTAAAGCCGAGCTGTTCTGATGCAGCATTCAGCAGCTAAAGCTTTCTACTTGAGCTATTGTCTTAGTGTGTGGAGTGGCAGCTGCAGCTGATGCGACTCAACGTCTTATGTGACAAAAGCTGTGCTTCTGGGAAGAAGAGCCACCCCAAAAGGGCCTCTTGGCAATGGCACACCTTGATCTCAATGAACAAGCCAGGTTTGTGCATGGGGATGGATGAACTTCCTGCCACCTCACCTCCACCCTGCCAGGGATGAGCTGCAAACTTTGCTTTGTCAGAGAATGCTGAACATGAGTTACACTGATGTGACGAAAACCATGGTGTTCAAGTACGAGATTGTCCCATTTGTAAAATATTTGTGTCCAAGCTTGTTACAAGTCGGTGAAAAATTACCTTAACAAGTTCTCCACCCTAGAAACTTTGCTAGATGTCCAGTATATATATGTATATATTTTTTTTAAACACACATTTTTATGTTAACTACCTCATGACAAATTCATTTGGGGGAAAAGGAAGAGAGATGAGATGGAAGGGAAAACTGGAGTTAACATTTTGGTGGCTTCTGTTTGTGTTTATGTACCCACCCCCTATGGACTTTACTTAATGCCTTGAGAAACCTTTTATCAAGCCAGAAGAATGCCAGCCCCAGCGGGTTATGGTAGGGCTTGTGTTGTTTGATTCAGACTCTCATGCTGATTCAAATTACTTTCTATCACACATCAAAGAAACCTCCAAAATTTGTCATGTTCAAATTACTGCGCTATTCCTGGGTGTTGTTTATTACCATTAAACCCTCAAAGGCTCCAGACTCAATTAGCTGTTTCATTTTATACCAGCCTTTAGCGTCCATGTATTCATGCATGAATCCATCCCTCCCTCCTTGTAGATTCTGAGGGCTATTTTCAACAAAGCTCTCTCTAAAGCTTATACCCTCAATGGCCCAAACGGACATGGTTTTCCACAGGGAAAATTCCACAGAGGATGCTAAGAACTTTTGCTAATCACTAGACCTCACATAGTTCAAGTGGAATCTCAAACTCTTCCTGGAAGACAAATTGCCTTAAAGACCATATATTTTGCTTGACTTTGGTTATAAAAAATTTGGGCAGTTTAAATAACCAAATTGCTTAAATTCCCTGTGATTATAGTGAAGAGATACTGGCATCAGTACTGAGCAATTAATTCCTTTCAAGACTAGATATCTGAGATATTTAGGATGGATTGCCTGTAGAGGTGCTACATACTCTGTGTTGGCTGTAGATAATTACCTTCAATGACTAACTTTCATATGGATAAAATTAGATCATGTGATGATAGACTGACCTTGCACAGGAGTGGCAATTTCAAAAGCCTATGAGCATTTGGTTGTACAAACAATTAGATATAAACATGAGACTTTGGTAATAACACCGGTATTTACATACTTCACATTTTTCAGACCACTTGAAAACACCAAATAATTGCTGAGTTCTGACAGTTTTGTGCTGCCTTTTTTTTTTTTTTTTTAATGTTGAGGCTGATTAAAAGCTCATAAGATGAAATAGACTGAATCCAGCTGCTACACCTCCAGGCCCACATTTCCTATATTTGTGCAGATTTTCATGCCTGAGATAAAGGAGTGTTAGAGTACAGGATGGCAAGCCCTTAAGTCACACAGAGTTCTGAGGAAGATCTACTACATGTTTTCCTTAAAATGAGCATTCAGGAAGCACCACAAAGACTTTGGTACTCTAAATGGAATTTTTTGTTTTCTTTGAAAAAAGTAGTAGAACAGTGGGGTTTAGAAACAGATGAATTTAGACTACAAAAAAAAAAGGAAATTGCTTGAATGTAAGTGCCCTCCTTGCTCATTGTGCCATCTCCTTCCTTTCCCCTTGTTTATTAATAAATCATATCTGGCTTTGTGGCATGTAATTCTTCCAATGAACTCCTTACAATCCCCTCAAGGTCAAAGGTCCATAAATGCTCCATTCTCGTTGTTGGACAGAAGAAGATGGGAACCCCATTTCACACTAAGACTGTGGAGCACTTGCTGCATCCCAGCTCATTTCAAAAATATGACCCTTTAACATTATTGAACTTTAGAATAGTATTTTCCTAATCTCACCTGTCAATAGATGCTAATTGCTTATCTTCTCCTGCCAATGACTACTGAATTCAAATAAAAATAACAGTATAGAATACCCATATAATGGTTAAAAAAGTGGTCATGGTGTAAACCTGTCTTGCCTATCCAAAATGCAGATTCAGACATTTCAGGGAGTCCCATCAGTATGGAATTCCAAAAAAACTTAAGAGGAAATTTAGTGTTTGTCCCAGAGCTACCTGAGCTATAATCAAACTATAAAGAAGGAGTAAGTGAATGAAAAGGTGAAAGCATCTTCACATGATCACAGGTACTAGGATTTTTCTGTGGCTGGGTTAAATTTCCTTTGAAAGATTTCCGCACCAAGAAACTTGTGAGCCCCCTGTCTGCTCCTGGAGCATAGACCAACAGAAGTGTCAAAGACTTCACTATATTTAGTTGGATTTGTTAGCCTGTATTTCCTGGTCCCAGTGCACACACATATTTGGCTTTGTGATGAATTGAAATTATGTGAACTGCACGGCATTTGATCTAAGACAGAGTATGTGATGGATGCAGGGGTATCAAATAGTCTATGACAGATGTGAAGCATCTGACAGGGAGAAAAAGCTGTTCCATATCACAAGAGAAAGGAAGTTTCTGCATTATTTCTGATTTAATATCATCATGGTTTAACTCCAGATGGCAACTATGTACCATGCAGCCACTGTCTCTACTCCACCTCCGGGGGGATGAGAAGATTTGGAAAAACAGGTAAAATCGATGAGTTCAGATAAGAAATTTAAAATTGAAATAAAAAAAAAAGAATACTAATAATAGCAATGTATTATTGAAACAGCAAAATAATAATGATGATGATGATGATGATGATGATGATTATAATAATAATAAAACAAAAACCAGGGAAAAACTGTAAGAGAAGACTAAAACCCAAGGCAGATGGGATGCATAATACCACTGCTCACCCACTGACAAATGCCCAGGTCAACCCCAGCAGCAACTGGCCAACTCCTCCCACTTTATACTGAGCATGATGTCCTATGGTGTGGAATATCCCTTTGGCCACTTTGGGTCAGCTCTCCTGATCATGTTTCCTCTTGTGCACCTGTGCATGAGAAGCTGCATTTAGGGTTAGCACAACTTAGCTAAAACTAAAACATCAGTGTGTTATCAACACTGTTGTCATACTAAATCTAAACCCTACAGCACTACATCAGCTACTTAGGAAGAAAATTAACTCTATCCCAGCAAAAAACAGGACATAAGCTGTCATATTCCCTCCAGAATCTCATGTTTCTCATCAGGTATTGATGCCATATTCAAGTTCTAGCAAATAACAAGAAGGAAGAATCTCAATGAGGAAGGGAATCAGGTCAGAATCAAGGGCTAGTGTTAGCAGGCAGCAGTGAGGGGTATGTTTGCCCAACATCAGAGTGGAAGTGTGGGTTTTTATGAACAATTACAGAAACTGAAGTAACCTTTCAGGAAAAAAAATCTGAATATTTCCTAGTAGAAAAATACAAGAGAGATTTCAACTGGTGTGCAATGGCAGAGAAATATTAACGTTGCTTCTTATATCTGGCAGCTTTAGCACTGCTCAGAGCACTGCAGACTGTACACATTCATGATGTTTATTCTCCAAGGTTAAACTTCAGGTTTTCTTAACATTTATAAAATATACTCCCATTTAGAAACAATACAATGGAATGAATATTAAAACCATTAATATAATAATTCATATTTAGGGGGGAGAAAGTGCTTCACTGCTTTTGGTCTTTTAAAGATAATGTTTTCCTGTATTTCCTTCAAATACAATGTAATCACATAACTTCAGCACCTGCTGTCCAGAGTCCTTGGTGTTAGGTGAGATACAGACAAAAGCCTTGGTAAATACCTCAGCTTTTCTGTGCTCCTACTTTTTACCAGGATATAAAATGAAGCAGCAGAAATTTCTTATCTTCCTAGTAGGATGCTGTGAGTAATAACTAGCAAATGCCTGCAAGGTTCTAAGAACTTTAATCCTATTTACTGGAGAGGTCAAACTCTTGTGCTTCCAAGAGGAAACAAAGATTTTATAACGTGGAAAAAACCAGAGGTTTGTTCCAGTGCATACATTAGTCCTGAGGAGAGCCAGTTATCCTTTCAAGCTCATGGCAAAGAATTGTAATGTGTGGCAGATTATTTGATACAACTTTATGTGAATTGAGATCAAGCAGTTTTTCAACAGCATTTGTTATTTAAACCCATGCTTCATTGCAAGGCTGTGAATGTCTGCCTTTGCTCCAAGACAATTTAATAGAATAAACTCAGATCTAAAGGTGCTTCTGCTCTCAGTGAGTTCTACCTTATTCCCTTGAGAAAGACAACCTACTCTGTCAAAACCCCTCTGAGAACAAGTGGAATGGACACAGAAGTATGTATATACATTAATCAGCCCTCATTATTGCACAGCATAACTTTAATTTTTGTGCTAACCAGTTTTCATTGGGGCAGCAAAAAAGGTCCAAAAGGTCATGTGGTAATGTATTGTAGCTGTAGGACAGAGACCAATCCTCTTGTGTAACCCCGTTTACTGACAGAATCATAGAATGGAGATTTTTCATGGAGTTGCTGGTATACAGCAACTCAGCACCTGACAGTCAAAATCTTTAGAGCAATGGTATTTGTTGATTGAGAAACTTTGAATAAATAAAGTGCCACAGTCATGCAACCTTTGCCCATACTCAAGCTCAAGCAAATCCTTCCAAGTTAATCTTCTAATTAATTTAATGTGATGAGGCTACATAGGACCTATATGCAACCTAATACATAAATTAGGTTACATAACTCTACTTAAAATGTATTTAATCTCACCTGCATGAGAACAGATTAGTAAAATGGTAGACAGTATTTTTTCTAGGCATTCACAACAGTTGTGATAAACTGGCATCTCACCACTTTGGTTTATTTTAGCTTATGTAGAGGCCATCAGAAACGAGGAGCGAAAACCAGTCTGTAAGCAGTGTATTCTTTTACATTGTTGTCATATTACATTGTGTCATTTCAGCTGATATTAAGAGTTGTCAGATCATATTAATGCTATAAGTCAAGGAAATGGCAATGGGATGGGACACACCAGATACAGATACCAGGAGCTAAATCACAATTCATTTGCATGTCTTCATTGACTTCATTAGTTGACTGGTATCTCACCATGATCACAGCAGTCTTCATAAGAATAGAAATATTTTGCCTAAGTACACGTAGTTCAGTTATCAGCAGTGAGAAGTTAGACTACATGTTGCAAAAGATGCTAGTTTTAGATAAGTGTATACAAATATGATTTTGAATCTTAAGCTCTGAGAGACATTTTTTAAAAATAATACTGTCCTTAAAATAGCTTTTCATGTTAAATAACTCTAAGGCCTTTTAGCTTTTCAGCAAAGAGGCTCATCAATGGGATTCTATAAAACTAGACGGAAAAGACATTTATGAGTAGAATAGCTGTAAATACATTGAGATTTTCAAACTCATCTGATGTTTTAAATTCCATTGACAGTTTGGAAAACAAATTTGTTGGATCTGGGATGTTTGCTAGTGGTTTGGCTTTGTTTAGTTGAGTTATTTTGGTTGGACTTGGGATTTTCTTCTCTTTTAAGGGACTGTATTCTTAACAAACACTAAGTCTTTGTCAGTACCAGAACCATTATTTCTGATACATATACCAAAATTTCTTAAACTTCTCAGTTCCCTTCTATGCTATAAATAATGAAAATAATCTTTTGTCCAGAGAGTTTAAATCCATTCTCAACTCTGAGTTGACACTCAAGAACAAGAAAATTCTTGAAACACTTCAACATGTGCTTGCAAAGAAAATAGGGGCGTTGAGGTACTTTCTAAAAAGAAAACTTCACATAGGTTGCAGGTTTAGATATCCAAAAGGAGAAATAAAACTGGAGAGATAAAGGAGAAATAAAACTGTTTAAAAAAGGGCCAAATACATCTGGCTAATATGAAAAAGACTCCAATATACTATTCTTCTTTGAGTGCTAGTCTCAGAAAAAAACCCAACAAAATCAAAAATAAAAAAACTCCAAACATTAAAGGATCCTGCATATCTTCTTACATTTCTGGTTTTCACAAGGACAGGAATTTAAAGAGTCTACAACTTCTAAAGTTACCACGCAATTTGAGCCATGTTGAATTGAGCATTTGACAGACTAACTCTGCAATGTCTGTACAATGAAGGCAATATTTTCAGGACCAGCCAGGCCACTGTACATGACATAATGTCACCATTTCCCTTAAGAGATTTCTCAAGCAAAAAATATCTAGCAGCAAGGAATAATTGACAGCCAGATCTTCTGATAAACTTGATGGAAAGTCAGAAAAGACTTTAAGGATACAGAAGGGGGTTATAGATGTTTCACACAGATGGAGAACATGTTAGATATTATCTTATTTATACAAGATTTTAGTTATAGGTGACATGTTAAGATGGGGTTACAGAATCAGATTTTGATTTCTTAGAGCACTGGGTCTGTAGATCTTCTTCCTAAAAAAGTTTGATATTTAGCCAAATTACAGTTTCAAATTTAATATTGGATGATAGAGCAGTGCATACAACCTTATACATATAAAACGTCTGGCACTGAAAACCATAATCTTGATTCAGTTCTGTAACTAACCATTAGATAAAAAAGAGCAATAAGAAAATAATTCAGCAGTTATCGAAATGCTGTGTTTCTTGAATTTTTTAATGTAATTTTGAAACTTGTTTAACTATGGGTCACTTGGAAGGTTATTGCAGATGCATAAGATCTTTAGTTGTTAAGCTCAATGGTCAAATCAATATCTTTTTTTTTTTTTCACAAATCTGAACTCTTATAACATAGATAATTTTTTTTTCTTGTGTTAAAATAGAAAATCTCTGAAAACCAGCCTCTGTCTGAAAATTTTTTTAGCAATGTTATAATCTGATATTATGACTTAGACTTGAGGCACTGTAGAAATTTAAGCATGCCATAAGATTAATTTATCCTGGCCACTACCTCTGTAACCTGGGGAGTATTAACAATGTTTAGCTTAGTAGAGCTCTTTCTAATACCTGCTAGTCCCGAGCAGCTTTTTTACTCTCATATGCAGTGGCATTGATAAAGTACACCAGCATGATAAAATTGGCCTCCCTTTAACTCCCTGTCTAATTGGGATTCTGGCTCTTGGGCTTTGCTTTCCTCATTGAAAAAGATCCAATTTGAGCAGAATGAAGCAGACTCCCATTCTTGGGTTGGCCAAAGCATGCACCTGAAATTGAAGCTTTTGGCATTAATTCCTTCTGTCTTACAAAAATACTGAATTCAAGGTGCCAGCCTTCTGGATGAGCTTTTTTGTCTCTAGATTGTTGTTAAAAGAACCAAAAAATCTGAATAAATGCATCTGTTACTTGTTCTAGATATAAAGCTATTTCCATTCATTTTAGCTACCTCTTCAGTAAGTTTTTGTGCCTCCCTGCCTCAGCTCTGTAGTCTACAGGGTAGAAGACCTGTAGGTCTCTTGAAGGTGGTCAACAAAAAAAAGCAGTGAGGTGTGCTGCATCTGTTTGCTATATGATGGTTTCTTAGAGAGTTTGGTACCTGATGAAGGACAGACTTTCTTTTTTTTTTAATTGATTTTATGTATAATAGAATCATAGAATCTAAAAATCATTTAGGTTGAAACAGACCCCTATGATCATCAAGTCCAGCTGTTAACTTAGCCCTGCCAAGCCCACTCTTACAACTAAAATGTGTCCCTGTTTTCCACATCTACACATCTTCTGAATACCTCCAGGGATGGTGACTCCACTGCTACCCTGAACAGCCTGATACAGTGCTTGATAACCCTTAATAACTTATCTATGTTTATGTTGGGTGTAAACATACCCTCAGGTGTAATTTGGTTTCCATTTTTGATTTCCATAGGATTCCAACAGAAACTGAAAGATTTTTCACCCTCTTGAAGTCAGAGTTTTGCAAAATAACCAGATGCTAGAAGATCAGTCCCACTGATGTGGATGCGTACACACATTCCTTCAACAGATCTGAGGTGGATCAGGTACAACAGCAAAACAAAAGCACCTACAGCATCCCCAAAGCTGTGCTGAGGTGTCCAAAGCAGGATTATTTTCCATATTGCTTCAACTGTTGGCAAAATGATTGGCAAGAGGGTTTATTATCTTTCTTGAGCAAGTTCATCAGTGACTAACAGTCCTCTTGATATTCACTGAAATACCACACCAAAACAATTTAGCTATTAATTTGTCAGATCAGAATATTCTTCTGAGTCATAAGGCAAATTCATTTTATTTGAACGTCAATTAATAAAACAAGGAGAAGGGAAAAGAGATCCAAGTTTAGTCTTTAGTCTATTCATAAATAAACTTAGACTATAGTCTATTCATAAATAAACATTCATAAACTTAGACTTCATAAATAGACTACTGTTTACCTTGTAAACAGTAACCAGAATTTTTTTCCTTCTATTGTTTAAATTTGTTATATTGTCACCAATAACACAGGGGACAGGAAAGAAGGCGACGTGTTCACTCCATGATTTCAGAAGGCAAAGAACCTTTTGTTAATAGAAAATCACACTTCTTATAGACAGCATAGTGGAGCTAAGACCTGATTGGTCTTAAGCAGCACTTCTCACACCACTGGTCAAAGGAACACCACCTACTTGAAAACATCTTTCTATAAACAGCAGGTGCAGAGGATAACAATTGTTTTAATTCTTTCTCTGAATTTCCCAGGATGAACCTGGGAGAATATCTGTTTTTCTCTGTTACCAGATACTGAGCATATCCACATTATATTGCTTGGCTTCTTAAATATGGGAGTTTATATTAAAAAAAAAAAAAAAACAAAACCCAAACCCAAACCAAAACCACCAAACACAACCTAGTACTGGGAAGTGTATGAGTTAGAGGAGAAGGTCTTAGGGTTCTTGGGTACCATGTCTAATTTCAGGAGCTACAGATGAGGAGCTACTGATGAAAATCTCTGTTCAGGGAAGCCAGCAGAAGTCAAAGGCACCCTGCCCTCCCCAGATGATGTTAACAGCCAGTTTATGAATTCTTCAGTGAGCAGATGATTTGCTTAGTACACTTGGGGTGGATATATATAGCAGTCTTCAAAATGGCCACATCAGACTGATCTCTGCTATTCCATAGCAGCAGCAGCAGCAGCAGCAGCTGCAGCTCTACCTCATGACCTGTCACTTCTCTCTCATCTTGTATCCCAAGTGCATGTCTGTGCATGATGTTAGTTAATAGAAATTACTCAAGAGACTGCTAACTTGCCTTGTATATGTGTAATATCCAATCTGGGCATGTAATTCCTTGTTCTTCATCTCTAGTAATGGGCTTGCCCCTTAAAGGACCAGAGAAGTGGATCCTGCAATCAGAGAGAGCTGTTGTCTGTGTTACATATCTTGGACTCAATTAATGGCATGCCAGGTGCCCCTTGCTTTGTCAGACATGTCTGTTCCTACTGCCCGAGAGCTCTTAGAGATAATTGATTCTGGCACTTCTATTACTACCCAGAAACACAAGGGCATATTTTTTACATTTACCACTCAACAATGGTTCGAGGAGAAAGGTTTTCCTACAGGATAATTCTTGCACTACCTAATTGTGCCTTTGCTGAGAATGTGTGCAGACATGGCACACCAATAACATAGTGATGAGTGCAACATAAAAGTGATGGATTCAGAAGGCTTTTTGTTTCAACTTTCTTGTTTTTATATGTCTGTCTGTGCTCTGTAATCAGTTAATAAAACAGCCTTCAAATTAAAGAAATTCCTAATACTCCAACATCTAGAAAAAAGGAATTTGTTATTTATCTGATTTCTTCTTCCTTTTTTTATTCTTTCCTTTCTGCACTTTTTTGCTTGTAATTAAACATGGGTGAGAACTAGCTTGTAAGTTAGAAAATGTCATAGATGTCACAAAGAAATAAAGATAATTATGAATGTGCATTCATAAGTGGTTTCATCACAGAATATTTATGGGATGCAGAGATAAAAGTACACACAAAAACTCTACATTTGGTATTATGGTTCCTGATTTCCTTGTCCAGCTGTGTGGTTGCACACAGAAAAATGCTTGTGCTATGAGAATTCAAGAAATGGGACAAAATTGGAAGAGATGGATCTTCAGTGCTTATGTATAGGTAAATGTTCCAACATGTACTTAATTTTCCTGCCAGTTCCTTAAGATTAAAAACTTATGAATATAAATTTCATCAGTGACTTTTCTGTGATGTAGTGGGAGGAAGAACTAACAGCACCATATTTGAGCAATGCAAACTTAGATCAAAAATTATTTTTCAAAGTTGGTAGGCCAAATATTCACAAAAATCTTATTAAATTACAACTGAAAATCTACATGCAGACAATGAACAGCACGTGTCCACAAAGACTCATTTATACTCCATTTCTCCTATTATCCGTAGGCACAAGCCTGTTTGCTCATAAATAATTGAATATGGGTCAAATTCACGGCAGCAGGAACGTGACTATGCTGAGAGATTTAGTCCTAACTGGTATCTGCTGCCTTGTGCCTCTATCTAAACTCAGCATGCACTGCTCTTTCAACACTTCAGCTTGAGAGGCTGAGTTCAAACCCTTGCAACAAAAATTTATATGAGGGCAGAGGACTCAAAAGAGTTTGACTGACGGAAATGACTACTGAATCTTCCTTATTGCAAGACCAAGCAATAACTAATTTTTTTTTTTCTAATATCTGGATGAAGCAAGCCCCTTTGGTGTTTCAAGAGCATAAAAATCACAAACTGCTTGAAAATACTGGTCTATCTCCAAAAGATGGGCTGAAGTACACTTTCTTGTGATGTCAGAAATCTTTCAGTAGAGTTGTTTGAAATGTGGGATGAATAAGATCAGAGGCATACGGAAGATACTTTAAATCATTTGAGTAGGTGGTTCTCTATGACTTGGGCTAACTGTGTGAACCTCACTGTTCCCCTGCTGCCTTGGCCTCACAGACTCCTTTGTTTCTCCCTTTTGTCCCTCAGATAGTGCGGCAGAAGGAGGTGCTATGGTAGCCTCAGTATTTCCAGGGGATGGGGCCCTAACGGGAGCTGTGTGTGCAGAGCATGGGCAGAAACACAATGTTACATGACACTTCCTCATGGAGTTTTTTCTCTCTCCCACCATCCTTGAAATTCGATATCCACACAGAAGACTGCTGAGCAGGGATCACAGGGAGAAAATCACTCCTAAAATCTCACACTGTGAGACATGAGAAAATTATACCTGCATAGCCACAGAGTTATTTTGTACATTTTATTTGTGGGTTGCTGTTCTTTAATACTGAGGCCCTTTATGTCTGTTGCTAATTGGAGATGTTTATGACATGCATTAACAGTAACTCTCCACACTGCCTTTTTGGAAACATGTGAATTCGTGTTAATGGCTCGAGCTTGCTAACAATTTACAGGCAAACACTTACCACTCTAATACAGCACTCACTCATTTGTTCTTCATATTTTTAATTTTATGTACATCTCTGCCTGAGATCCAGAAATTACTTACTCCATCACCCATGCTGCTTCTCCTACTTAAAGATGTAAATGTGTCCCAATTGTACAAGATATTTAGCATATGCTTAATTTTAAGTGTATGCATACTCCCACTGAGGTAAATGGAACCACAGCTAGGAGTTAAGCTCACACTTAAATTCCTTATTCAAAGCTAAGTGAGAGCACAGCCTTGGCTTCTTGAGTCCTGCACTGTCCAGGATTGGTTTGCCTCATGAGGTAATGGTATGTTGTTTTGTAAATCCTCCATTGAACATCATCCTGCTGGGTTCTCTCACTTCTCTCTTGTTTTCCCAAGGTGTCAAGCATCTAATTTACTTACTTGCAAGTGTTTTTTTCTACTGCAGCTCTGAGTGAATAATAATTTCTGGAGTGTTCAGACCAGCACTCATCTGGACAAGCATGATATTAGATGGTGATCCAGGTGTTATCCTCAAATTGCCATGTGTTGCTGGGTGGGTTTTACACAGTGAAGTACAATCTATCAAATCAGTACTTTTCTCTGCTTTTCATATTTTTACAACCAGTGGATGTTTTGGATGATGGCTTTAAGGACAGCAAGGTCAGTAAAGGTCAGCAATGCAGTCTATCTTAATGTTCATAGAATTATAGAATGGTTTAGTTTGAAAGAGACCTTACAGGTCATCTAGATTCACCCCCAGTGCCATGGGCAGGGTCATCTTCCACTAGACCAGGCTGTTCAGAGCCCCATCCAACCTGGCCTTGAACATTTCCAGAGATGGGGCATCCACAATTTCTTTGGGCAGCCTGTGCCAGTGCCTCACCACCCTCACAATAAACATTTCCTTCCTGATATGCAATCTAAACCTACCCTCTTTCAGTTTGGAGCCATTCCCCCTTGTCCTTTCCCTGCACGCCCTTGTGCGTTCTGCACAACACACCTGGAGCCTCAAAAAATGCAGTCAGACAACACAATCCTTATTTAGGGAAACTTGACCCCAAACTGCTTTCTAATTCTGCAGAGATTTTACCCTTTGTGAAATCAGACTATTTCAGAGACCTAGACAGAAAAAATTCTCCTATCGCCCTGAATGTTTTTTCCTGTGAGGATCAAAGCTTTTATACGCTGTCTTGTAAAACCCTCATAATACAGAAGTATTTCTATAAAAACTGGCAATTTATTCACATTTTAAAATCAAAAATATAATCTGAACATTTGAAAGACTGTTTGTCTAACCCCTCTATTTTTTCCTTTATGCTTTTCAATTCTATTCACACTTTTTGGAGTAGGGAATTCTCTTTTATGGTGTTTTTATATGGAAGAGATAATAGGTGCTCTCTTTTAAAAAGGAGCTTTCTCTTCCGTAATACATGGTTCTTACCACAAAATCAAAACAATTACAGCTGTGCACGCGTTATATTTTTTACAGCTTTTTACATGTGCTTCTAGAGTGCTATGCAGAGATAATTCTTGCTATAATATTCACAAAATTATGTTTCTTAACATACTTGTCTATTAAAAGAAGTCTTTAATACAAGCAAAAGATTTAACATCTCTAAAGAAACAATTAAAAAAACCCTTCAAAAATTCTCAATCTATTAAAAATAAATATTCATTGAAAAAAAGGAGACATCTTGGAGATAATGATAGCAGATAAGGAGGAAGGATTATCAGGTAATATATTCATGTCCAAAAGCGTCAATTCCTGTTTTATTTCTGCAGGTCATCTTTTGCACAAAATAGCATTTCAGCAACTTTTTTTCTTTATAATAGCTTTCTAAAGACTATTAACAAAATAAAGAAAGCAACATTTTTCAAACTACTCCATATGTTGAATAGGAATGGACCCAAACAGAAAAAGGAACACTTTTTGCTTGCTGGGAAACTCTCCTGCTAAAGCAGGTTTTTGGAAGGGAAATCTTATTTGGAAGAGTAGTTACCAATCCCTCCAAACAATACGCCGTGTTTCTGGCCACACCAGGGTTAACTTTTGCAGCAGGCAGGAGCGGCAGCACCAGGACCCTGGGGTTATGCAGTGGCGACCTCTCGCCTTGTGAAGGGGGCGCAGAGGGTCAGGGAGTTCTTTAGGGTTTGCCAGGGAATGTGGTTGGGCAGCGCCGGGTTCCTGAGGAATTGCATGTGAATCGTTTGCTTCTCCTGCACACTCTCAGTATTGTTCTTACTCTTCTCTTTCTTATTTCATTGCTGCTTCTAATAAATTGTCCTTGTTTCAACCTGTGATCTTTACCTTTTTGTGCCTCCAGTTCTCCTCTCCAACCGCCGAAGTGGGAGGGGAGGAGTGAGAGAGCAGTGCTTGTCTGAGGTGTTTCAGTGGGAATACTAAATTGAGGAATACTATTCCTAAACCATGACATTCTACACTGAGATCCTACGGCCCAAAGGCATCCAGGCAAGCAGAGAAACAGGGAAAGTGAAGCAAACAAAACATGATTGAAGAAAACAGTTGTTTTTTTTTTTTACAACTGATGTCACCATTGAAGGGTTTGCACTTAACAAAGTATGGATTTCATGATGCCAGGGATGCCAAGAATATTTGAGGTTGAAATTTTTGAAAGTCAAATTGCCTATTGTCATCACAATTTAAAAAAAAAAAATCTATCTCTTCTCCATTTAATCAATTGATCGTGTTTCATTTTAAATATGTGCAGATGGACACAGTTGAAAGTCACAGTAAGACAAATTGTGTAATAGTAATATGCTCAATAGCTGGATAAATGCCTATCTGATGCATGAAAACATCACCTACCGAGTTGTCTGCAGGTTCAAATTTCAGCAGAAAGGCATAAGTTCAAGAGACAATAGTACTGCTTTTTTACTTATGTATATACAAAATGATCATTCATTACAACAACAGTGAATATTCCTCATGCCCTTAACACATATCTTTGAAAACTCTCTGCTTAGCTGGTGAAGAATTCAAGGTCTGTATTTATTGCTCAAGGTAGCTATTTCTTTACAGCAAATGGATTCTGGAAAAATACTTTATTAGGATTTAACTGTTGGCTACAGGTTGCTCTGAGAAATAAGACAATGTGTATTTTTGAGTGCTTCACCTGCCATAAACAACCTTCAGATCTGTAGATAAAAACTATTATCTTCGTGCACTTGATTTACAGAGCTATTAGAAGTGGTTCTGTATTTAGCAGGAGGCCCTCTTGCAGCACAAGAACCTGCTTCACCTGCCTGACATCAATCAGAGGGAGCTAATCATGGTCGTAACGCCAGTGTAGTGCCTAGGAGGATGGCGGTATGGTCAAACCCTGGGAAGATGAGGGGTTCCTGACCAACACTCTTTATACTCCCACTCCTATCAATTCAACCCACATTTTAGTGAAGTATATTCCCTTTTTACATAATAGATGCTAAAAGTGGAAATGGACTACGGTGGAATGATGATTAGCAGCTTGAGACTTATTCACATAGCATAAGATTCCTATTCTTCTTCCTCAGACAAAGGATTTACGGCATCTGATTTATCCACAGGTTGAGGCTTGCAGCTGGGACAGGCACAGGCCACCCACTGAAATCAGTAAGAAAGCAATATATCAGGTTTGCAGGAACAAGCCTTATAAATTGGCTTTTATAGGTGTTCCTTACTTGATTGTGCTCTTCTCACACACAACTGGTCACAGCTTTGAAATAAAAAGACAGGTAAAGGCAAGCACTCCTCATTATAGTCACTAAAATAAATTGTTTAACTGTAATCTCTCACTGACAAAAATCCACATCAATTGATGGTTTCTTATTCCAATTCTATGTGCTACTATATCCCTTCACAGTAGATAATTAGCCCAGTTGAAAGACACATTGAACAGTTCTTTCCTGATCAGAAGCAAGCCAACTCTTCCACTCATGGAATATGCGATGAAATAAATTCCAGAAGCAGGAAATCTGTACCCAAATGATTTGCCTACCGAAATCCAGTAATGACTGAACACAGACTTAAATTTTGGACAAGAATGTAATCAAAAAACAGAGACTAAAAGCTATCAGAAAATGTCAGAATATGTAGAAGAGAAGAAAAAAATTCAGTGTGAAAAATATGTGGTTTTCCAGTGCATTGATTCTCATTTTTCCTGTCTGCACATTTCTGTTTACATTCCATGTAGAATGAGTGGTCAAACATTTACCAAAAATAAATGTTAAAATTGCAAGTGGAACCATTATGATGAACACTCATGCAAATGTATTTGTGGTTGAATGGATTGTGCCTTTTTGCTGTCAACAATGAAAGCACAGCCCTGTGGCTGATTTAATAAATCTCTGCTAGGCATCTAGATGGAGTTTAACACAGAGAACACAGGATATTTGAGGCTTGCCATTGTGCACAAAAAGGAAAAAAATCCCCAAATATATGGAAAAAAAGCAAGCAAACTCGTCTATTTGAAGATACTATTATTTGGAAAGAAAGAGAAGATAAATTTGTCAGATAAAATATTTATGGAGACTTTTTAAAAACGTTATTTTCATCCTGACCAAAGCACATCATAACTGAACTGTGTACAACTGAGACATAATGAAATGGCTTTTCTTAGATATCCAAAACTTATACAAACTTATTTAATATTTCATAGTCC
This sequence comes from Leptocoma aspasia, assembly GCA_013399835.1. Taxonomy (NCBI): domain Eukaryota; kingdom Metazoa; phylum Chordata; class Aves; order Passeriformes; family Nectariniidae; genus Leptocoma; species Leptocoma aspasia. Next base: position 1,118,979 of record VXAX01000826.1, read on the forward strand.
CAGTATGACATTTTGTGAGATCAGACTGACAGCCTTTGACAAAGAACAAACATAGAGCTAAAGAAATGAAAAATGAGAAAAAGTTCTGAAGCCAAAAGTAGTATGTCTTTCCTTTCAAAGGATTTTGTTTGAACACATAGAAAACAAGACAAATATTTAAATGAAGATGTCAGCCAATGATAATCACATTTCAAGAGAATGGTACCTGATCTTATCAAAGGTTGAAATAAGTTTGTATGTCATCTAAATCAGATCATTCCCTGAGAACAGAAGTAAACCACAGAAAAGAGAATAAAAAGAATTCACTACTTTATTCCAACAGAACTTTGTAATATGTTTAAAAATAAAATATTAAACTGAATAATAAAATTAAAAAAAAAAGAAAAAAATGAAGTAAAATAAAATAAAACAAAATAAACCAAAGCAAAATAAAATACTGTTCTTTTCAGCAACATGATTCTCCATAGCTCTAGGATGAGTTTCCATGTTATTCTACTGGCTAGACGTCATGAAGAATTCCTCAGTGCATACTGATGAACTCTGATTCAAGTGTGATCAAAACTCAGCTGCTTCTTTGGAATCATGTATTATCAAGAAGATTTTAAAAAATAATTTTTATATAAATTTTTTTAAAGAGATTCTGATGAGAAAATAACTGAAACCACCATGCTTTAAGAAAGGAGAAAATTAGTATTCTACTAGTAGATAAAATGTCACAAGAAAGTTCACCTTTCTTCACAATACTGTAATTAGTATTTCATATACTATAATTTTACTCTTGATGAGATAAGCACTTTCTGAGGAAATTTCAATACCTATATTGCTTGTGCTGGCAAAAAAAGCAATTTAAAATGACAAATTTTAATACTTAATGGAGGTCCAAACCTTTTGATATAGTGGCATGAATATCAAATATTTTAGGTACCTTCAAGGTTTTAGTGACTTTACAGCACTGCAAACAGGTCCCTCTCAGCCCTTCCTAATTTCTCTTTATTTTCCCTAGTTCTTTTTGTCAAAGTCATCCTTCTGCATGGCCCAGCTTGGCAGAAAACCCCTTTTTTCTGCCCTAGTCCAAAAGACTGCCAGTTTTGTTCTGATCTGAAGAAATCTGAGATCACCACTCAGAGCTCCCTTTCATCAGCAGGTGTCAATTGAGCAGAAAGAAAATGCTACAGACACCTTCAAAAATCCAGGGTGCATATTTGTGTAAGAAGTTGCAGCTAAACACAACATCATGTATTTCCTCTTGTTGGTGTGCAGGGACCTGCAATTGTCTGCCATTTCCAGACATGCTAATTCTGTTCCTAAATACCAGCTTACAAAGGCTGAACAATACCACAAAGCATTTTTAAAGGACTTAGTTTATTTTGGTGGTTTGCAAGGATTAATTAAGTTGTCATAAATTAAAAAAAAAAAAAAAAAGCGACAGTTTTTTCTTTCCCAAGACATATTGGAGATCAGAAAAGTATTATTACTTCACTTTTGAAAAATCCCCCTAAGGCAGCCAGAAGTCATGCAGACTTAATGGGACTGGGTTCTGTTACCGATTAACCCAAACTCACCAAAAGGAGAACAAAAGGCTTCAAACATTTCAATTAAATCTCTTTTAGCTTAACCCGAGAAAGGCTTCTGGGTTTTCTGTCCAAGCCAGGTGGAACAGGATGCTTTTTGACTGAGAGTATTATGAAGTTCCCCATTGGTTCAAAGCCAAAACTCAAAAGGAACAGGTGTTCACCTACATGGCTCAAAGGCAAAATACATTCTTGCTTTGTCAGAATGAAGATAAATTTCCAAATTTTACTCCATTGGAGTAAATCTTGGTAAATCTTTGGTCTCATGAAACACAAAACAGAGAGAGAAAGAGATCTGACACTTCCCTGCTGGCTAGGCGTATCAACTGTATTTTCAATGGAAAATGTGATCTTTAACTTTAAATTCACGCCAGCAACAGCTTCCACCCTCAGTAGGAAGCACTGGGTGACAAAGGGGTTCCCTGGGGGTTGCAGTGGGGACAACTGTTCCCTGCTTTGCTCTGAAAATAGGATACTGTTCCCACTTGTGCAGAACAAGCTCATTTATTTTCCATAAAATAATGAGTGAGCCTTTGTAAGGATGCAGGTGCCCAGCAGCTGGGGGTAAGGGGGCAAAGGATCAGGTACAGGCAGTGATAAAACCCCAAACTGGACAAATCTGTTGCTGTTTGGCAGTGCTGACACACTAAACCCTAAAACCTTTGTGCCAAAAGCTTGTTGCTAGTGTAGGCAAGAGGAAGTTCTTCCATTATTTTCCGTGAAACCAGCATGTGCTGTTTTGCTCAGTTCACCCCAAAATAAGTTATAATAATGTGGAGATTTAAAGCTTCCTGCCCCAGATTGTAAAAGTAATGCTATACAAAACTTGAACAAGTTTAGTGGCAATTTGAGCAAACCTAAACTTCTTAATTTTTTTTTCTAAGAGAAATTGCATGTGATAAGGAAACTGAGATCAAGGGCTATCAAAAATGCCCCCCTACAGATAAAACTAATTTTAAAAGTTGTCAGTATAATTGGCAGAAAATAAAATGGAGACACATTTTCTTTTTACATATCAAATGTCCCAGGAACTCTGCGTCCTTGCAAATGCTCAGGAAACAGCTTCAAGCCCAGAGCAGGAAATTATTCATCATACTTGGCTAAAACTGACCTACATGTCTTGCCAAAAATGTTATTGAAAAAAATAGTTTTAGAGCTCTTCAAATTCTTTGTGAATTCATTAAATATTTTATGAATACAGATTATAAAGAAGTAGCCATTTCAGAGACATTTATTTCAGTTTGGGGTTAAAAGAAAAAAAGCAAGTTGTATTATATATATGCAAAGGGTCAAAAATAACTTCAAAACCCACAGTGCATGTGATTTATCAGAGACTAAATTGCTAGGTTGTCTTCACTGCTCAAGAGAAACAACCACCTCAGTAATGAACTTTGTAACAGGATTCCCCTAGGGAATGGCCTGAAATTGTGTCAGAGGAGATTTAAGTTGGATATTCGGCAAAAGTTCTTCACCCAGAGGGTGGTTGGGCTGGACTCAGTGATCCCTGTGGGTTCCATTCAACTCAAGAAATTGTACAATTCTATGAAAAAAAAAAAAATCTTTACGAATGGATGGAAAAGAAAGAAGTTATTGACATATCTTTACCCTGAGCTTTTATATCACCAGCTGTGTCACAGACATCCACAGAGAAAAGCTCTGCCATTAGGACATGTTAATTTTTGTCTATTAAAACCCTAGTGTAGACAAAGCAGTTTTACTCACCTTAGGAGAATCATAAATTTTCCAGAGGTCAGAAAATATTAATCTGTTCAAATAAAAATGTTCTGTAAGAATGTGTCAATGTTTGCACAAGTATCTTTGCTCTGAGTTTAAGTCCTCTAGTTTCCCAGATGCTCCAGCAGTTGCCTGTAAAATTCTACTGCAGGGCAAACTCGGGTTGTGTTGGTTCATACTTTCTTTGAAAGGTACCAGCAGGGTCCCACGCTGACTGGAATTGCTATTTAAAAGCGTTTCTCTCAGTCTGCCAGTCAAAGAGTTGCTTGGAAATATGTGGGGGGAAGAATTTCCATTTAACAGTAATTTCAGTGAGTTTGCCTGTTAGTAGTAGATTGTGGTAGAGTACAACATCAGAAGGCAATCAACATTTTTAAAAGTGTTTTTACCTCCTGCCCAGGGAACCAAAAAATAGCCACTGGTGATCCATCTCTAAAAGGTGTCTGGGATGAAAGTGATTATAAACAGGGTAATTTCTCAGTAACTAAATCCATGCTCTACACCAATATTTCATACGAATTTTTTTATAAGAACTTGTAGGCATAAAACACTCTCTACATCTTTACTTCTTCCATATGTTAAAATCATCGGATGGAATCAGTGTTCGAAATCAGTCCTAGCCCTGACAGCTTGCTTGCCTGCCCAAGGAGGGCAGAATGTGACCCAGAAGTGTGTAGTCCAGGGATAACTGTTGAAAGAAACACAAAATTACTTACTTAGGATAACACCTCAGCATTTTGGAAGCCTTGACATTGTCCAGGCAGGTCTAGTTTTAGATTGTTTATCAGTGGATCCAGCCATGCTTGGCTGCCTCCTTGAAAAAGTTCTCTTTTTTAATTACACAATTCCATGTATACACTATATTGTCCTGGCTGTATTTAAGACAGCAAAACATTCCCCTCAGTGGGCACATCGTTGTCTGGGACGTGCTCAGAGCTGAGGTGGTATAAAACGGCAGAGCAAGTAGACAGAAAAGGATTGTACCTGTCCACAGCTGTAAAGACTCAGTAAGAAAAAAATATTAAACAGATTTGAAATAGTAGAAGTGGGCTGGGCTGTGAGCTAGGACAATGTAGGATAGAAATGCTGATGGGCTGGGTTAGATAATGTTCCTGGATGACTGTCGTGGGAGATTTGTGGTGACTGGGGGAGACATGGAAGGAAAATAGTAGGAGATTGTCTCTCCAGGACTGTGAGTAATTCCCAAGAGAGACGAGGTGAAGGAAGAACACCAAATGAAAGCCCAACTCAGCCAGTACACCTCCCACTAAAATACAGCCTCAATACAGAAATAGGCATCTATGTATAAAATGTTCACAAACTGCAATCCTTTGTGAAGCAAGCTTTTATCTTTCCTTGCTTTAATTCCATTGAAACTTGAGGTGAGAAGTATTTGCAAGGGCTGAGTGCCCTGGTTGTTCTTAGGAAAAGCTACAAACACACAGCCCAGTCTTCAGATGCTAAGAGCTGCTCTCAGCCTGAGGTCAAAAAGAGAGAAGCTCGGGAACAGCAAGACTTCAATTTCACAATGATAAGTGGGTCTAAATTGTTAATTCACTGTTGTTGATTTTTCATTGATGCAAGGATCATGACCACACTATAGATACCTACATGTAAGCGCACTCTGTATAAAAAAAACATGTGCTAAGTACACAAACAATTGCATCCAATTACCACAGGAGAACTGCATATCCCAGTTTTGTGTGAATATTGTCTGTGTAGAGGATGTGCATAAACTTGCACTGTTACTTTTACATTAAAAAAAAACATAAGATGACAAAAAGAAAAAAAATTGCAAAGACATAATTTTGGTAACTTCTTGACAAGCACTTAATGTCTTCCAGTCAAGCAAGAACAGAAAATATGTTAGTTTCTTTTTAAACTCTTATTCCAATAAAAAGTAATTATAGTGATTAATTGCATAATGATTACTGTAATCATAGCCTATTCTTAGTTGATTAAGAAAGACAGAAGCAGCTCAGAGAAAGCTTTCCATTAAAACTATTTATGTTTATTTTATTTGTCTTTTGCTAATTTTCTTATCTGAACCCAGAAGTGGCAATATTTCCAAGACAGCCTTGCCAGTTGCTTTGAGACTAATCCAGTGTCCATCAATAGAAACTCCATTCAAGAGATTGACAAATGTGTTAAGTGGTATTGTAAAGGCAAGAAATTCTCTTACTTAACTACTACTGTTTTTTCTGTTGCTATTACAGTTTTTCCTGCTATTTAATTCTATTTAATTGAGTACTTCTGCCTCATTAGAATATTTTGAAAGAATTTCCATGTACTTTTAAATACATATAAAAATTTTAGCATAATGTGTATATTGAGAAGGTATATGAACCCTCTGAAGAAATGATAATGGGGTGAAGAGATGTGGGATTTCATTTTCGGGCGATGGAAGTCTTGGATGCTGGTGAAAACCATCATATTTTTATCAGTTTGGATGGAGTTGTCATAAGTGACACCATTTAAGGCTCTGCTCTGTCATGTTGCTCCTCCTCCCAGTCCATTGGGACACTGGCTTTTATTAATTTGGTGTGCAATGAGATCAGCTACTGCTATGACAGTCAGCACCACAAAACTCAAAATAGAGAGTCTGAGTGATGGACAGAGATCTCAAAATATTGAGATCTACTTTTGACTTTTATAGGGAAATTGAGAGAAGAAAGCAGCTAATAAGCAAGGCAGATGTTTTAGTTTAAAACCTGTTAACTACAAAACGACTCAGTAATTTCTAGGTCCCACTCATGAGCTTGATGTTGCTGCACTCCAGTATGTGAAAAGTTTTTGGGCACAGAAATACACAATGGGGATGTGTTCCAATGATAAATGGGTGAGGTGCCTGAAAATATTTGTGAGGAGTATCACACAAAGTCTGGAGATGCAAAAAGAATAGAGAAGGAGCTGTGATACGTAAGAGGACCATACTGTCTTGAAGGGTGTCAGCTCATTCCTCAGTGTGTGAACTTGACTGTGAGAAAACCCTGATGAGCTCAGGTGTGGCACCAGCAACGCAGCAAGATCCCCTGTGAAACTGTCCCAGGGTGTTCTCCTAACGCCAGATTAGTCTGCAACAGCTGCAGAATGAGCTCACCTCTCCTAAGTCACATCCCAACCCTTCAGCCAGCAGTGCCAGACACCCTTTCCATGATGATGCAAGTTCAAGACAAGCCATCAGACTTTAGCCAGCTTTTGGTACGTTGACTACAGACAAGATTCTAAAGTCTTTCAGATAATGTCAATGCACACAATAGCTGTTGCAAAGGGATAATCCTTTCTTCTGTATAATTCCTCCACCTGGTGGCCAGGTCAGGGATTTGGCTAGCCCAGGTGCTGGACACAGGGCTGACCACTTCCCAGCTTGTCATGCCCTTCCTGCTTAAGGTGCTATTTAGGCTGAGCTACCAGGCTAAGCTCAGGCTCACATGGGCCTCTACCTTTTGCTTTCTGAAACTGGGAAGGTAGCCCATATTTGGTCAAGCATGTACTTTACTGGTAGAGTATCATGATTTTCCAGGAATTCTTTACCTTTTGTTTTTCCCTCCTCAACCCTGAAAATAATAACATTTTTCAAAAGCGAAACCATTCGCGGAAAGGGACCAGTTGTGAAAAATATCACATTTCAATTTTAAAGAAAACATATCATGGTTTGGAATTGTCAAAATACCCTGTTTTGACATTTGGAAATGAAAATAAAAGAAACTTTGAAATGTCACTATCAAAACAAAGTGATTCCAAATTTATAGCTGGTTTATCAACTCAATTTCTTTGAAAGAGTTCTTTTATTATTGTTTTGCTGCTTTCCCCCACTCCCNNTTTCTATCTTTCTTATTCCTCAGCTATTCAGTGCTGGAACATCTGTAAAGCAGTGAGATATTTAGACAGCCTGTAGAATTTTCAAATATGCCAGGATGCATTACTTCTTTCATAACTAATGAGAGCAAGAAGCTTCTTTACATCCCACATGTCTACATCCTGAAAGTACTTGCAAAATGGAAGACCTCCTTTCCACCTGGCACTCATCTGTATACTCCATCACACTGTTTTATGGTCCTCTCGAGTTAAAAGACATGCAATTATCACTACTGCTTTTTATTATAAATTCATACACACATTAGAGGTGCATTTCTCTCTGTCTCACTATTTTTTTCCTTGGGCTGTAGCTTTTTAGTATGTTCTCTATTGCTTACTACTCTTCTCAATATATTCTTTGCAGTGAGGATATATTGAACCTGTCAAGTTTATTTAAAGAAAAGTTAAACTGGGGAAAAATCAGGAGTGTGTTGCCTAGACGGGGATGGTAAGGTATTCAAGACAAGGCCTTGCTCCACTTAGCAGACTACAAATCCTCCAGATGTCGAGGGAAGCACAGAAAAGCAGATGATAAATGGCAAGTGAGAAACTGTACATTGATAAATGGGACTGCAAAGCAAGAATATATCTCCATCAAATCCTTCATTGTTGCCTGCAACCCAGTTGAATTGCAGAGTGCTATTTTTATAATCAAACCTGCCAGTAATCAGTCAATGGAAGGCATGGTCCTACATGCATATGAGGCTAGAAAGTGAAAGGAAATTGTAACAGAGAGCAGGGAAAATAATCAGGGTGTTCCTGCCCCTAAACAGATGCCCATGTTCCTCATCAAATGTGGACTGAATGTCCTTAAGGGAAGGGACAGGAACAATGAACCCTGAGAGGAGAAAAATCAAGGAAAAAGTGTTTAGAGAATTCTAATACAGTTGCCAGTTGTCCTTAAAAATGTTATTGAAGAAATTAATCAAAGACTTTTCTTTATAAGCATATGATCTTTGTTATTACTTGGTCTGTGGTCTCTTGAAGGATGTGTTCATGCCATAGGTGAGCTAAAGACATGTCATGAGCATTGGGTAGTCTTGCAGCACCCCTTATTGAGCCTTCCCTATTAATTTGGTCCTCAGACACAATAACATTGAAGTGTTTATGAGGAAGAGACAGTAAACAGAGAGGTGACCATGAAATAATCTGTCTTGCTTGGATTTTGTGTGGGTTCTTTAAAAGAAAGCCAATCTTTGGAGGTAAAAATCTTTGGAGAAACAGAGATTCAGACTTTGGACTGCAGGGGCATTTTAAATGTCCCCAGAGTACAGCCTGAACCCAACTTAGTAACTTTGATTTCTTATCCAGAGACAGAAATCTGATCTCAGCTCACTGCCCTTACACAGTTGATTTGAGTATAACTTTTTCTTTGATGAGTATGATTTTTGAGCGACAATCCCTGCATTTTGATGCACCCTCTAAAATAGGCCAGGTTATGGAGTTGTAGAAGTACTTTTTTATGGTGTATCTTACATCCTTTGTAAGGAAAAGGTAATTTTCATACAGGCACATTTATACTAATTTATTGTCACTTGTATGGCTGAAGGGCTTCATTTATATGGGAGAATTAAACCAGTTGAACCAGGATACCTAGACAGCTTTATTCTACTGTTTACACATCTTTCAGCCCACAATCACTCCAAACTGAATCCATCCAACACAGAGGCTCCTGGGCCTTGCTAATAACTGGACAGGGATCACATGAGAATCTCAAGTGCTATAGGACTAAGGCAATAGTATTAGTGAACATAAACCACAAACCCAAAGTCAGTGGAAAGATTTCAATGAGCTCCATTGTAATTGCTGTACAGCAGGATAGGCATTAAAAAGTACCAAAAAATAGACATCTCTTTCCATCTACACATTTGCAAGTCATATCAATATTTGTATATAGATGTATGAGACACACTTCCTAATAGGATACCTCGAGGTCTTAAAAATTGAATGATATGGTTTCTTGCTTGTAATCCAGCTACTGAAAGAACCTCAACTTGCTGTACAGAATATCTTTCACTTCTTTTACAATTTAATTTTAAATATCTTCAGGAAGTTTAAGCTTGCATATAATATGCAAATTATCCATATTCTGAAACATCACACTGATTTACATTGTAAGTGTTCCATTACTGATGATAATGGAAGTTGCATGTCCAAGAGTACTTATTCTTATTAGGTAGGAACTCTGCAAAGTAGGCTGACTTTGCTTTGCTTTTGCAGCAGTTATTACAATGTGAATGGAAGAACCATAACACACCAGCCATATTGCAAGATATTGAAAATCATCCTGGAGAGAGTCTTATTTCTCAGAGGTATATCATAAAGAAAAACCCTACCAAAATAACAAAAAAACCCACACCATCTATTCAGGTCTTGATGAATACAGCTAAAAATAGAATAGCAAATATTAAAATACTAGTGATATAGTTCATGCCATGAAAATTCATACTCAATATCAGCAAAGTTATGAAAAATAGTGATGGGGAAAACTTGCATATAATCTAGGTCTAACTAGTTCTCACAGTGCTGCTTACATTAAGCTGTGACAAAATGATTCATGGAAAGGATTTTTTTTTTGGTTTCTCTCTTTATTCTTTTTGCCATAATTTTGCTTCTCCCACCCTTACTCTTAGTGAATGTAACACTGCTAAATAACTTTAAAGATGGACCAAAAATAGGCTGCCTATTTGGCACCCATTATGGTTATAGAATCTCAAATCAAGATATAAATGAAATATGAGGTCATAAGGAACAGCAAAGATACACGTTTGATTTATTAAATTAATACAGATAAGTTAACACAGATCAAGGGGGAAGATTTTAAATTAAGTATCAGCAGTATGTATACTCAAGGAAAATATATCAGTATGTATACTCAAGGAAAAGTAGAAGCAAAGATACAGTAGCCCAAACTCACTTGTTTTAATTTGCTATATTTGATGCTAAATATAATATTTAAGGTATGAAAAATTAATAGCTTTTTTATTTATGTTTACCTGAGATTTGTAGTCATGACATTTCTATTTCAGGGTCAGGTGAAAATAAGTAAAGCTTAGATGTCTTTGTTTCTGTCTCCAGGTACAATGGCATAAAAAGTTTGACCTTTGGATGGTGACCATGGAACCACTCTGAATGGTGACTCTAATGTTGAGTTCATTGCAGTCTCAGACAATTCCTTTGACTTCTGTGTGCCTCAAAGATTCATAGTTAATATTTCTATGTAAGGTGAAAATGTTATTTCCATAGAATTGTGGAATAGGATAATTTAGGTTGGGAAAGACCCTTAAGATCACTGGATCCAACCATCAACTGAACACTGTCAAGTTCACCGCTAAACCAAGTCCCTAAAACTACATGTCTTTCAAATACCTCCAAAGGAGATGGCTCCACCACTGTCCTGGATATCCTGTTCCAGAGATTCCCAAATTTTCTGTGAAGAATCTTTCCCTAATATCCAGCCTCACATTGGCTGGATCCACCTCAATCTCCCCTGGTGCAACTTGAGGCCATTTCTTCTCATCCTATTGCCTGTTGATTAAAGAGACCATCCCCCACTTCAATTCAACCTCCTTTCAGGCAGCTGTAGAAGGCATTGAGGTCCCCCCCGAGCCTGCTTTTCTCCAGACTAAACACGCCCAGCTCCCTCAGCCACTCCTCATCAGACTTGTGCTCCAGACCCTTCCCCACCTCCGTTGCCCTTCTCTGGACACGCTCCAGCACCTCAATGTCCTTCTTTATAGTGAGGGGCCCAAAACTGAACATAGGATTCCAGGAGTGGCCTCACTGGTGCTGAGTATAGGGGGACAATCCCTGTGCTAGTCCCGCTGGCCCCACTATTGCTGATACAGGCCAGGATGCCACTGGCCTTCTTGGCCACCTGGACACTCTACTGGTTCATGTTCAGCTGCTGTTTACCAGCAACCCAGGTCTCTTTCTGCCAGGCATCTTTCCAGCCTCTCTTCCCTCAGCCTGTAGAACTGCAGGGGGTTATTGTGACCCAAGGGCAGGACCTGGCACTTGGCCTTATGGAACCTCATACAATTGGCCTCAGCCATTCTATCCAGCCTGCACACATCCCTCTTCAGAGCCTTCCTGCCCTCCAGCAGACCAACACTCCCATCTAACTTGGTATCACCTGCGAACATATTAAGGGTGTACTTGATCCCCTCATCCAGGTCACTAATGAAGATGTAAATGAGGCAGGCCTAAATACTGAGCCCTGGAGAACACCACTTGAGACCAGCCACCAACAGGAATTAACTCCATTTACCATTACTATAAATAAAATGTATAAATCTGTAACCAGGGAGACTATAATCACACATTAACAACTCCGGTCAGACCTCTGTAACTCAGCTAATAAGGCTTAAATGTTATGTAGGTTTTTTTCCGGATTCATTTTTGACCAGGAACATACCCTGACTTCTCTCACTGATTAAAGGTCTGCTCACAGAAGAGGAAAGCAACTTCCTCAATTTATGATGGAGGAAAGGATTTGCCTGGGATATTTTTGCTCTAATATGTAACATCATTCTATATATTTTCATTTCTTTATAAATTAACAATGGACTTTGCTGGGGACTTTCTGCTGTATGGTAACATTGGGCATTTTTTTCCTGTCGCTCTTGTTTCTCTTTCTTTTGTAGAGTGTGGTCCCTATAGGATATGATCCTCAACAGCAAATCTAGATTGAGGAAAGGAAGCAAAGATGATTTCCCATAGAATTTGCAAGAATGCAGACTTTTTTTTTCAAATGTCCATGTGCTTCACAAAATCTTTTATTTATTTTTGCCTTAGGTAGTGATAATTCATTACAAATGTATGTGATGATAAGAGTAATTAGTTTGAAAGGAAGAGGCCTCTCAGAGTCACTCCTGCCTCTTGCTGCATTTGTTTGTGTTTATGTAAGCAAAAAAAAGGCATGCATTATCTTTTTATGAGCCTTGCGATTTATTCTGTTTTGTTGTCAGACCTTTGGGAATGCATTCTATAAACTTTATTGAGACAAGATATCTAGAGGCGTTTGCATATTTGTGAGCTCAGCACAATATTACTTTTTAATGCACTTTTGACTTTGCATGGAGAAAATGGAGTAAGAAAATGTAAAACAAATATATTTCAGGTGGCTTCCTTTTTATTACCTGCTTTTTGTTTCCCTAGGTTAAAAGCAAGTAAAGATTCAATCATTTAAATTTAATAAACACTGAGATCTACTAGCTTAATTTCTGACTCTTTCTGTGGCTAAAATTTAAAATTACTACTCAAGGTCTCAATTTAAAATCTATTAAGAATAGATCTATGCTAAGTGAAAGATGCATTTAAATGTATTCTGGTATGCTTCTTGAATTGGGTTTTATGACACGTGTCTGTTTACAGTAAAAAGACTTGCACAGATTTTGGTGTAGTTTTCAATCTCTACATTCTTCCTGATATTGACCCAAATTGGCATGAGCACGTGTGCAGTACTGTGATCAGCTGTGCACAGATATTCACACGCTGATGCAAGTCCAGCAGTAGACCTATGAAGGTAGTCCAAGGCTCAAGAATGTGTGATGTGTAAGCAACCAGACACTGAAAGAGCTGCTTTTGGACAGACTGGAAAAGAGAAATTGAAGTGAAATCTTATTGTGGTCTTCAGCTACCTAATGGAAGGGTTTAGAGAATATGTATGTGAGGCCTTCTCAGAAGTATGCAGAAGAAAAGGGGGCGATGCAGAAGGGAAAATAATTTCACTGGGAAGGTAGACAAACACTGAAAAAGGTACCCAAAAAAGTCTGTCATGTTCCCTTAATTGACAGAAATTTAAATATATTTTTTAAAACAGATCTTAAATTATCTGTACACATTTTATTTTAGATACTTTATTTACATTAGTGGTTGTCACTCTCAGATGAACAGGTTTAGATACTAAAATTAAATACACAAAATTAGATACACAATATGAAACTCCCTTTGGAAAGGTTTCTGATTTGTTATATTTTCCTTCCCTGATAAATCACTTGATTTTGAAATAACATCCTCACTGACAACTTGGGTAAATGACACAAAGCATCCCCTCTTCCTCATGGTATAGAGGCTCCTCTGAAAAATTTCTGTGCCTCTGAACAGAAATAAAAAGAATGTTTCCTTGTTTTATGTTCTAAAAGAGCGTAGTGATTTTCACACACTCTCTCCCTAGCAAAGAAGGGATGTATTTGGCTGCACTGGCACCCTTCTCTTTCCTCAATTTCCCTATATAACAGATAGATGTTAGTTGTGCTTTTTTACCGTGCTGTGACACATGATGTGCACCTGTTGCAATCTTGTTTCATTATGCACACAGAGAAAATTTAAAAAAACAAAAAACCAAAATAATGAACAAAAGCAAAGGAGCAGTTTCTCCATTTAGACACTAATTCAGCAGTGCATATATCATCATTATTCAAGAAAACATGCCATGAACATACTGATGGATGTGCTTAGGTGTTATGTTGAATTAGAGACTTAATGATTAAAGACAAGCAGTAGAGCTGAACAGTTCATATTTGGAGAACCATGTCCCCATGGAACTCAAATGTTAATGACAATCATATACTGCATCACAGTGAAAAAAAATAAAGATAAATAGATTTCAAGGAAGTTGCAATGTATGTTGTAACATTACAAATAATCATAGTCCCTAGAAGTGTTCAGACTTTGCTATGAATATTAAAATTTTTGGGTTTTGTTGAAAGTAGAAACAATACAAGTGAAGCAATAATGTGCTGGAGCTTGTTGCCAGAGGAGATTGTGGAGACACTGAGCATCAAGAGGTTCAAAAAGGATTAGAGAAATTAGGCTGACAAATTAGATGAGGCAAATTAGACATTAAATGAGCAAAGTCAATACTACGCTATTGAGTGACTGAAAAAACAAATAAAAAAGCCATAGTCTAGAGGGACTTGGATGAACTGTAAGGTTGAATGAGCAGAAACTTCATGGAGTTTGGCAAGGAGAAGAGCAATGTCTTGCACATGAGCAGAATAAAGCTATTTATCATTCCAGCTGTTAACGGACAGACTGAAATAGTTTTGCTGAAAAGGACCGGGGCACAGTGGGTGGACACTATATTTAGCAGGAGCCAGGAGCACAATCACTGTGAAGAATGCAGGGTCCATATTTGTATACAGTATGAGGAGCAGTGCCAGGAGACTGTGAGTGGATGTTATTCTCACCAGTGCAGATGAAGTTATACCTGGAAGAGTGTTCAGTCTTGAACCTCTCAAATTAAAGAAGCATATAACAAAACCAGAGGTAGCAGAGTGACAAGTGTGATTAAGGCCCTAGAGTACAGAAAGTGGAGAGATAGAGGAAGATGGGGATATTTTATATGACTAAGGTAAGTGGAAGAAGAAGTCTAATTTCATCCTGGAATTGCTTCAAGAACAGTTACAAGGATTACAGAGTCCAACTCTTCTTATTAGTGGCAGATGCTAAATCAAAGTGGAATGGACACAAGCTGGGGTTTGGGGGACCAGATATTGAAAAGATCTTTCTCTCTGAGAAGATCACATAACAATGGAAGGATCTACATCCTTGGAGGTTTTCCGCATCTTGTTAAACAATAATCACTGCTGACCTGATTTAGCTTTACCAGCATTCATGCTCTGATCAGTTTTGCAAGATTCAGGGCTCCCTTCCATCCAGAGGTTTCTGGGGGTTTTTGTTTGTTTTGACAGTAAGTTTTGAAGGTTTTTGCACTTTGGTTTTAGGATTTTTTTTTGGGGGGGGGGGGGGGGGGGGGGTTTACTATCATTTTACTGACATGGACAGCAGAAAGTTTTAAACAGACATGAAAGGGAATATGGAAATATGTACCTTCTATCATCCCTACTACAATAACTTTGGAAGAAGTCATCTCCATTTACGGTTTAGACTTGCATATCCTCCCTAAGCAGCCTTTTATGCTGCTACTTTCAGAGAAGGAATAAGTGTTGGAAATATTGGCAGGGCATTTCTTGTGTTTTAAGAAGGCAGTTACAAGATGGTGCCTCTTTCTCTCCACACATCCTCTCTTCCAAGCATATTGCTGTCTTAAAAGTTATTCTGCTACTGTTTATTTTGTCCTCTAACAGGTAAAGAAAAATAAAATCTGTAGTATTGCCCAAAGCAACATTTAGCTCAGGTCTAACGACATGATATAGGAAAAGACATCATCATACCATGGACCTCTTCCTTGTCTACTTATGCCTTCTCTTACACTCTACTGGTGCATTATAAGTAACAAAAAAATTAGCTTTTTGGTGGAAAATAAAGTGCTTTCACAAGCAAAGCATGAAGGAAATTAATTTTCAAAGGACCACAAGGAAGTCAGGATATGGAGAACTAGTGAAATTATTTATAATACACCCAGATATACAACCAACTATACTATTTCAACAATTAGAAGCAAAAATATATGTGATGTGCTTTTGTTTTCTCTTTACAGATAGTCCAGAAGCAGTATGAGTAGGAAAACTCATGGTTTAGAGTAATTTTTTGATTTGGTTTCTTTGAAGACAAAGTAACATAGCTGGAAAATCAGAAATGTTCAGGCTTACAAACTTTAAGACACTGTATCAACACTGTCAAATGAGCATTCTTAGATTGTCCCAGATGCAACCTACAAGAGTAACTAAAAAAGAATGTAAAGACTTTCACTTTTACTCTAGATGTCACAGCAGCAGTCTTGGAAAACTCAGGAGTTTTTGCCATTGATGTGTCTGCCGTATAACTTTGATTTTTTAGAGACATATTCTCTCTGTCCATTATTCTCCTTCCCTCTCTCCTTGAAGTATCTTCATGGCCCCTTCTTGCTCAGCTGGAACTCCATGCAAAAGCTGTCCATCAGCAAAAAAATTGGATGGAGCTTCATCTACTGTTTACACAATAAAAATAATTCTGTTCCACAAGTAAATCACCAGTACAGTGGAGACTCAGTGCACCTATCAAGCAATGCTAGCTCAGTACTGTCAGTGTGCAGGTATAATGCTACCAGTGTGATTGCCTGGGGAATACAAATGCATTAACAACTAATAGGATTATTGACCTCATGTCACAGAAATGAAATAATTTCAGTTTTGAAATTCTGGTCTAATTGTCATAATTAAGAACTCTTTGCCTCCTGCCTTGACTTTCACAGGGAGTAGATGTATGTAATGAGAAAGACATGTACACAAATTCTTCATAAGGCTGGATGGGTACAGATAAGAGTAGAGCAAGTTGGCGACTGATAAATACACTATATTTTTGAAATTTTTCATGCACAGTGATTAGTTCACCAGTATATTTTTTCATATAAGAAAGCAAGTTTAAGAAGCTCCCTTCCTTCATTTTCTGGGTAATATATCTGCCTTCACACCAGCGCTCATTACCCTTCACTTTGGCACTGACAAAAATATCTACTAAAATGTGTAGATCCCACAAGGTAGTGTGGGCCAGAGAAAAGATTCATGTAATGGAAAATATTATTTTTATACTTTTGAATTTCTTTTCAACTTCACTCATTTAAGTTTTACTTGATAGGTCTGTTTTAGAAGGTTTAAAATAATTACTAAAAAAAAAAGTGAAAATATAAAAATGTGCTTGTTCGTTTCTTCCTTGGCTGCTTAACAAAAATTCCTTGTTATTCAACCTCATACAGTAATATTGGCCCATCCTTTAGTAAATGGGTTCTTCATTGGCAAACAATAGCTGAATTATTTCAAGGAGTATGTTCAGCATTTCCCTGGAGAAATTGACTTCCCATAGGTGGATGGATGTACTCTTTCCTGAGTTAGGACCTGTTTGGATGGCTGGGCCCAGAGAGTAGGCAAATGGAGTTGATTTCCACTAGTGGCTGGTCTCATGTGGCTTGGTGTTTGGGCCAGCCCTGTTTAACATCTTCATGGGTGGCATGGATGAGGGAACCAATTGCATCTAAGCCAGTTCACAGACAACACCAATCTGGGCAGGAGTGTTGATCTGCTGAAGTATAGGAAGACCCTACAAAGGGATCTGGACAGCCTGGATGGATGGGAGAAGACAAATTGTGTGAGGTTCAACAAGTCCAAACACCTTCTGGGTCACTACAGCCCCAGGCAGTGACCATTCCCCTTTGTACTCTGCACTGGTGAGGTGGCACCTTGAGTCATGTGTTCACTTTTGGGCCTCTCACTACAAGAAAGACATTGAGATGCTGTAACATATCCAGGGAAGGCAACAGAACTGGGGAAAGGTCTGGACCACAGGACTGATGAGGAGCAGCTGAGGAAGCTGGAGGTGTTTAGCCTGGAGAAAAGGAGGCACGTGAGGCAGCTCATTGCCTTCTACAACTGCCCAAAAGGAGGCTGTGGGGGTTTCAGTGTCTCCTCCCAGGTAAAAGGTTCTAGGACAAGAGGAAATGGCCTCACAGTTTGCCAGAGCCCAACTAGTTAGATATTACGAAAAATTTCTTCACAGAAAGGGTTGTAAAGCATTGGAATAGGCTGCTCAGGAAAATGGTAGTCACCATTTGTGGAAGTAGTCAAAAAGCATGTGGCTATAGCACTTGAAGACCCGGTTTGTGAACATGGTAGTGGGGCTTAGCTGAGGGTTGGGCTTGATTATCTAGAGGTCTTTTCCAGCCTTAACAGTTGAATGATCTTCCAATGTGCCTATTTAGATTTTCTTGCAGCCAGGTTCATAGCTGACTTCAGAAATTACTCCTGTATTATACAGAGACTGGCTTTGGCTTGGAGATGTCCTGTAGGACCACTGGAAAAGACTTGTTTTGTGGACAGGCTTTTTAACTGCAGGAATGCTGTTCTATGCAATACACTTGAAAGAGATTATACATTTTTCACCTTGTTTTCCCATGCAACTCAGGGATTTATATGGCCATAAAATTCCTGAACAGATCAGGAATTTCACAACCATGGATGGAAAGCAGATCTACAAGGGTGTTCCCTCTTTCCTATTTCTTTGAAAGTTGTGGGTGAGGGAAGAAGAATTTGCCCATTTGAAATAAAAGGTCAAGAGAAGAGATAATGGGATGGAAAGAAGATCCTTTCCTCAATTTTGGAAATCACAGGATCATAGAATGATAACATTAGTCTAGAGTAGTCCCACAATTAGCTTTTTCTTGAGATCATCTTAAATTTCAATCAGGAGATAAGTGCCATTTTATGATTACTGTCACACACTGATGGTTTTCATTACCCCAAAGATTTTTTAAGCCAAAAGTGTGCTGCTTCAGATGCAGAAGTGTGTCACTGAAGAAACCTAGATCCCTATTGGGCATGATATAAACATAAAATCCTGTCCAACTATAAATAATTTGATCATTTCTCAAACATTAAGAAGGCAGAAACAGATATACATGCATCAGTGGGATGACTGTGAGAGAAGAAATAAGAAAGATGGTTTCCCTTCTTACCTAATTCTCCCTTCCTCTTTTATTTTAATGGTCTTGTTGATGTGGAACAGGTAATATACAATGTGGCAGAGGCAGCACCTCTGCTCAGGATCCCAGTAATGGAGGTGAAGCCAATTCTGGAACTCGTTGTGCCACATGTCAAAGGTGATGAATGGGAAATGATTCATTAAGTCACGTGGGCTTTTGTCTTCTGCACCAGGGTTCCTTCCAACACTGTTTCTGTGTGTTTAATGGATTAATGCAGTTCAATGAAGTTTATTCATGAAAAAGAATGTGGGCTCAGCATCTTCTTCCAGGTAAAGTGAGTGAAAAACACTGCTTAACAAAATTCTGTTTTCATTTGCCAGGAACAGGACCCAAGAGGACAAATTCACTATCCTTTACATCATACCTTCCCTTTTGCACAAGTGACAGAAATGAGATACTTAATGCAACTCTAGCTTAGATTAAAGTATGGAAAAATTCTTAACAATGTAAAAAGGCCCAACTTTAATCACAGATGCATGTCTCTGACCACATATGATACAATAAATATATCCGTAAGTTTCAGAAATGTACACTTTGTTTTTGGAGCAGGAAAGGTGGAAAAAAACCAAGCAAAATCTAAAACTAAAAATAAGGGTATTTTCTGTGTATGTGCTGACACAACATTGTTTTTCAGGAAAAGTTTATACCTTGCTGTGTCTTTCTTCCTTCACTGTGAAATGTATCAAACAAAAAGCAAAAATCATGGCCTTGAATGTTTGTCCTCAAAATGGAGGCTCTTGAGGGAATGCTACTGATAATTGAATGACCTTTTCAAACTGTTTAAATTTAAAGTTTTCTAAGAGTAAAGAAAGTGCATAAAATAATATGAAAAATCAATCTCTGCTTGTTTAGTTATTTTTAAAACACATAAAGTTTTCAGGAGCCAATACATGGAACAGAAAACTGTTGGAAGAGAAATTGTGGATTATTATATAACATTATCTGTCGAGAAATCATCAGATAAGAACAAGTAGGAAAAAATTAAACCCCCCAAAAAAAGAAATCCCCCTCCAATCTCATTTCTTTAATACTTAGGGAAAGAAAGAATTTCTCTTTCAAGTTTTGCAAGCCCAAGGGATTTCAATAAATCTTGATCAGTACAGTTTCAGGTGTGTGGTGTGAATAAATATGAAGGCTAGGTCTAGGATGCCTGTAAGGAATGGGTTGCATTTCTAATTCTGGTTTTCACTGATTGATAATTATAAAACAATCAAAATGATCAAAAGGTGTTATTCCATAACTAGTAATTTTTGAAGTGTTGTATTGTTTCACAAAGAATCTTGAGGTCAGAAAGGGATTCAAAAAAAAAAAAAAAAAAAAGAAACTTGGGATTCTTTGTCCTTTTCTAATCTTCCTGATCTTTCAAATTTTAACTTTATGAATGTTTGGAGAGATGACACATCTGATTGTCAGCCCTCTTTGTTCATCAAGTGAAAATACCATTTTTTTTAATGTCCAGAGTGAAAATAGAGTTATTTTTTCTTGCTCTATGGCATGTAGTACTCGTCTACAAGAAATATTTCATCTACCTTTGCTGTGCAAAGAACATTACAACTAAATCAAAAAACAGGGTACATTTTCAGCAAGCGTACTTCAAATTTAGGTTAAGAATGAGACACCTGAACCAAAGTAAGGTCATTCACTGCAGAAAACAAGAAGTTTATATATGTTAGCAGCATTACTTATTCCAATTAATATATTACTTATAATATCCTTACTCCCATATAATTAAAACCAGAGTACATGTTCTGCTCCTCTGTTAGGCATCAATCAAGAATACTTATATAACCCACAGCTTAATTCAGACAGACATCAAATAGATAATTTTTCAAAAGGATGCAATTAATAAATAATTCTGGAAATCCAGAGATGGAAGCAATACATCGATGTCACAGCTATTAAGTTTAATCCAGCTCAGGTTTTTTTATTCTTGCCAGTGAGAACATCTCCAATTTATCCCCCAAAGAACAGAGAGGAACATGGGGAAGTTAGAAATGAGTTTTGTTTCTTTTAGCAAGTAAGAATGAATGACCATGGGAGATGATAAGTGTGGAAAGTTCATCGGGTTTCCTCTTTTTTAAAAAGTTTAAAAATATTCCTTTGTTGTCTTGCATGGCATAGAACTTAGTTCAGCACACAGCCAAAACACTGGAATGAGGAACATCCTGGAACATTTGAGTTAGCACAAGAGCAGTTCCATGATTCCTTCAACCTATTTTGCCCCATTTCCTTTTATTTTGTTTTTATTATTCTGCCATCCACCTCCAATATGTTGGAAGGGATTCTGAGCAAGTAAAGGGATCACCAAGAAGATAGACATCTTAATTTTCTCAAGGCTGCATACAGGAAAATAAACTCCAGAAGCAGTGAATCCGTCCTTCAAGCCAGCTGGATTTATGGCAATCTCATGGATTATCAAATGAGTGGACAGTGCATAATATCCCTTCATGTCTTGTACTGCAATGTGGCAATTACCTCGGTTCTGGACAAAGAGTTAGGAAATCTTCAGAAAGAATCTAACAACACAAAGGTTTAGTTTTGTTTTTTTTTAATAATAGATCTTTTGAAGCAGGCTTCTGTTTCTGAGTATGCAGTGGCAGGAACAGTAATCGAAATGTGTGGCTTCCTTTTTTTAAAAGGCAGCATTTATGGGATGTTGTCTACAGTTTGGAATGTTAAATAAGAGAAAAACTAAATAACATGCTCAGTTTCAGATAGTCATTTATAATGTAGCATAGAATAATATATTTTATTCCATGTGTTGACATATCTTCGACATATGGAGATTTCTTATTTATATACACATTTGTTATTCATCACTGCAAGAGATAGTTTAATAAATATGAATAAAAGGAATATGCAAACAAATTTCTTCTTAAAATGCTTCTGTCTGGTTGGAATTTTGCATCTTCAATACATGGTTTTGGTATATTTTGGACTAATAACTCAGCGAAAGGACTAGGAAATTTACAGCTTTAAACAAGAATTTGAGGGGTTTTTGTTTTGCTCTTTTCCATACTGAAAGGAACACAAATTAGGAAGTAATGTAGGAAAAAAATATGTTTCGATTATGGAGTTACACTGAGAAAATACCAAAAGTTTGATGGTTCGGAATATTAGAATTTCTGTTTTGGGCATTAAGTATTCTTATCCTGTCAATTTTATGGAAATGAAAGTGGCGTGGAATAGGTGTTAGAAATTAAAGCCATTTCATATAATTATTAAATGTGCCACTCCATTCTGAAAAGGGTGTAGCATTAAATGGGCTTTGTTTGATATTAATCAAACTTTCCTACCTGAAATACCTTCTAAATTTAATGACTCTGTTCTACAGTCAAGATTGGCTGTCATTCAAATTCAGTCTATGCGAGGATATGTCTTTTTAGATTTTTTTTTACTATAAGATTACTGTACATAGAGCCAAAGAAAGCCTTACAGAAAAAAAAAGTAATTATATGAGATGAAAGATAGAATAAAACTGTGGGAGAGAATAAAGGCATATCATTCAATATCTCATATGTTCTTTGTCATGGAAGTGATTTCTCCAGTTGTAAGACGAATGATAATTTACTAGGATTTAGATTCTGCACTTGCTAAAGCAGCATTGTACTCTTACAGTGCATGTCATGTAGATAAAGCTCAGTAAAAGGAGAAAATAAAAAGGAACATGTCTCAGTGGCAGAAACTCTTTTATTTTGCTTTCATAGGATGGTGCCCAAAAGTCTACATTTCAAAAGATTGGTGTTATTCACAAAAATCAAGCATTTAAAAATGTGAGGAAGTTGTTACGCATCATCAGATTTTCACTGAAGATAAGTTTTCACAGGAAGGAAACTGCTAAATAATAGGATTGAAGGGAGTTTTACTGATTTACACCCTTTGAGAATCACAGAAAAATGAGTTATGGAAACAGATTAGTGATATAGAACACAGGGAACTTTTTTTCCTCTTTCTGATTTTTCCCATCCCAATGGGACTGGGATTTGAGTCCATTTTTCTGGTAGAAGAAGAGAGAAAGAAAGAAAAACTCTCTTTCTATCTACTGATCTAACACCAACCTTGCACTTCTGGAGTGGGGTGTGCAAATGAGCCCTCTCAAGCCCATAGAAATGAAGCAAACTTTCAGTTCAAACAGCAGCTATGAGCTTTGTTCTCCAATTGCAAAGGTAAAGCAGGTGGCTCAGATGCTATTTCTTTGTGGCTCTCCTCCATTTAAGAATTCATGTCCTTTCACTCAGCTCTGTGCTCTCTGAAAATTATTTTCATGCATCAAATTGTTGTCCTTGGTTAATGGGATGCTGAGGGACAACAGAGACTGTGGTCCCTACATTATTACCATCTCTCCCTGCAGAATGCAGGTTCCAGAAGTGACCAGTCCACATCTTTCCATGTTCACAGCATGACTTGAATTTTAATATAAAATTCCATTTATAAAATTAATTAAAGTTATAATTCCAGCACAGGAAATTAAGGACGGTAATAAAAGGCCTGGCTGGAAAAATTCCACACAAAGAGTTTCTCGTTTAGTGCTATTCAGACAAAACCAGTTAAATTTTTTTCTTGATGTGAAATGAGATCAGCTTGGACAAATTTGTATTGTATAGTATTGTAGAGAAGAAGCACTTTAAAAATGATATAGCATGACTTTTTGATTACTTGGGGAAAAAAAATTCTATTTTGAAAAAAATTGTTTTAAAATGAATATTACATAATGAATTGAGAATTGTTAAAATAATAAGATATTTAAATGAAATTCTTAAACCAATACAATGACATGATGGAGTTTTACTCTAATTTCAGCTGTATTTGACATACTAACATATTTTTAGTGAACAAAAATCAGTTCTTTGGTTATGTCTAGATGTATCTCCCCAAGAAACTAAAATTAAACTGTCCATTTTACCTTGGCTTTATAAACCTATGACAATTATAGTATACCCTGAGAGAATTGATAGATAATGTAATAATCAACAAAATTATTAATCTGATCTGTTTATTGCAAGGTGCTTACGTTTCTTAACAAAGGAAAAACAATAGATTAATTGATGGGTGAGTAAAGTACTTCATAAACTCTCATACCGGTGATTAATTTAGAAATTGGAAAAAACAGGATCAGTAAAAAAATAATTAACGGTAATGAAGGGACTTGATAAACAGAATAGGAGACAGTAGACAGGAAAGAGTCCCAAGAACTGATCTGTATAAGACCCTTATGCACATTTCTTAATGGTTTGGATTCAGAGGTTAAATGTGAGTTCACAGAATTTGCTGATGATTCAAAGGACAGCACAGCAGAAACAGAATCTAAGTATCATGGCAAAATCATTAGATCAAAGGAGGAAATGAATGGAATTGTAAAGAAATTTAGGACATCAAATAGTCTTGAAAAAGTAATTAACATTTCTCAGATGAGCTAAGGGCTTTTTACTCAAAAATAGCATGGGAAGAAGACACTGGTTCATCATAGGATGTCTGAAAAATGTCATTATAAACCATCAAGAAAAAGGCAAATGTGGAAATGAAGTGCATTAAGCGACACATTTTCAATAGAAATCAGAAAGTAAGCATAGGGAAAACAGAATGGTTTAAGAAAAAGGACAGATTATTTTTTTACCAAAGGAGACTAAAATGCTTGTCTGTTTTCATCAGGTTAAGCACAGTCTGAATAAGGAATATGATTTCTTTTTGCAAAAGGCCTTGCTAGGGAGAATAATTATCTCAGTGAGGTCGGGTAAAGAGTAAAAGTATACATTTCCCATAAAGTTTTGTGAGTTCAGGATGGGGTTTTCTGTTGCTGTTGTAGGGGGGGGTGGGGGGGTGACTGGCTTTTGTCATTGTTGTTTTGGTTTGGTTTCTTTAATCCACTTAGATTTCTTCGCCAATTTGGTAATACTTACAGAAAGGACAGTGTTAAATGTAGGCTTTAAGACTAACACTGCAGCAGATATAAATTCTGTTGGTACTTCTGCCTCTGAACTGCATATTCATAATTTTTAAAGACTATTTCCCAGCATCTAGATGCCACTTAATTGAAACACCTAATTTAAAGAATCTCCTTATGCATACCAAAATTGAGTCCTAACTATGGGGGCAGGTGGGGGAGGGGAAGCAGCTCAGGAGAAATGAGGATTCCATGATGTCAATGGTCATAAGGGTCTAGCCACTTATGACGATGCTATTTTCAGCTGCAAAATACTGAACATATTAAAACTTTTACATTTGGAAAACACTGAGTATGCTGTCCTGCAATTTAATCTCTTCAAATGTATCCTGGGCTAATATTCATAGTATCTTCTTTTTTTTCCAAATCTCTTCAAACAATATTCTTTTGAGGTTGTTATTATATCTATATTTTTAAAAAGGATGATTTCTGTATAGAGATTTCCCTACAAGTTAATTCATTTCTTCCAGGGGAAGACATTGCTTCATTTTTTTTTATTGAAGCATTAGGAGCAGTTCCTAAATTAATCTATCAGTACTTCTTTTTTTCTTTTTTTTTTTTTTTTTCTGTTTTAATGAATTCTCAGACTTATTTATAAATGTGAATTAAACAGACATGGAAAATATAACTACCCATGCTGCTTTCCAAATGGTTCAATTACAGGTAGAACTCTCATGGGAGACAACATTTACATTCAGTGATTACTCTGATAAATATTTTCTCATTTTGGCTGAATAACATAGTAATTTCTGTATTTCATAGGAACAGCTGAAAAGGAAAATAATTGGTATAGCATTACTGCCTTGTCCTTTATGACCTCGATCTTAAAGAATAAATGTCCCTTAAATGTGATTGAATGAAGACTCATTAATGGAAGTTATGAGAGCTAATCAGACTGTCAGTCTGAATTTTTTGGTGTCCGGAAAATGAAAAGCAAGCAAGACACTTACTAGAACAAGTGAGACATGCTTTTTACTGTGATAAAGATGCAATCCAATACAAATCTACTGAATGTCATCTTCTCTTGGAGTCAGAATGACATCTTTATTCTCCACACTTTTAATCCTGAGGCACCTCACAGCAGCAACTGTCAAACTACTGCTAATTCAAAAAGAGCCCTGGAGGTGAAAACATTTGACAGCCTCTCTCAGTTATCCAAATGAAAAATCAGGTTGTTTTCTTTCACCATCCTTTTTGTCCACTTCTGTACACACTTCCTTCAATTTGCCTTTCAATTTCTTTGTCATTGCCAGCCTCCCCAATTATTCAACCTTAAGATTCCTTTTTATCTGCTGTTAATGATTCAGACAGAATTGCTTGCAGTGTAACACCAAAGAAAAAGGTGTGAATTCCCTTGTATAAATGGTAAAGGTACCTTGTTTTTGAGCTGTAGACCTCATCTGAGAAGAAGAAAACAGCCTCAATCTTATCTTTGTTTTGCAGAAGGACTCCCTGCTTTCTGAATATATTAATTGACATAATTAACATTATAGTAAAAGTGAAGTAAAGATTAAGAAAAAAGCATTAGTGCCAAGGTAACTTGGAAGTAATCTTATAGGGCTTTGACTGCTCTTGGCTGCTAATTTACTCTGTATAGATGCTCTAGTAACTGTTATGAAGGCATGAAACGTAGACTAGTCATTTAAATATAATGCCTTTATGATGATTTTCTATCTCTGTTGCTATGAACACCATTAATTTTATAGTATGGAGAATATGCAGAAATTAAATATTCAGAATAATTACTTAATCACTCCACAGTATTTAAGGTCATTGGGCCACGAGGTCACTCCTTCATTAAATTGCAAGTCATTGAGTTCCTCTCAAAGACCCAGAGACTCTTATGACAGAGATGTTTGTGGATGGCAGGAAATGTGGGATGGCACCAAGCAAATATTAATGGGATGTGTAGCTGAGACATGCAGTGCACCAATGCAGATGCTCTAAAGTGTGCCTCAAACCAGTGTACATGCTATGAACTAAAGGTTAACCCAAAGTGAAAAGTTAGCCAGCAAAAAGATTTAGTGTGTGGCTGCATTCCTGTCTCTGGAGGTGGCTCAGGCCATCCCATCAGTGTGGTACATCAGCAGC
Source organism: Leptocoma aspasia (assembly GCA_013399835.1). Lineage (NCBI taxonomy): Eukaryota > Metazoa > Chordata > Aves > Passeriformes > Nectariniidae > Leptocoma > Leptocoma aspasia. Next base: position 1,145,593 of record VXAX01000826.1, read on the forward strand.
CTGGAATTCTCATGGACTAGGTGTGAATAAATGAGCAACAAAAGAGACCACAGGGCTGTTTAGGCGTAAGACCCCTGTCCTGGCCGGGATCAGTGTGACAGTCATATTCCAAGGTTTCACAACCTAAAAATTGAATCATTTTACATAAAAATCATGATATTATAGGTAAAAATAATTGCTTTCAGAAGCCTAAAAAGGAAAAAAAGACATGGTGAGCAAGTGAATTTTTTGTTTCTCTTGAATCTTAACCAACAATCAAGATTCAGAAAGTCAAATTTTGACCAGACTGTTCAGCTGCTGGGCAAACTCTGGGAACAACAAAAGCAATAGTTGTATTTGTGCATATTCTCTGAAGACTTAATGGAATAATACCATGTTCAAAAAGTCCCTTGTTGGGGATGACAAGAAAGAGGCAAGCTGCACAGTTTTGCACAAAACCATGCTGATTTATTGTTCTTTTGTATTCTTAGCCTCATTAGATTGGCTGTGGAGGAATTAATTTCAAACTATTTAATGCAGCACTCTACAGTACTACTTTCCTAAGATCCCTTAAAGAACTTTCAACCAAATATCACTGACATCAATGGAAATTAGATTTTTCCATTATGCTCTGTGAACTCTGGATTCTATTTCATGTTTACAAGTTATTTCCGTGTTATTTTTCAAATTGTCGAAGCTTTTTTGTAAGGTTGACATTAAGCTGTGAAGAGCAATGGGACTAAATTCACCATCTTAGAGCCAGTAGGTTATGTCCAAAAGGGTGTCATGGCTCTGATTCATTCATGAAACAAGGTTCACACAATCTGTTATGTATTACAGTTTGCCTGACTACATTTTCTTCTTTGTATCTTGGCCAATACATTTCAGTACTCCTGTTCCTTTGAGACCCTCTGTTTAAAACGTGAGTGATTTCCAGTGCAGAACATTATTGCTGCAATTGATTAATTAATTGCCAACCAACTCTTTGTTAATAAACCTACCACTGAAATTCTAACTTTTTAGTCCAGGGGCTTCCACTTCAGTTTTATATTTTAAAGGGTTTTTTAAATGGTGTGTTAAAAACCCCCAAATGTCAGGATTAATTTTGATTATTTCACATTGCTCATCTGGACATACAGTAAGAAATAAATAAGGATAAGAAGAGCTGGATAAGGGTTTTCTGTAGCTATCTCACTCCAGATAATCTTTAAACCAAGTAAATTACATATCTTACTGATCAGCAGGGAAATTCATAGTGCACAAGGGAGTGTCCCCATTGGGCAGACTGTGCCTTACTGGCACAGTTATTTACCTTCCATTTGCTGATTTCTAGAGAAGAATGAATTAATATTTTCATGCATTTTCTCATTCTTTTTATAAATATCACGGAAATATCACATTGCTGATCTGCATGGAATATAAGTTTTAAAATTTGAATGTTAAAACTCATAGAAGAATTTAAAATCTTTAATTCCACTCTTTGCATGAGCCTAATATTACCTCAGCTACCAAAGTATCATATGATTTAAATTTTTCTACCTCTTTTATTTCATTCATCAGATAAATTTGTTCACGTGGAGAGAGAGTAGAAACAAAGTTGCCAAATCCTTCTTCAAACTGGGCCTGGAGCCAAATAATGTCATAGCTCTTACAGTTGGTTCCAAAAATACAGAAGGAATAGATTTCCACCAGAAATGTAACTGTAACTTGAAAGTAAAATTGAGAAATCACCCTAATTTAGAAAGGGATGTTTTAAATTTTCTTTCTTTGAAGTGCCATGTGGATATCATAGAATTGTAGAAAGGTTTGGGTGAGAAAAGGCCTTAAAGCTCACCTGGTTCCAACCCCCTTCCCATGAGCAGGGACATATTCCACCAAACCGGTTGCTCAAAGCTCTATCCAACCTAGCCTTGAACACTTCCAGGGACTACTTCTCCTGGCAACCTCTTCCCTTACCATGCTCACAATAAATAATTCCTTCCTAATATCTAATAAAATATCTAGTCTCTTTCAGTTTGAAGCCATCACCCTTTTTCCCTATCTCAACATGCCCTTGCAAAAAGTCACGTATTGGCAGATAACCTGAGGTTGTGATAAGAAGCAGCTATTTACAAGTTTTTCCCTGGCTAGAAGCCACTAATACCCTTGCTTCACAAATTGCCATTCCTTACAAAATGCTACAAGTGTGCTCTTTACAATTCCTGGCTTAAGAACACTTCATATTTTGGTTTTGGTAATAAAAACTTCAAATACTGAAAAAGACTTGGCAGGTTTCTAAGGATCTCTCTCAACATCAGAGTGTCATGGCGACAGTCTAACAAGTGCATTATTCTGGATTCTTAGTGAATTCAGGATATTGCATCAGGTATTTGCCTCAGCAAAGTCTTCTCAATTGCAATAGTGTTTTATGGGTAACTTAACTGACATGGGATTTAAGAGACGATTGGGAGATTTGGGAAAATTACTTCAAGCATAATAGGCAAAATTGAGTATCACTAAGAATGAAGGAAAAGATTGCCTTTGTCTTGCTTCTGGCATGACAGAGGTTGCAGTTGTGGGCTGAACTCCAGACCAGAAACATCACAGCACCTTGAATTATTTCATTCTGGGTATTTCCATTAGCAGGATTTGATCAGTTTAGTTTATTAATACATATGAAACTGGGACATGACTGAAGATATCGTCTACATTGTGATGACAGTCCAAAATTATTTATTTTGCCTAAAACATCCTTCTGCACTCCTCTTAGCTACATCTTCTAGTTTATTCTCCTATAATTTTGGGGTATAATGTGTTTAAAATAAAGGTCATCCATTTTAGTAAACTCTACTATCAAGCAACTTTGCCAAGCACCCTTTATTCTAAAGCTTATTTACTGATTATACATATAAAATAATTACAGGTTTAGCAACATGTTTTACTTTTCTTTTAGCCAGTTCAGATATTCACTGTCAGTGAAGCTGCTTAAAACTGTAGAATCCTTATGGGGCTTATTCATCACTGAAGTCTTATTTTCTGAAGTAAATTAATGATTTGCTATTTCTGGAGACTTTACTGTGCTTATCACTGTATTAACTTGCATCAAAAAAATCACACTAAGCCATTTTTCAAACCTTGACAAAAATAGCCTAGAGACATTCTGGAGAATGAAGGTCTTGAGGGAGAAAAAAGCAGGTATATTTTGAATAATGGAAACTTACTCAGTTAATAACAGGTATATCTGTCAGAGGTTATTTCTAGCATTCAGGATCAGCCTTTCTATGAACAATATGTCAGAATATAGTAGGAGATGATATTGGGAGGATTTGGATAAAGGAAATCCATGTTTAGCTGTTAAGACTTTGGCTTGGCTGTGAATATTGTTTGGGTGCCAATTGGCATTGGCATTGTGCAGCTGACACTTGGAGATCGATTCAAGAAATCCAGCAAATGCTTGCAGCAGGCAAGACAGTAACATCTCAAGAATCTCTGACAGAGGAAAGAGTGGAGATAAGAGAAAAGATTTGTAAATAAACAGGTATTTCATTAATGAAAGCAGCATCTGGAAAAATGAAAAATTGTAAGACAGTGTTGAAAAATTATTACCAAAAGAAAAAAAATGAAGAATAAAGGGGATTTTCTTTTGTTTTCTTTTGGTTTTCCTCCCTATGGGAGAGGAATAGTACATCCTCTCTTTTCTTCCATGAGGTAGTAGTTAAAAGCTGCACTAAAACTAGTAACTTTGGAGGTGTCTTTCCAATGGCAATTAACATTGTGATAGATGTTAACAAGAGAATCAAACAACTGACCTTGGAAGAACAGGTGGTTTGAAGAAAATTTCTTTAATTTGAAGATTCCTAGGAAAAAGATCTTCGATCAACAAGGAGATCATCAAGTCAGATCTCCAACCAAATATCACCATGTCCACTAAACCAACTGAATTTTGATTTCGTACTCTCTTCATCTGTCAACACCCTCCTTGGCTGGTCAAACAAATTTCCATTTTGCATAACAGATTAAATTATCAGGCTCACTTTAGCTACTGCAAAACCATAGAATCATAGACTCATCAAGATTGGAAAAGACCTCTAAAATCATCGAGTCCAACCATTAACCCACCCTGAAGCACTGGGGTCATAGCTGCTGTTCTTTTTTTTTTTTAGGGGGCACAAACTGTGTTACAAAACCTCTCACTACATGTGTGTTTGGTCAGGTAGTACAACAAGGGTGGTTTCTGGGCTGTACTGTAACAGATACTGAGCTACCACGTGTCAGAGAGTGAAGTAAGCAGCAGCTCATGTAGACTAGGAATGACATGCAAATTTCAAAATATATGGACAGTCACAAAATTGTAAGATTGGTAAAAAAAGTGGAAGGAGAAATTTATTAATTCTTGGACTTCACCTATCAGGCTTATGCAGAGATTTTGATGTTCCAAGCACCAACTAAAAAACATCAAAGAAAGTCAGAGAACTAAGTAGGAAATAGGAAGAAATAAGTAGGAAAAAAGTAGTGCTTCTGACAGTTCTTGAACCTTTTTCAAGGAAGTTTAAATAAGCATGAAAATTTATGAGATAAATGCTATAATGTAATACAATAGAGAATAGAACAAACAGGTCCTCTCTCAGACATTCTTGTGACTGGACTTTAGGAATGGTGACTAATTTGCTGCTTAGTTATTCCCAAAGATCATTATATAGTGTGATTTATTTCCTATTTCCCAGTTTACTTGTATTGCATTTTAGGAAGAAGAGTAGGGTCTAGGGAACTTGTCAAATTTGGAAATCACAGTGCTCTATGTAAGAATAACAAGGGTTTGTTATGCAGTTTGCAATAAATTTTCAGGAGGCTCTTGTTTCAATAAAGCAGTTTAGATTTATTGCAAGAACGACTGAAGAGACTAAATATATCCTTTCCATCAAATCAAGTCAAATGCATTCAGAAATTAAGACTGAAAAAATAATAATCATGTGTTCTAAGAGTCTAACTAGAACACTGAAAAATGAAATGGTTTAATTCATGCGTCTCATAACCCCTGTTATTCTTACATAGCATTTAATGTTTTCCTTCTAAGTTAATTAGTGATATTTGGAATAGAATACAATTAGAAATACAACCTAAAATGCAAAGAAAAGCCCATATGATTGCTCTACAATTCAGAGATTTATCATTAGGATCCCCTGTGTGTGACTTTCACCCTTGTGGCTTGATAAATAATTTCTTTGTCATTTCGTATACCTGACCTGATTAACAAAGGATTGATTATTTCCTAAAACAGTTTTGTAATTAATACCAAAGTCACACTCCATCCCCCTTGTTGATCCTTCCCTCTACATGTTTCTGATAAAATATAATTGTGTTAATTCTCTCTGGATTGATTAGATATAATGTTCAAAGGGAAATCTACTTTATTGCTGACCTAACATACCTTTGTTAATAAGAATTTTTTTTAATACTGCACTTCAAAGATGAAAGTTTCTTAATTAACAGCAGAAGCTTTACTGAACCAAGTCTATTACCATCACAACACCATTTCCTGAGGCTCTATTATTTTCTTTATTAACAAAATCCATTGGAGATATAGGCTTGAAAATAATATTTAGACACAATGAAAAATGTACTGCTCTGAACATCGCTAATAATTTTAAAAATAAATTTTAAGAACGGAAGTTTTTGTGTAGAGAAGAACATCTAAAATGTGTGCTTGGAGTGAAGTTCACCACTTCACTTCCATTTGTAGGATTTAAATGGCACTTGAGTGGTTCACATGCCTTCAGATCTGCAGGGGGCAAATTTCACCCTCAATCAAGGCAGTTTTTATTATGTTATTTGAAAAAAGTGATATTTGCTAACTCTGAAATACCTCTCAATATTTACAGTTAGTTGATAATGTGCTATTTTTAAAGTTACATTTATGGTAGCTGAGGTCAAGAAAGACATTTACCAGGAAAAAAATCTACATTGTAAGCATTCCAACAATTAAGAGTCAAAGAAAGGATTTCATACAGTGTGCCATAATAGTATACATAATTCACCTGTGTGGAAAGGCTGTCCAGAGGGACTTCAAATGACTTCTATTTATCCATATTGGGATTTACTTAGCCATTTGTGCTATCTGAAGACCACGTAAGTATTTATGGCCTATCTTTAACTACTTCTCCTTTACTATTTTCAATGTTCACTATTAAAAAAAAAGAATAAAAAAAGAAATTAAAAAGAAATTTTGTTCTTTGTGTCTGCCTGTTGACAGAGGAATATCAGACTTAAGATTTCTCAGCAAAACTAAGGTTAAAAGATGTAATGGTGGCTCTTCCAATGGGGAAAAACCCAAATAAAATAATTTCTAAATAGAGGTGCAAAACATAAACTTTCTGTGAAATGCACTACTCAAACATTAAAGCCTGTGGATTTGAGAAAGTGTAGTCCTGTACCTTGTCTTCAGCAGGCAATACTGGCAGCTTTACACATTCACGGCAAGATTAACTAGGCCCAGTAAAAATTGCATGTATTACCATTAGCATGTTGTGATGCTTAATCCACCTCAAATTTGAAGACCGGCATTGACCTCTAAAACTCCTAGAATTTATGCAAATTATTATGTCCTAATGTAATATGCAAACATGAGGGGGAGAGAAAACTGAAATTCCCAAGAATTAAGGAGTTAAGATTTTAGGAATTTTATTCTGTTATTATTGAAAGAGTTGCCAACGTTTTTTAAAACATTCTCCTTCCAGGAACATAAAGAAGAGAGATCTGCTTTAAAATGGATTTTTGTTAATTTAAAAACAGCACTGATGAACTTCTCTGAGAGAACATAAGAGTCTCTTTATTGCTGTGCATTTCTATGAAATCCTATCTTTTTATACATCTATTTTGTTTGAAAAGTATTAAAAATCAAGGAAAGACAAAAGAAAATACTCACTGAAAAGAGCTGTAACCCGCTGTTATCACATTGATCATATATATACACATTATAATTAGGAACATATGTTGGATATTTAAAAAAAAAAACCCAAAACTTGGAAGAGCATAATATAATGGCAATGTCACTGAAATCAATCAGACCAATAAGAAAAAATGAGATATTCTTTTCTTTTGAAAGGAAAATCTTTTGAGAGTATTAAAGATAAAGACATGTGCATTAATCATATGCAGTGTGGCCACAGTATTTGACTTCTTTTACCTCTCAAATACATGTTCCAGGAAATCACTTGCTTTTGGTTTGTCTATATACCACCTGTACATTTTACAATGCCCAAAATATAGAGTGGAAGGAGTTTGAGTAGAGAGCAGCCCACGACAAAAGGAGCAGGATAATAACATTACTAATTATAATAATAGTCAGACAGACATATAAAAAAGCAACTTCAGACCAAATTCATAAACAGGATTTTTATAGTTAAATGACATGAAACGACCTTCAGTTCTAGTCAACTATCTTAAACTGCAGTGCTCTGGAATATCCTGTTGTGAGCACTGTGTTCCAAGGAAACTCCAAAGCATTTAGACAGGATCCAGAACAGAAAAACAAATGAAAGGGATAAAAACCTTGACTTAGAAAGAAAGTCTCCAAAAGACAGAGTGGTTGAGTCTATGTAATGAAAACTCCTATGAAGATATGCTAATGATCTTCAAATATTTTAAAAGCTCCATAGAGAAAGAGATAAAATTTTCCATGTACCTATTGGAGGGGAGAATAGTTGTGGTGGGGTTAAACTGCAGTGGCGATCTAGGTCAGATAGTAGGAAGAAATCTTTTTAAGGGTAAGAATAATTAACCAATGGAATATCTCAGGATGCCAGTGGAATTCCTGTAACTTGAGTTTTCAATAGAAGGATAGAAATGTATCAGCTGACGTCAATTTTATTCTACCCCGGGGCCAAGAAGAGATAAAATGATTATTTGAGTTCACATCTACATGTATCTAAACTCTACCAATCTAGGATACTGCCTTTGCCACTTTACAGGCAACAGGTTTTGTGAAGATGTTCATGAACAAAATCAAACACAGGACGTGAACCTATTCCTGTTGCTGATGTATTTTTGAGAGACAACTAGATAATAATGTCCAAATCTCTTCAGGCTGTGATAGAAAGGTAAAGACACTGTAGACAGTAGCAGTACTGCAATTTTCTGAGGTTGCTGGAAAGACAGAAAATCAGAATGCATGTTTTTCTTGTCTTGAAGCCATTCATCAGCCAGCGGCTGTACAGAAGATGATCTACTCTTAGATGTGATAAGATATCACGATGAAAATAATCTTCCCATTGCTTTTTCTCTATAGAAACAACTGGATACTGCAATGGTAAGTGCAGCAAAGCAGATTTGTGCAATGCATTTGTTGAACTCTGGAAAGAAAATGTGGTGGTCTCATTAGAAAAAGGAAGGTCACCAAGAAGAGAAATCTGCAGAAAGGCTGAAGTCAAGAACACTAACATTACTCCTTACTAATTTGGTAATTTACAGGTTTTGCTTGAAAAAATGATATTCAGGCTTTTGTCCAAGGACAATACAAAAAATTAATGAAGATACATGTTTTTGGAAAGTAATTTAAAAAGATATTAACAAATAAAGGTTGCTACTGACAAGTGAACAATTGTAGAAGATGCAGAATGCAATTCACTTGCTGTGAATTCTAGTTCATCGTAGGAAAAATCTTATATCTATAATCTAAATATGTAATAGCTTTTCAAGTACAAAACAGAGAATTTTAAAATGGAAAACACACACATTATATTTATAATGGGCTTTAAATAGAGTAATGAAAGGTACCTATTCATTAATGGTTTGATTTGATGTCTTTTTAAGAAGTTGTAAATAGTTGACCATCTCAGGCTCAAAGATTACAGGCAAAGTCTCTTGCCATATTGACAATGGCACAAAGACTATTGCTTCCACTCTCTTCAGATCAAGTTCGCATGTGACAGCATTCATTTTAAATGTTAAGGTGGAACTCATCTCTCTTAAGGAATTCCTAGTGTCCTAATTTCTAATTCCACATTTCTGTCTGTGGTGAAGCCAAGTCAGCTGATCTACCAGCAGGGATGTGGTTCAGCTGCCTTATCACAGGCGATGGTACCATTTGAGATACTGTTTGAGATGGGGTGCCCCACGTGACCTCCAGCTGCAAGTCTAGAAACCAAAGTCACCTGTGAGTTCAGCATCATTGTTCTCACCTCTCTGAATGCCTGGCATAGCCTAGGGTGTCATCAGGGGCCCATATTTAAACAACCAAACTGAAAAGTGAATGTTAGTTTATGAAGAGAGGAACTGCTCTCTGGAGTTAACTGACCCCACCTCCAGTGACTATAATGGGAACTTAAAACCTACCTTCTCTGCAGACACCTCTACTTGGGGAACATAAACATAGGTGAAATTATTTCCACATTTCATACATTAATTAATTTTGACCTCACAATGGCTGAGAAAAATTTACTTGGAAGTTCTCCTTTTTTTGATGTGTTTTCCCTGTAAAGGTCAGTACAAGCTAAACCCATTGACCCTCTGGGCACATTGCAAACCTCTTGACTGAGGCTTTTGCCTTAGGGGAGAAGCAGGGCATTGGGCAAGGGCTATATTGTATTGTGCAGCTGAGTCTCTTTCAATTTAGTTTCACATCAGTCATCCATTACTCATTCTTCTTAATAATTTACATGGGCACCCAGAGAGATTGTGATGAGCATAATTTTTTTTTTTAATTAATAATTAAGGGATCTAAAGTAAGAAGTATATGAATGAGAATGTCACACTGAAAATTATCTATTAAGGATGATGTATACCATAATGGGAAAATCAGATACAGTGTTCTTATGTTGTTAAAGCAAAAGGACGCTTCCCTGGTGATGTTGAGTAATCTGAGGCTTTAGAGTCTTGAACCTAACATGTGAGGTTTTTCTTTATCCACATTTAGCTTGAATAAGAGAAAATATATCCACTGGTGAGTCACTAGCTTCTTCTCTATTAACAGATATAATAGCTGTCCTGTCAAAAGGATTATCACAGGATTGTCACAAAAATTACTTTAAATTGTGCCAGTCGAAGCACCGATGAATAAACTACTAAAAAAAAAAAAGTACCAGTGAATCATGGTAAATAATTCCTTTCACACGAAATATTAATCAGAACTCAACAGTGTTGTGAACATCTAAACATGATTAACATTCTGTGTCCTCAGTAGTCCTGCTGAAATGCAGAATATATGTCACTGTTTTCAAGTTCAACAAATAATTATTTTAAGTTGAAAAACTTAGAATAAGAGAATGTTAAAACAGGAACAAGAAATAGGGAGAACCAAAGGATTGAAATACTACAAAGCAAGGATGTTATATTTTCCTGCAATCATAGAATCATTAAGGTTGGAAATGACCTGTAAGATATCAAGTCCAGCCTTTGACCTAATACCCTCACGCCCACTAAACCATACTGTGAAGTGCCACATTCAATTGTTTTTTGAACACTTCTAGGGAAGGTGACTCTACCCTTTCCCTAGGGAGTCTGTTCCAATGCTTAACCACTCTTCCAGTGAAGAATTTTTTTCCTAATGCCCTACCTACATCTCCCCTAATAGAATTTAAATCCATTTCCCTTTGTCCTATCACTAGGTGACTGGGAGAAGATAGTTACCTCCACCTCGCCACAGCCTCAGTCAGTTTTGCACAACCTTTGCTGCAACTCGTGCATGTCTTATGATTCATTAATTTTATAAGCATATCCATCTTCATATAAACATATTATTTCTTTAAGAATAATTTATTTTTCTTGTTTTTGGTGTATGCCAGTTAATATTGAAGCATGATTGTTGCAGCTTCAAGCAACTTCAGTGCAACTCTTGGCTGTCATTACTGTCATACTGCTGCTTATCCTATAAGCTTCATTATTCTTCATCTAGTTTTGCACTTTTTCTTGTTTTAGATATTCCATTTTTTGGTTTACCCCAATGGTTTGAGTTTTTCATTCATCCATGTGTGAGATGAGAAACTAAGCAAGACAGAAAAAGCAGTGTGTGAAAGTTGCTATGTCCTGAAAAAGAAGTTCCAAAGTATAAAGAGATACAGGCAGGTATAAAGAAAAATAGTTAGGCACTTATTTGTAGATATGGTAATTGTAGAGGAAGGGTTTATAAAGAGGAATATTTCTTAAACTAATCTCAGCATCATATTGTAAATATGGATATGCACATACAATGCAATTATCATAAAAATATTACATTGATATCTCAGCAGTAAGGGAAGATTTGATCTCTTCCAATTCCTAGTCTATCTTCTGGGAACAATAATTTCCGGCATGCACAGGCAATAAGGGATTTCAAGCACTGAGCATTATGCCACGTTGCACTAGATAGGAGGACAATGTCCGTTGCCCAGTGCATTTTCCCCTTAATTATTACTAGTGCTCATTAGAACTGACTCTCATAATTTTGTAATGATGTTAGAGTGAGGAAAGGGAGTTAGCACACATAAAAAGCCTCAATATTTTACAGATTTCATATACAACTGTATATAGTCACAATTTAAAAATTTATTTCAAGTTTTATTTTTGGGTTTAGTGGTCAAATTTTTATAGATTTATGATTTACAGATAATGAAATAATCAGAAGAAAAACACCTTAGAAGAATCCCTTAGGGTAATTACTGCCTCAGTTTGACTCAGTCCTTTTTACAAAAACCCCCTATGTCCATCAAGCATCTACTGTTTTATTCCATCTTCAATCCCAGCTTCTTTGTGTCAAGCAAGATACTATGAAGGGAATCTACACCTACAGTTTCCTGAAAAATAAAACGTTATGCCCTGTATGCTATGGGTATAAACCACATCCTTCTGAGAGAATCACAGGGCTGCTAAGCATGACTCCTCGTGGCTGTGAATGCTCCAAAAAGGGGGACATTTTTGTACTGTAGTGCAGGAGTGTAAAGGAGTGTGTAGATGCCTTATACCATATTTTGGCTTCATATGGCCAGAAGAGGCTCAAATGCAATAGAATTTCAAAATACACTGGCAATTTTCACAGTTCCTTTTCTAAATAATTGCATAGACAGGGTAACTGGAGTGAAGAAGGGCTGGAATAACTGCACCATTGACACTAGATGCCAGAACAATAGTTTGGAAAACCCTTGAAGCTGGGCAATTTCACATGGTGCAAGTAGGGTATGAAATAGTCACAATAGGTGAAGTAGTGTCTAGAACACAATGCTGCCATTTCTAACCTGCTCAAATATTGTATGATAAAACACATATGCATCACATAATAAGCCTTTTAAACTTCCTCATCAGGCTGGGGGTTGGAAAAATATTTTTCCCACCAATATGAAGTCACAATAGCCTTGCACGCAAAAACCAGACATTTTGGAGCATTTAGGATAATTTCACAATAAACTAGAATGCTGAAAGAGGATTTCTGTGTCATATTTAGGCATCTTTGTGATTAGATAGTCCTAGAAAGTGAATGGACTGGATTGTTTCTCTTTGTGTTGCGCCCTCCAAGATTCAATACTGAGCCCAGTATTGTATAACTTATCCATCAATGACTTGGATGAAGGGGCAGATGCCTCTACAGCAAGTTCACTGGTGACACAAAGCTGAGAGGAGTGGCCAACACCCCGGAGGGCTGTACAGCCCTTCAGAAGGGCCTTGACAGGTTGGAGAGATGGGCAGAGAGGAACTTTTGAAATTCAGCAAGGACAAATGTGGGGTGCTGCACCTGGGAAAGAATAAACTCACAGAGCAGCTCGGCTCCTTCCAGAGAAGAACCCAGGAGTCCTGGTGGACAATAAGCTATTGTGTATTTGGGAAGAGACAACATTTCTATGCTGTGAGAAAATGCTGGATGAAAAATATATTTCTATGTGAGGAGTAAGCATCAAGTACAGTAAATAAATGCTTAATAGAATTAAGCATTATCAGCTCGTTAAAGTTCAATGTGAAAGTTCACAGAATGTAGAGATTACACTAACAAATAAGAACTAAGGAATAACCAAATTACTATTAAACCAGAGATTGAGCATTTAAATTTTTTTGTATTCATGTGATACATAAGCTGATGTAAGTTCTCACTGCTTCGAAAAAAAAAAAAAAAGAGTGAATAGATGAGAACTATTTGTTTGTGGCATAAATAAATGACTTGCTGTGGGCTGTTGTGCTGTAGGCTGTGCATGTACATAGCCTGTTATGAACCCCTTACAGGGGTTTTTGGCTCATTTCCTGTAGTATGTTTTCAAATTTCCCCCACTATATTGGCATATTCTGGAACTTCCTTGTTCATTTTTCATTTCAGCTCGGATCTGGTTATTTTTTTTTTCCTTTGGTAGTCTAATTTTCCTTTGTTCTCAGTTTTAGTTTTTTAAGGATTATTGAAATTATAGCTGTTTTTCCCCCTGAATCAGCTCCATGCCAATCCTTTGAATCCTCTACTTTGGATGACTGTGTTTGGTTACGGACTTTTTTACTGTGGTGGAAGTCAACTGTAATGGAGGTCAACCAGTGGAACAGAAAACTTGTGGTTTCTCTGTCCTTTAAGACATCCAAAAAACAATTAGCCTTGAGCATCCTGCTCTATATGACTCTCTTTATTAGGGGATTGGTCCATGAGGTGTATACTGAGGTGCTTTCCAACTCCTTGATCTTATGCTCAGCTCTTACCCTGTGCTGACCCAGATTTGTTTCTGGAGCAAGCTCAAATGTGTATGGAGACTTTATTGCAACATTCAAAATGCATAAAAGGCTCCAGAAACTGAGAAATGCAACACAAGGTGAAAGGCTGTGTAAAGGCTCTTATCCTGGGACAGAAACCACAGTAAGAAGTATTCACGTGTCTTTCCAGGAGCAAATCATACTGACACACCCTTCCATGTAATTCTTTCATAAAATATTATTTTATCATTCAGAATCTGTTGAAATTCTGGTAACATTTTTCGGGAAATATCCCATTCTTTACATTTTTTACACTATGTAAAATAGATGAGTAGTTCATATGTGCCTATTAATATCTTGGAGATGGAATATCTAGAAATAAATTACTGTTAGCAGAATCCTTGATGTGTTGCTTCAGAAAATACTAATTTCTTATGTCTGTCATGCCACATGCCATCAGCCAGTGTCTCAAAGGTTTCTCCATAATTATTAGAGAGACTAAAATCACACATAATCCCAATCTTACCTGTCTCACTTATCTAATCATATAGTATTTTTTTTTCCTGCCTTTCCTGTCATGTTGGTCTCTTGCAGTCCCCTGCTATTAGGCCTACAGCACTATCTATGAGCTCAATCCAATTGATTCTCTGGCATTACAGTTCTTTTATGTGTCTTTTATTTCTCAACAGATAACGGCAAATCTTCTGGTTTAGATCTTTCCTTTCAAATATCCTATAATCATGTATTCAACATAAAAGCTTGTTTTCAGGGAGAAATAAAAAGAAAAAAGAAAAAAGAAAAAAGAAAAAAGAAAAAAGAAAAAAGAAAAAGGAAAGAAAAACCACCAAGGTTTTTCTTTCTGTAGAAAAAAGTACTCTTTTTACCCTTTACTCTCTGTACTGTGATTTCTGTGCATTTTCATACTCATTTCTGACTGTAAATAATTAACTCTTCATCATTGGAACAGGTTTACATCAGCAAAGAAATCTTAACATGTTTTACATCAGGTGTTTTTTTAGCCTGGCTCCATAAGTTAATGCAATGTCCTAATGGGGTACGTGCTTGTCTATGTGTCTGCATGTTTGCATGACTGCCTGCCAGTTCTTTAAATTGTAATAACCTGATTTCAAACTGAGTTCAACAACTATGAGAAGACATTTAAAAAATACTAATTTCCTTTAAATTTCACAGAGCCATGAAGAAGTAGGGAGAGACCCTTTCTAATGCTTCTACTCAGTGTTGGATAAGCTCAACCTAGTAACCAAAGAATCTACAGAAGAGAAACACGCACTAGGGTGGCATATCTTCTGCTGTCCGTGTTTATTACTTCTGTGGATTGTCTTATTTTGCTTCCTTTTGTTACCAGATTTCACTCTTCTTCCTCCTTCCCTTAATTTCTATGTGTTTAATTACTAAAAATAGATTGAGAACAAATGTAAAGGTCATTGAAAGATAAATGCTAAATACATTTTCCTCAGAGCATTTTAGGGGAAAAACAACAGCAACAAAAAAAATCCTTTTTTATTGCTTCTTGTTCCACCATCACTGTTTTCCAGGTTTTTCCATCAAAAATAAAGCCAAATCTTTCTGATGTTTTTAGCTTTTAAGCTGCATACAAGCAGTGTACTGGGTTTGAGGGGGGGGCTATAGCACAGTACTGCCAATCACTAAAATTTTATCAGTTCTACACTTTAGATACTGACAGAAAGCATTAATCTAAACCGAGGTGATGTATAGTATTTGATCTCCTAACATACAAGATCTATGGACAAAAAGGACCTTATACATTCTGTGTGTTGTCTCCTGTATCCTTTTGGGAGATTCTGTGTTTTCTACTATCCTACTATATGCCAAGCTAGCACACTTTGCATGGCACACAGCTTTGGTTTCTCCCTTGAGGAAGCGAGAAGCTCTCTCTGGCTTCACTGGCTCCTCAGACCTTCTGCAAAATCCTTCAAGACATGTGAAATAGCACTGTGTGTATGGAGAGCTGACACAGTGCTCAGTGAGTCAGTTTGCTCCTGGCAGTGGTATAGTGAGATTCTCAAAGTGCTGTCTATATTCAGATACCCCATTCCTCAGTTATTTCCTCTACCTCTTGCTAAGATGCAAAGAGTGGGCTGAGCCCCTCAGGTCAGCTTTGCATCTGGGGCTTCTCTCTACCGTGCATGGTCTGTTCAGTCTTGGAACCCTTCCAGGGAAAATTCATTCACATTGACATGCAAATGTCAGCCTAAGTCAGCCTAAGGCTACTGCAAGGAATTTAAATCTACAGATAAAAAAGACAGAGACACAGGAAGGAGAGGGTGACTAGTTTAGGTGTGTTCATCCCTAAGTTTGGTCATAAAGCATTCCAAAAACTGACTTAAGGTTTTGCATTGCCACTTGCCCTCCCTTCCTCTGACTGTTAGTTTACCACACCAACGAAAAAAGGCACAGGACTTAATCTGTTGGGTAGCTATTAATCTGTTGGCAAACCTTATCATTCTTGTATCCAACACCTTAAAGAGAAACTGCTTACCTCTGATTACATAAAAATCAAGCCTTTCATTTCTTGAAAGGTATTAAATGCTCAATTATAAAACATCTCTAGAAAACAGAGGTTATGTGTCTCCTGTGGATCCTTTTTCTGTTCCTATGAGAAAAGTAATCAATGAACAACCTGAACCTGATATTGTTCTGCCAAACTTGAAAATATCCAGAAAGCTCAGAAGTAGTTACAAGTCTATTATTAACAGTAGTATTGTTACAATACAGTACTGTCATTATGTTCCATGTAGTAGAATATTTTTTAGAAAAATTATGTCTTGAAATGCTTTTTGAGGTCATAATATACACCTTAGAGACCCAAATTAGAGCAACTGAAAAAACAGAGAGCAAAAAGACAAGAGATAACAAGTGAAGAACTGTTTTGAGGTGAGGTTTGTAAATGTATTGAGAAGAAGAATGTGATAAAAAGAACCATTTGAGACAACAAATTGTAGTGACAAAATTTTTAAAAGAAAAAGGCAGAAAAAGGCACCTATGGGCAGGTGTTGCATAAATGAAAAAGGAAGACACTGGGGAGGCTGCTGAAGTACTGTGATATAAATACAA
Source organism: Leptocoma aspasia (assembly GCA_013399835.1). Taxonomy (NCBI): domain Eukaryota; kingdom Metazoa; phylum Chordata; class Aves; order Passeriformes; family Nectariniidae; genus Leptocoma; species Leptocoma aspasia. The sequence goes on from VXAX01000826.1 coordinate 1,162,273, forward strand.
AGCTAGAATGATCCCTACTAGGCTTTCCCTTTCAACTATGTTGGAAATATGCAAACAATTTTGTTGGAAACGTATCTGCCACCTACATCGTAAATATTTTATATATTCCCTCAAGTTGCAACAGTTTTCTACAGTTTCCTTTTAGCAATACATACTCCTGGAAAGCTTTCATTACAAAAAGAAGAAACATGAAATCCATGGAAATCCAAATTTTTCCTAGGCATTTTTTATTTAGCTACCTGATAGTAATGCAATAAAACACTAGTTCTACATGTTCTGAAATTTATGAAGACTGGGATAAGAGTAATCTCATCTGAATCTGGTATTTACAATGGAGAACTTGACATCCAAGCTAGCCATCCAGGGGTCCTTCTTTAGTCTCTGAAGAGAAACAAATAATTTTGGGGCATGGTTCATACCCTTCTGCACATCTGGACCAGGTTAGATAAGTGATGCCCTGCAGTGATTATTTTTCCCTCTACAGAGGACTGAGGAAATTTCATTTCAGCACCTACACTGAAAACCTCTGTAGGTAGATGAGGTGAAACTCCTCCTGAGCACCACAGACTCCACAAACCAGGAAACCACTTGTTTCCCTCATTAACTATGGTCTGAGATAGCCAAATTTCTAGCTGTGCTGTCTTATATTAGACCCATCTTTGGGCAGGATTCAGGTCTTAATGCATCATAGCACTAAGAAAAAAAAGTCTTGGATGAGCTTTAACACTGTTTTTAAAAACTTTCAAGGAAAAATCATCTTGGATGTGATCATGTAGCACAGGACAGGACAACTGAGACATCAGGTCCTGCCAGCATGAGTTTAGAAAAAGCAGGTTCTTCCTGACCAACCTGATAATTTATGACCAGGTGACCCATCTAGTGGATGAGGGAAAGACTGTGGATGTTGTCTACCTGGACTTCAGCAAGGCCTTTGACACTGTCTCCCACAGCACACTCCTGAAAAAGCTGGCAGCCCACGGCTTGGACAGATACACTCTTCTCTGGGTTAAAAAGTGGCTGGATGTCTGGGCCCAGAGAGGGTGGTGAACGATGCTGCATCCAACAGTGTTCAGTCACTAGCAGTGTCCCCTAGGGATCAGAGTTGGGCCCAATCCTTCTTAATGTCTTTACTGGTGATCTGGATGAGAGGATCAAGGTTCCCTCGGTAAGTTTGCCAATGACACCAAGCTGGGTGGGAGGGTTGATCTGCTGGAGGGCAGGAAGGCTCTGCAGACAGATCCATGGGCCAAGGCCAGTTGTATGAGGACAAGTGCCAGGTCCTGCCTTTGGGTCGCAGCAGTGCTGTAGTCTGGGGAAAGAGTGGCTGCAAAGCTGTCCAGCAGAAAAGGACCTGGGGGTGCTGGTGAACAGCAGCTGAACATGAGCCAGCAGAGTGCCCAGGTGGCCAAGAAGACCAGTGCCATTCTGGCCTGTATCAGCAAATAGTGTGGCCAGCAAGACCAGCGCAGTGACCATCCCCCTGTACATGGTACTGGTGAGGACACACCTTGAATCCTGTGCCCAGTTCTAGGCTCCTCAATCCAAGAAAGACACCGAGGTGCTGGAGTGTCCCAGAGAGCACGAGTCTGATGAAGGGCAGCTGAGGGAGCTGGGAGGTGGTATGGTCAGCATCCATGGAGGTGTTCAAGGAACCACTGGACATGGCACTTAGTGCCATGGTCTAGATGACATGGTGGTGTTCAGTCAAAGGTTGGATTTGACGTTCTCAGAGGTCTTTTCCAATTTGATTGATTCTGTGGAAAAAAATTGCCTCTCACACACAGACTGAACAAACTGTCTACAAATCTGAGTTTTTAATTTTAACCCAAACTGTTTTCCTATCACAATCCAATATCTGATCATTGCTGAGCTTAACTTGACATTTTCCTAACTTTGCTACCAGTCACAGCTCTGGAGTTGACAGTGGGGTATATGAGAAAAGACCCATTAGCAGAACTTATAGTCAGGATAAAACACTGTGACAGACATTTTCATTTCTGTCTGAGTCCAAGTGCCTTGATATTGACTTTTTCAGGTTCAGTTGTCAATTAATAAAACAAGTGTATGGCTTTCTAAGATTTCAATGGTTTAAATTACATTCATTTCCTTAGTTTTCCACAGTGACTATAAATTGAATAATCTTGGTGCAATCTCTATTTTTTAAAGATTGGACCCATTTAATCCTGAGACTGCTTGGTTATACAACGTGATCATTGTCTTGTATTTATTAGGAATATGTGAGAAAGGGGGCACTGACCTTCAGAAGCTCCATCTGAAATGATATAATCAAACTTTAAGACAATGATTTCTGGAAAAAGAGATTAATCTTTTCAGATATGGATGGTTATACTCTCTATTTGCATACAAAAAAAGTACCTTAGATGTTGGTCAAGCTGCCTATAAATATGCAATGAGTAATGATAAAGCTAGACAATGTAGCATCCGTGAACCTCAGAGCCAATTTTGTATCAGTCTCCACATCTTCCTATCATTACACTGTTAAGCTTTGTGGTATATGTTACAGGAATATTTTACAGATAAAAACCCAAAGATTTATTTTTTAATTAGATTCCACCACCGTCTCAGCTCCATGAACCCACCTGTACTGACTTTAATGTTATGATGATTATCTCTAGGACATTTCTTGAAACAAAGAGAAAGAAGAAATCTCACTAGCTTGAGGGTGATCGACTTTATCTGAAACAAACTAGTTTTATTAGTATGCTGCCAGAAAACAGAAAAAAAATATACTTGCTGATAGACTGGAATAAAGTTTAAGATATATGTACAAATATGTCTTGTTCTATATATGAATATCTGATTCTACTTCATAGCAATATTGAATTATTATTTGTGTGGAAGTTGTATAATAAAATGCAGAAAGGCCACAAAACGCAAAATGGTCATCAGAAATGTTGCTGTGCATATTTAGCAGCGATTTATTGATCGCTGAATGCATATGATGACCCAGGTGAGGGTCCTGTTTTGCAGCGTTTGATGCTCCAGCCAGAGTGGCTTGGGGTGGTCTGTGCTTTTCTGTTTATGGCACAACAACAGAGAGCTGCCCAGGGAAGCTGTGGGTGCCCCAGCCCTGGCAGTGCTCAAGGCCAGGCCGAGTGGGGCTCTGAACAAACTGCTCTGGTGGAAGGTGTCCCTGCCCATGGCAGGGGCCAGCAACTAGTTGAACTTTAGGGTTCCTTCCGATCCAAACTGCTCTACGATTCTGTGAAATCATCCCTGCGTGTATTTCAGTGCATTTTTTCCTTCAAATTAACCATTCACTCAGTCTAGACTTATATTAACCAAACATTCTTGAGGATGAAATAATAAACTCCTGCTTAGCATGTGAAAAGCCCAACACTGACTGCCATCCATGAGGACGTGAAAAAGACTTCATCCTGAATCACTTTGAGTATATTTTGCCTGCAATATTCCTCATCACCTAGGAACATCAAACAGGACATACAGAAAAGATTTAAATGGAATTCTGATATTTTTCAATTGTCAATTTAGCATCTACTGCAGAGAAAATAATGTCATGCAGTGACACAGCCACCACTAGATTCTCAGTTTGACTTTTCACAGAGAACTTTATGGATTTTGTGATTTAAATTTCCTTTGACATTTTTTATTACGCAGTTTTGAAAAAATGTCAAAAGGTAAGAAGAGAGCAGTGAGTAGTATCAGAAAAATGGAGAATGTCATGAAAGAAGCAGCCTTTTGGGTTAAAAGGAAAAAAAAAACTCTGACATTTTTATGTAAAGGAATAATAGATATTGGAATGGTGGGCACTAAATGTTACTTACAGGGAAATAAGCAAGGTTAAAAAAATGTTATTGAGTCTAAAAAACTGAGCAACTCTTAATGGTTTCCTTTGCAAACCAAATTCTTTGTCTCAATGCACTAAATGACACAGGCATCCCCTGTGATCATGTAAAAAATGTCAATGTGACAGTTAATTGACAATGGCCTTACTGCTTCTCGGAGGAAAAAACAGTCACTGTAATACCTCATAATGAAATGCATTAGGCAGCCTAAATGTACTGATTGCTACCAGCTTCTCCTACAACTGATTATATTTGTGAGATTGTTAGAATATGGCTTATAATGAGAAATTAACTCAACCTTGACAACAGAAAGATGTTAGGCTCTCTTTAGTTAACCTCTGAATGTTGTGAATTATTGCATAGAGAGATATTCAATTGCAATGCATGCAGATCAAATCCTCGCTTCTATTATTTTGTCAGTTGTTTACAGAATATCAAGTTCATACCTATCAGGGTTTTTTAAACTATTGTGTGAATAATTAAATCATACTGTCTCCCCTGTACATCCATGCAGGACTGAGTAACATCACTGTGGCTTCCTAACATTTTCTCTATAATCCATATAATTTCCAAAGACATTTTCGGTAATGTAGTTCTGCTCACAGAGCTTCTTACAATTTTTTTTCAAGCTTTTTCTATTTTTCATGGCAAGGCAATTTATTTTATAATGTGTAACAATGTGTATCTGGTATTTTAATATACAAAGAGAAGCTTTGCTGCAGAAGTTACTTCAGCACCTAGTTTTTCAAAGGCAGCTATTTTGCAGTTTGAGAATTTGTGCATTTCACAGTCTAGAAGTATGTAGCTATTACAAAACTAAATGTGTTTTATGTATAGATTTCTGCTTGGAATCACTGATTTTCCACACAACAGGGACTTCCATCTCAAGGCTAAAAAAAATCTTTCCAAAAAGGGTTGTTTGTTCAGCTTTTTTAATCAAATCTTTAAAGAACAACAGATCAATAGCAAAATTACCTTTATTTACTGCGCAGCACAGATTCTATATATATATAGGTTGTATAGTTTGCATGCCTTTGTTTCTACATGACCCTTTGGGGTCAATTCAGCTGCTAGATAATATCAAAATCTGAGAGATTCTGTTGTAATATACTCTCAACCCTGCAGCATTGTGGGAGTCTATCACTTCAGTCAGTGGTAGATGCTTCAAGAGGATAGGTAAAGCCAGGGGATTTAGAGTCCTTATCTAGAAATCTGCTGATGATGCTGTTGTACCTCCACTGAGTTGTTGATTTTGTTCCAACTTAATTGCATCAATGAACAAATTTTAAGGCTTAGGAGATTACAGTGGATGAACTGCAAGAATATACATTAGGTCCACCTCTCAAAACTGAGCGATGAAAAGCAAGACAGAGAAGAGCAATTGAGGGGGATCTTCCATTCTTACTATTTTCAAACACCTTGATAAATTCAATGTTATTGTTTTCATTTTCCTCATGCCATTCACCAAAAGTTTTCTTTAATATTTATAATGTTAATATTATTTCTAAAAGAACAAGTGGAAACTATAAAATGTTCCTACATTCTGAAAATTTTGCTTATCTGTGTGGGAGTAGAAAGACAAATTCATGACTGAGTTGTGATTGTCTTCTTCATCCAGAAGTCAAAGTGGTAGTATAAGAGAACATATGATGATGAGAAAAAGTCCTTTCACTACTGATATCACACTTTCTTGTCCTTGTTTTAATTACTGATATAGTAGCTTAGCATTTCATTGAACATTCATGGAAATTTATTGAATAAATAATGATCATCCAATCTGCAAGTCAGTTTGAAGTATTAAGATGGTAAGCTTTCATACTGGGTCAAAAATCCTCCCCCCACGAAAACAAGAAACCCCAAAACTATCTGTATTAAAGCAAACCTGTAAAGACCTACCTCTCACGGCAACGCTAGTGGGTGCAATTGTAATATTATATTAATGAGCTTTGGGAATTAATGATTTAAGAATTCCTAGCCTCTCAGCTTTAATCCATTAGTGGGTATAGATTCAGTGGGAGTTAGCACAATTGGGCAAAGGCTACCTAAGTGGAAAATTGATCCTGGTAAGTGCTAGCTTACTTGCTTGACGCCTTAATGGCTTCTGTTTTAGTGCTTTGAACTTTTGCTCTGTGATAATGTGAGTTCAAGTCCCACTTGGGATGTTGAACTTCCACTAAAGTCAGAGTGAGCAGAGGGGATTCCTTTACATTTTAATTAAAAGGATAAGTTGAAAGCAATGGAAAAAATATAATGAAATTACCATCATCATCATCTAGCTCTGGAACTTGGAAATAGACCTGTTCTGTCATTTAATCATGGGAATTGTTGACTAGGGACTTAAAGCAGGCACTGACAAGTATTAAAAGGTTCTCTCTCCAAAGTCTGAGCTCCTTAGTCACTATCTCCCTTTTTGGCCAGCCTGATGGAAATAAAACAAAAAAAGTAAGAAAGAAGAAAGCCCCAACATAATTCCGATGACTTTGAACAGAGTTTGCACTTCTAGCACTTATTAATCAGACATAATATAAATAAAATGAAATAAATGAATAGTTTCAAGAACACCTTCCAGACTAATTAAATAGTTCTCATAGAACACTTGGGAGATGGGCAATTAAGTAATTTCCCAAACAGATAATTTATAAAAGTTGGGTAGAGAGATGAACTAGGGAAAGGCACCAGGGAGCACAGTTAATGATAATGTGGAACTTCCTCAGGTCCCATCCTCTGCTAAGATTTGTTGAGTGAGACAGAATCTACAGGGGAAAAATTGCATTTTCTTGGGTTATTAAGCAAGACTTTTTTTTACAAGTAGGAAAATAATACCAGATTTAAAAAATTCAAACATTTATCCCTCTTTCACTCAAAACATCCATTTCTGCCTCAGTATAGCACAAAATGTAACCCTTTAATAGCAGAAAGCTTTGAGACTTCTCTGAGGTTAGTATCACTTTACAATTATGCTTTGAGAAACTCAGCTCAGAAGCACAAGACACATTTTGTCTCTGTATAAGCTTTCAAATTTGGATTGTTACAAAGATTTATGGGCATGAAAACTTTCTCCTTGAAAACCTTACCCAAATTTCAGAACAAACACATACAAAGGTTCCAAATTATTTTGTATGATCTGTTTAACTTTAATTTTCAAGTTTCTAAGGAAAGCATCCACCAGAAATCACAACGCTTCTGCTTTGTATTGCAGACTCTAGGTCTGGATCAGCCTTTGAGCTTTTGGATATTTATCCAAGTTGACTTTGGGTTTTTCGATACCACTTAGGTGTGCTACTGCACAAGAGGAACAAAATATTGACTCTCCTCATGACTGGTAGCTAGAGTTTCTATTTCTAATATGGTCAGCATTGAATGATTACAACTTGTTTACCTTGTTTTTATTATGTTTACCTTGTATCTATTATTAAGGGGAATTTTGGGACTTCAGGAAGATCTCAGTCCAAGAGTTTCAGAGGTCTTATTAAAGAGAAAGCAATACTAAATGTTTAATCAACAACTGCTAAACAGAAAAAAACGTACCTTTAATGACGTGATCAAAACTGAGCTTACTAAGTTATAAGTACTTATAACTTTTGCTGAACTGTGCCACAATTGGATATATAACTAGTGTTCAATGTCCAGGTAAATACTTTCCCAACCAAAACACTCTGGTGATGTTTACAGTGATGTTTAGGCAAAGTCAGACATCTACTTTTTGTCAGGTGGTCCATATCTGCAGGCTCCCAACAGAGCATTTAGAATATCCCAAAGGAGAACTGAGCCCACAGCCTTATGAATCATGATCAGACACATCCTTTCAGTCTTTCTTTTCTTCCCAAAACTTCACAGAGGCCTTTGCTACCATCTTCCTGAAAAAAAATTAATAAATAATAAAAAAACAACCCGGATGCCCTCTGCCCTCCAATCCCAACCAATATTTGCTCACATTATCTACCAGAGAGGCCAAATACAGAACATGAATTCCTGGTATCTGATAAATAAGTGGGATTTATTTACACAAATTTGTTTAATTCTGGTCTCCTGCTTGTCTGCTGGTTCATCTGCTCTATTTCACTCATTTCATGCAGCAGAGGGTTTTTCAATTATAAATCTGGGCAGCACAGTATATTTGAGCATTCTGTCAGCTTGATTTGTTTTTATGCGTGTAATGAATTTTAAACTCCCTCCTCAAAAGTCAGCATGTACAATCTGGAAATAGAACTTCTGGGGGTTTTTTGGGTGGAATTAAAAATAACCAGATAAATGGGAAAGGACTGAAGATAACTACCAACCCTGCAGGAGCTAGTGATGAATCCCAATAGACTGAGAAGAGTATAAAATTCCTTATCCTTCTGTTTATTTAATAGGTGGGGGGCCACATGTTACATGGGGTCGGTGATCGGAGACAGGGACGACACACACCTCAGAGACCCATGTGACCCCAGAGAGCGTTTTATTATTTGAACTCACTCTCTATAGGGGGTTTGAAGCACCCTGTTCTAAACCTCTGATTGGTCTGATCTTAACACCTCCCAGTTCTCTGAGCAGTGAGATGTCTGCAGCTTAGGATGGAACATCATTGGGTGAGTGTCACCTGTGTCACCCAGGGACCAGTTTATGGAACTGGGCTAGGTTTCTTATTTATTGCCAAATTAATTGTTCAGCCACAGACCAGCTGTGACATTTATTTACTCGCTATCCTCCATAGTCTCCTCCTTCTCTTTCTTATTTAATACATTTTATTTATTAATGAGTCTCTGATCATTGTTTATATGCTATACTGAACACTTAAGAAAATCTAAGCAACAATTGGCTTAAATAGTTACAATTTTTGGGCTTGATCATTTCAATTACCAGAAACTGGAAATTACAGGATTCCTTGTTGGCAGCAAAGTATACTATGGGAAAGAGCAGGAAAAGGTGTCTACAACTTTGGGCACAGGGTCCTCATGTAGGATACAGCTACAGCAAGGTGAGAGCATCAGGGCTGAGCAGTTTCTCCTGGAGAAGACTGGGACTGAGTTCTCAAGGGAAATTGAGATATCTTCCATGGTCATTTCTCTTACCTCAAGATGCAGGATGAATGGACGTGTTTTCAACATCATGTGTGTGCACAAATATATTTTTATAGATAAGACTATTCCCTGCACTTGTAAGGATTACTCTAGGGAACAGGGGTTGCATATTTTGGAGAAGAGCTGACTCAGGAGGTACCTTATTGCTCTGTACAACAACCTGGAAGAAGGTTGTAGCCAGGTGTGGGTCAGTGTCTTCTCACATGTAATGAGCAATAGGTCAACAGGAAATGGCCTCAAGTTTCACCAGGGGAGGTTTAGATTGGATATTAGGAAAAAAATCTCTTCTGAAAGGTTGGTCGAGCACTAAAACAGACTGCCCAGAGAAGTGGTGTAACCACTGTCCCTGGAAATGTTCAAAAACCTGTAGATGTGATGCTTAGGAGACATGGTTTAGTGGTGGATTTGACAGTGCTGGGTTAATGGTTGAACTCCATCTTAGAGGTTTTTGCAACCTTAATTGTCTTGTGGCTCTATAATTCTAAGACCCTGAGATATATTTACAATGCATGTAGAAAAGTTGTCAAAGAACTGATGTTTCATCAAAGGTAAATAATTGACGAGCAGCCTCTAAACAATGTTTTTATTGTCTCTGTAAGAATAAAGTCTGCTCAAACATCAAAATTCTACTGAGGTACTACGGAGCATTTCACTGATGAGCTTTCTATGAGGTGAAGGCTAGAGGTATGAGATAGTAGCTCATTTCAGGGAAATCCAAACTATTAAATCCCCCACTGGCAATCTGATGATGTCCTCATGTTCCCTGTGCCCGATGAACAAGGATGTGTTTTTCTTGCTAGATCTGTTAAACTTATTGACAACCTTAAGCAGTAGAAAACACACTGCTGTTCTGAAACTCAGGGCATTCCCAGGACAATCATCAGTAAGTGGCTAGCAAACGGAATGGCAGAAGAAGTCTGTAAGAAATCAGAGATCACCAAATGTTCAATACTTACTGGCTGGAAAGTGGATAGCTAAGAGCTTTGAGAAATCAGGTAATTAACCCAAAATTCTCTTCTGCCAATAGAATGTACTTGCAATGACAAGTTATTTTGCTACACAATAATGCTGTCATACCTTTTATATTACTCTATCTGGTTTGTGTGGCAAGGTTTTGGTGGCTGGGGAGTTAGGGGTGTTGGCTTCTGTGAGAAGTTGCTAGAAGCTTCCCCATGTGAGACAGAGCAAATGACATCCAGATCCAAAGGTGGACCCACTTCTGGCCAAGGCTGAGCCCACAGCAATGATGGTAGCACCTCTGGGATAACATATTTAAGAAGAGGAAGAAATGTGGATAAAAAATGGACAAAAACTCCAGCCAAAGAGAGGAATGAGAATATGTGAGAGAAACAGTTCTGCAAATCTGAAGGTAAGTGCAGGAGGAGGGGGAAGAAATTCTCCAGGCACTGAAGCAGAGATTCCCCTTCAGCCTGTAGTACAAATCATGGTGAGTCAGGCTGCTCCCTTGCAGCCTATGGAGATCCAGAGTAAAGCAGATATTCACCTGCAGCCCCTGGAGGCCCCCATGTAGGAGCAGAAGGAGCCTGAAGGACGCTGGGCCCCATGGGAAGACTGTACTGGAGCAGGCTCCTGGCACTCTCCGGGCTCTCTCTTCACTGGGCCGATGCTAAGCAGGCTTGATGGCAGGACTGCCTGTGACACTGAAGGAGACCCACGCTGGAGCCTTTTATTCCTGAAGGAACTGTTCCCTGCACCCCACAGAAGGGGTGCTCCATGTTGGCGCAGTTAATGAAGAACTGTAGCCCATGGGAAAAATCTTATGACAGAGAAGTCTGTAAGGGAATCATCTTGTGTGAGAGGGACCTCACACTGGAGCAGGGGAATAATGTGCAAAGTCCCCCTCACCAATGAGGAAGGACTATCAGAGACAATGTGTGATGAACTGACCACAGCTCCCATTCCCCATCCTCCTGCACAGCTGAGGGGGAGGACAGAGAGAAAATTGTAAATGAAGTTGAACCCAGGAAGAACGGAGGGGTGTGGGGGAGAACTGTTTTCAATTTGGTTGTTTTTCTTACCTTCTCTGATTCAATTTGCAATACATACATTTTCGAAGGTCCAGTCTGTTTCACCCATGACAGTAATTTGTGAGTGATCTCTTCCTGTCCCTATACTGACCACAAACCTTTCCATTTTTTTTTCTTTCTTCCCTGTCCAGCTGAAGATAGGATGCATAGAGCAGCTTTGGTGGGCACCTGGCATTCAGCCAAGGTCAACCCACCTTGCTTGGTCAAAAGTAAATGAGTTATTTCTTCATTGTGACAGGGGTAACTGCAGTGTACTTAAATCTGTGCAGGCATTTGGTGGTTTTCTGCACACATACTAAAATACCAGCACCTTTGCAATCCCTTTTTTTCCACATAACTTGGAGTTTCTGAAAATGCATATGAATGACTGAAAGCAAATTTTACAGTTTATTGAGCTCTGAAGGCTTTATTTTCCTGAGTCAAGCCATTACTTTAGCCTTCATAGGAGTCCTCAATATAGTTCTTATGGTAGCCACACAAAGAGTTTGCTGACTCTCTGATGGAACTAGAATGAATTTTGCTCACATTATAATCTTCTTTCTTGCCTCTGTCACCAACCCATCATTATCCGTGTTGTTCCAATTAAAGAAATGGTCAGAGGGAAATGATGAGAGAAACCAATGTTCTGTGGAATGTTGGAGGAAGTGAAAAGGTAGGATTTTGCCACTATGATTCACAGACTCCAAGGGGGACGGGGAGGAACTTGCCCTCTTCTTTTTAGGCATGACTGGCTGGGACTTTGGTTTTTGAGGTTTTGGGAAAGACTGTACAGCAGAATGAATTAACAGTCTGTGATTGCTCTATTATTGATGTCCTAGGGCCAACCCAGAAAAGAAAAACTTACAGACATGTCCACCTTGGATGTGTGCTACTTTTCACAAAGAAAGGAAAGCACCTTTCACAGTCAGAAAATCCCTGTATTGTTAAAAGACCATAGGAAGCTTAACTGAAAACACTAGATGATTAAATTTTTAGGTACAGTTACACGACTGGAATCTCACTGTTACTGAATGTGCAAATTCAAGTCAGGAGAAGGGCTGTTTCAACAGACCCTTGTTTGCATATAGGACTTGCCTTTACCTTGAGAACAGATTAAAGGAGTAAGTTTTAAGCCTGCCAGGGGAAGAAAGAGCTTGTCAGCAAATGTGCAAATAAAGGTGTAGATACATCCTGACAGCAAGAGATAAGTGACCTTGTAACCTGATTTTTTTTTCACTAATAAAAGTCACTTTTCAATTACATCCAGAATAAAGATACTTATTCTGTAGTATATAATTTTCCTGCAAAAACATATGTTGCATGTATAACATGTATGATGCTACTCAATTATCCTCTGTAAATGTGCTAACACACAGAGGAAAGGCAGATGGATCATTGGCCCCCCAAATGAATTGGCACAAAGGAAGCTTGCAAAATAAAATACAGTGAACACAAAACAAGAGGGGCATGGTGCTTGGAGGACAAATTAAACACAACTCAGGACAGGAACAAGTTTTACAAAACAGCCAAAGAGACAGTGAGATGAACAGAAGCAGAAAATTCACTTTATAGTTCAGAGGTTTTCCTCTCCAGTTCTCCAAGGCTTTGAACTGCAAGTTGGATCCCAAAATGTTGCTCTCTTTGAGTATTGCACATACGAGAAATTTCTTCATTTTGCCCTTCTGCATATTTCTGTAGCTGCCCAGTTGTATGTCTGCGTTGGCTCTAGCTCTGCTCACCATGTCTTAACCATTTTCCCTGGATGACTTGTGGGAACAGGGGTTAATGACCCATCTGATAAAACCTGGCATGTAACTTACATTCAATCCATTTAGCACCTTGTTTTACTGAGGAACTAGCTTTTGAATGCATTTAGGCACCTCTGTGAACTTTGTGTAAATTTCCAGCTTATTTATATTTGGAAATAATGATTGTATTGACATGTTAGTTCTTCTGAAAAATGACAAAATCTTATCTAAGTTGGTGAATACAGCTTCTGCTTCATCATTTCATGGCACTATTTTCTTCCAAAACTCTAATGGCATTGCACACTACTATTAAATACACGAGCTCATGCAACTAACGTCTTGTTTCACAGGTCTGATGTGGGATTTGCTGGGTTTCTTATTAGATTTCTTTCCTCTTTCACTGCTAAACTGAAGCTTCACTATGATGTCAGGCTATAGTTCATGCCAAAACTCATTTAGTAAACAGGTGAGGTTTCTGTAGATGTCTGCACCAGAGCTAGCCATGCTCAACACCTTTAATGGCTGAAAGAGAGAAACAGACATTTGGAGGCCATGAATTGTCAGGTCCTGAACAGTTGAGTTGACTGGAGCCATGAGAGACCCCTTTATTGTTCCTGACCTTGAAAAGAGCCTAGCTAAGATGCAGACATCCACATTGTCAATATCTATGGGTAAGTGAATAATCCCACAGCTGCCCTTCAGCAGCCACACTCTGGCCTGCAGAAATGACCTCACAATATTTCCTAATTTTCCCAAATTATTAAAATAAGACATGAGTTGTAGGATCAAATCAAAGCTCCAGTTGACTCCACATTCTTTTTCGTGACTCGGATGCTTCTATTGTCTCTTGTATCTATTTGTTTTGTAGCTAAAGAGTTCCTAAAAGTACAAAGCTGTTGGTACTCACACATCTGAAATGTCTTAAGTGAACATAGTCAAGAAGATAGATGCTTTGGACTTAAATGGAGAATATGGATTTGTTTTTCTTATCTCTATTACTGAAAGTGCTATGAGTGTATTTTCCAGAATGGTGTTATAAAAACAAAAGTTGATTGATTAATTCAAAACCTATAGCTAGGAAATTTTTTTCCAGGGATACTTACAGGAAATGCACAATGGTCTATGAAGAGAAGTAATTTATTATGTGCACACTGATGGGCAAATTTACTGTGATCTGATACATTTGGCTATGGCAGTGGCAGATATTACAGAATGACCATTTTTACATTCACTCCTTCCTGTTACGCTGAATCAGAAGACGAGGATATAAGAACTGCAAACTTAGTGATATTTCTTAATTGCACCTTTCAAACACCTAAACATATAAGAAACATGTGAATGTATAGATATAAAAATACATGCAGAGTTTGACTTCAGATTGCAGCAGGTTCACTAAAACTGCCCTGATTAAATGAAAGTATGTGTCAGTGCACTATTCATCTTATGCTGCAAGAGCAGTAACCACAGGGAGGGTGATTTTGCCAAAGCTTAATGCAAGTTTGTCCTTTGCTTTCAGAGGTCTTTGAATCAGGCTGTACCTGTTTCTAAAACCACTGTTCATAAGAAAACAAGAGAAGAGCGTTAATGGGTTGTATTATATACTTAAGACACAGGTTAGACATGAAATGCTAAAAAACCAAGAAACTTCAGGGAATTTACCTGAAGGAAAAAAAAATGACAAATTTGAAACAAAAAGCCCCCTCTCTGAATTGTTCTTTTCCTGGTGTGGTTGAGCTAATCAGGTTATTGTTCCTCCATCAGCATTTTCTCCCCTTCCACCAATCTATTTACTGCAGTTGGCAGATTTAGATGTATCCAGCATGCTTCTCATGAACCATTTTTACTACAACATTTTTTGTAATCACAGGTAAACTGAAGGCTATTTCCCTGAATCATAGCTACTTGCTTCTAATGCAAAAGTGTGTCCCTTCTGACCTTGCTGAGACACCAAAGAGGACAACTCCTGGCTCACTGACTTCACCTTCCCACTATCAAAAGCACAACCTGTTTCTGATGTTTTTCAGAAATAAATTGAACTTGATTTAATTTTACCCAGTGATGACACTACAGCTTTGGAACCTTACCCTTCTAAAGGTTAAACATCATCTTTTAATTACTAGCATAAATTTCTTAATGATCAATTTATACCAAGATACTTTTTGTGTCAGTTAGGCAGCCCATTTTCCTTCCTAACATAAACACAGTTTTGATGTATTTAAAAGTCTATACCACCAGTTTAGTTACATGAATTCAAACTTATGCGTATACTGTAATGAACATAATTATTCCAAATGTTTTTAATGCATGCAGGAATAATCATTGGCATTTCCAGTGAACAGTGAAATAAAAAATATTTTTAGTCAGATCCCATGTGTTTACCCTAGAAGAAAAAGATATATATGTTAAATTGAAACTCAAGGAGAAAGAAAAAAATAACACATGAACCCATTTATTCTTCAGTGTACTTTTCTCCACAGGAAAACTCTTTCTCAGATTTATTGATATGCGTGAATAAAGGTTTAAGAACAAACGTTTGCTTCTGTTATGACATTATTTCACAGTTAGCTAACAACATGATGGGCATTGAGAAAACACTAGCATATACAGATATCTAAAAAATGCAATGAATGTGCTCCTGTAACAAAAATACATAATACAGTTCTCTTCTCCATCTTCATAAAATTACTGTTTTCTCATTTGTGCCTTTTTTTTTGTTTGTTTGTTTTTTTTCTTTCTTGGTAGCACAGTATATGTATGGATGTAAAACTCACATATCAGGATTTTTAAAATTTCCTTTTTTATGATAAAATATGGTAACTTTAAATTGAATTTTGTCATAATGAGGAATAGGAAACCAATGATCCTTGTTGCCGGTATTACTGTGTCTGTAATTCTTTGAATTGCTATCTGTTCCTGAGGCAAAATGTCCTAATCTGATTATTTAAAATTACATCATTGATTAGGTGTGAACAAATAGACTCATGAAATGAAAGGATGTACAACACATTGTTATTAGACTTTCAGATGCTCCTGGCAACATGCAGGTTTAAAACTGCTTACCTCTAACACCCCACGCACTGCCCCCCTTTAGAGATATACAGTAGTTCTGCTGGAGTCCAACTTAGGGTGTTCTTAGCACAGGGACATTAAGCTACTTTTCTAAAAAAGAAAATCCATGACAACAAAGCACAAAACACGATTTTAAAATATCTACTGAGAGCCTGGTTTTGATAATAATAAAAGTAACATTTAGGTGAGACTTATTCTGAAAATGCTGCTCAACATATTAATCAGGATTACTTCACTTTCAACTCCTCTCCTATGCCTGTGTTCCATTTGATCCACCTTTATTCTCTGGGTTTGTCTAGAAACACTTAGTTGTTTTATGTACAGCATTTAGAAATTTTGTGGAATAATAACAAGAAAAATAAGGATGAATCTTTCTGATAACAGGGTGTTAGACTTCCCTTTTCCTTGTGCCTATAGATCTGAAAACAAAGAATGCTTCAAAACAATTTTAAATGCGTCTTTTTGAATAAAGGGCAATGTTTCATATTAATTCATATTAATTCATATTAACAATAAGTAATAAATATTCAAATAATGCTATTGTCAGTTTTAAATCCTAAGATATAGACAGTATGCACTGGGACTTGGAAAATACAAAGAAAAAAAGCCAAATCACAATCCTTGTCCATTTGTATTTCTTGTGCACTTTTGTTAGACTACTTGGCTCATGGGTGCTGAAAGCTATCAAGGAGAAGAACACAGAAGCAGATGCAGAAGGAAAAACTGGCTTTGTCATTCACCAGCTTAGGAAGTCAGCGGACATTGGGAAGACCACCCCTAAAAGTTACAAATCACTTTAAGTTAGTCACTTTACTCTCTCTACAGAAAATGAAAAAGGAAATGGAATTTATCCATCCTAGGCATCTAGAGTTAGGAAAGATGAAGACAAACCTTAGTTTGTCTTTTTTTTAACCCAAAAAAGAAAAAAAGTCTACAATAGAAAGCTTCTTAACAGAAGATCTGGCAACTTAATATTTTATGGCCAAACTTTAAAATTATAAATAAATAGACATATATTACTTTTTTTTTCCTAGTTATGCATTGTTTACAGTCTTGAAAGAATTCTCAATTTAAATTAGCTAGTGAATGATCCTATGTCAGCATTTTATGTAATATTTTTGTAAGAAGTAAATGTAAGAGCAGAAAAATTGAACTTAACCAGGTCATGCGTATTATTGTTATGCAAGGTAAAACCTAGAACTTGCAAGGTTAATTACTGTAATTTCAAAAGACAGTATAAGTAAAATTCAGATGTTTTTATATCTATGTAATTAAGTTGTAATTGCAGCATAATTGCACAGTGGTCTTGCTTTGCAGTAGGCCGCTAAAATGAATTTGCAGTTACTTATGAATGGGTTAATTACACAAATTTTGACATCATGTTAAATTTTTTTTTTTTGTTACAAAATTCCTTCAAATTATCAAATGGGGAGTGTATATTTATAAAATTTTCTTCACTGAAGAATATTTAATAAAATTTGTATGTTATATGTAGACAGCATGCAAAACTTGTAGAGAGTTAAACACAAATCCTAGAAGGTTTTACATTATACATTATGCATTCTTTCTCATAACACAGAGCTCATAAAAAATACATATCACTTGGGCTGATAAAGCTGTAAGCAAAAGAGGGAAGACTGAAACCTTAAGGCAAAAATATTCTAATGAAATATAATAAATACACAACAGGAATAATGCTCAAGTAATTTTAGAGGAGTAGTGGAAGTGACACAATCATCCAGTCTCATGCGACCTCCTGTTACCCAGTTACAGGGAATGATGGACAGCTGCATCAGGAGGGGAAGGCATCTTGTACTACAGAGGAAACAACCTCTTCTAAGCAAATTTTCTTGATAGATGTAATAGTTGTCACACAGAAAAGGGAAAAGAGAAAAGAGAGAAGAACTCTTTAGAGCATGCTGTCCCTTGAGCAAATAACAAAACCTACAAGGTGCCTTTAGAAGCTTGATAAAATGTTGGAAGAACTAAAGGGAAGTTTTACTGTAAGTTCTCTAGTTTTATTCATGCAACTAGTTGTTCATTCAATGTTTTGGGCTCAATATTTTTTTCATTTCTGTGGAGCAATAAAGCTTGTTCTGATCATAGTAAGGAAGATTTTGCCATGGCTGTGGCCGGTCCTAAAATGGTTGTCCTTCCCAAATAGCTGGCAAAGCAATTCAAAGCAGTGTGTTCAGAAGGTAATGACGTTGTTCCTCTACCTTAGTGCCCAGGGTAATTAGAGAAATTGTAACACAGACCTCTAAGGGCATGTGCTGGTTAGCTCCAAAGGTCTCTGCTATGTGCCAATGCAGCTGTCAGCAAGCATGAACCCCAGACCGTGAACATCCACAGCTGAACATGTCCACCACCAGCACCTACCACCAGGGAGGGGCCAGCTAGGATGAAACAGCTCTCTGCACTGCCAACAAAACCACTCACCCTCCAGCGCCCAGACTTCACCCTGGGAATCATTCTTTGCTGTGCTCCCTTCCCAGTACTGCCTGGAAGTCACTTGACTGAAAGTGATTTGGCCAGGGTGTACAAATTCTTCCCTGTCAAGTATTGCTATTGTATACATTATATAGGGAAAGTATACATCAGTATGGTATATTTACACATTTTGGGAGATAACGAAAACATTGTAAGTGTGATATATAATTTTAGTTAATTATAACTAACAAAGCAATTTTTTAACACTTCCTTTAACAAGAACTGAAGAAGCAAAAATTAAGGGAAAACTGTTCAAGCAGGTATTTGTATAGGAAATTCACAAGTCAAATAATATAGGAAAAATATCCTGAAAACTATTTTTACTAGGTGAATAAAAAATCCTATGAAGTTAAGCACAAGCTTACTCAAATAGATTATGTCATCTGTGTAAATAATTTATAACGGTTATTTAACAGAATCTCAGGTTTGCAAATTTGGGGATTTTTGTTTAAGAACTAAGTAAATCTCCAGCAGCCATGAGCATCCAGTGTGGGCCAATGTACAGCACATCAGGCATGGATACACAGTAGAACAAACTCATAATGCAGTTTGAGCCAGCAACTTTGGCAAAGTAATGACATAATGAGGTTTTAACAGAAATACTCCAACAAAATGCAAAACAAAGAAATAAACTGAGGGAGAAAGCTCACCGGAGATTCTCATGCATTTTTAATTATTGCAGCCAGGGTTTACAGCTAAAATTTTCATAGGAATAAAGTTAAAAACCAGCATTATTTTAAATGTTTAAGTTCACTATCAAGATGAGATTTTACTTTTAGCTGTCTTGAAGATCCTTTTGTCATATCTTGCTTTCAAGTAAGCAAGCCCCCCTGATATGCTCCATCTGTCAGAGTGGTGATATAGGCCCTCTTTGTCATCATGTAAATACTTTAAAGAGTACAGAAATTTGAAAATCAGAAAGTCCTGAAGAAGAAAGGAAAAACCAGAGAGAAAAGACATTATTGCTGAACAAACTACATTTATGAACAGCACTGTAACTGATGCCTCCCTTTAACAGAAGTCATCACCTTCTCCTGTCACATCCCCCAGACATAAGAAAATAAAGAGTTTAGAAACTTGATTTTCTATACAGCGGTAATAACATTAGCCACCTTTAAACATTTTTGCTTTCATAGCAGAAGATTCACCGCTCTTTTATAACTTTTTACCAAAATTTAAATTCTATCAAACAGGGCTTCATTTGCCAAGCAGAAGTAGCAGTATCCATTAAATATCTGTTTGGCTAGTACTGGAATTGTGCTGCTGGAATGGAGGCACAAGAATTGATATTATTTGCCCAACAACCCCATAACGAAACCTCATCATAAAAATACCCAATTTCTTGTCAGGAAAATATGATACATAAGCACAAAGAATAGCTGATTTTACATCCACACCTCAGGATCTGTCTCAAAATACCTTATTTCACGAACATGATAGATTTGAAAAAGTAGAAATGTGGCAAAAGGTCTTTTTTTTCAGATCTTCTTCTGTTCTAAATTTATTTTGGGGGGGGCATACAAATAATGGATTTGGTTCCAGATATTGATCTGCTACTGTAATTCTCCATGTCTACTTAAATATACAAAATTATGTCTAAAGCTGTTATTAGAAATAAACAGGGTATGAACAAAGACTATTATTAGAAAGCACAGGAAAAGTTCCCTTGGAAAGTATATTAAGAAGGCTTTTGAATTGCATATGCAACAGTGGAAGAAATGTGAATACAGTACATCATGGTATCATAAAATCATATGTCTCATCTATGCAAAATTTCATATAAAACCCAAGGGAGACAGTGACATTGTACATATGCTGTGGTTTGATATATTAGCACAGACATGTCTACTACAAAATATCAATTATCATAACTTGGCAGGTTTATATATATGTATGTATATGTGTGTATATGTATATATATACACATACATACATATTACTTATTGTGCCACTGCTGTATAATTAATGTAGAAAGCTAGAAATTACTAACTGGGTCACGAAGTCCAGTTCTAGATACTGTGAGAAAATCATAATGTAGAAGTTTAGTAGTGAAAGAAATAATGATAGACCTGTTATGGTGGGGCTGATAAACAAAGCAGTCAGCCTTAATTGTGCTGTGTTAGTTGCTGTGACATGGTCTCTGGTTTATCACACCACTCACAAACAATGCTGTTCTTCCAGGACAATGTCTTGGTTTAGTTTTGTTTTAAAAGTACTGCAGCTAACTCATTGTCCTGTGATAGCTGAAGTCATCATTTCTGATAACAACCAACAAAATTAGATTTTAAAAAAGGATGAAACCACACAGTCCCTGCCAAAAAAAAAAAAAAAAAGAAAACCCACAACAAAAAATAACCCCTCTGTCATAAAGCTTCAGCCCCTTTGCTTATCCTATTTGGAAGCTGGCTGCTATCTCCCCCACTGCATCTCACTATTCCCTCCTTATTCACAAGAAAAAGAGATAACTTAGACTCCCTCATAATGCTCTGCTTGAAGGATTGCTGAGCAAGGCATTGGCTGGATTGTCTGCCTCAATGTTTTTCTGAAATGACTGTCTGGCAAAGAGTCAGATACCTTAGCACTCTGAAGGCCTGAACTCTCAGTCGGGTCACTTCAGAAAGAGTCTGAGGAAGCCAAGTTTCTTCTTATGCAATGCCATAGAATCACAGAATGGTTTGAGCTGAAAGGCACCTTCTAGCTGCAACCCCCATGCCATGGGCAGAGACACCTTCCACTAGACCAAGTTGCTCCATGCTCAAAATGACTGGGTGAAGTCTGACTTCCAGTTATGCAGAAAACAGTTCTCCAACACTGGTCATCTTCTAGGGTGCCCTGATGCCCCTTTAACTGGCAAGAGGCACACTTGTGATCAAGACAGGAAAAGAAAATCTGAACTTTCAGACCTGTCGTGGAATGGAGTTGAATACAGAACAAATTCTGCTCAAAGAGATTTGTTATAATTTTTCTTAATTCTGACCAGAAATAAATTGTTGCAGAAAGAATGCTGAGAGTACTTCAATTTCAGTGAAAATGTCTGCTTTTTGCCAAAACAACTTATTTTATTAATGTTTTGCTCATTACTCTATGCATTTTAATTCTAAGAAAATCATGTTCCCTCTTTTAATATCTACATTAATTGGAAGCCAAAATAAATATTTTTTTTATAGGTTTCTGGGTGTCAGATAAAATGTACTTTCTCACAGAAAACAGTTCCATCAACACTAAGTCATCACAATGTTATCAGTATCCACAGTCACCACTGTAGCCCAGGGTTGGGAGGACCATTATGCCATACCCTGCCCATTCCCCTTTGGAAAAGCTTTGAAAAAGATGTTTCTTAATTTCACAGGGTACAAGGACCACAAATGTTGCTGGCCCTAACATGGGGAGTGCATTCAGGAGAGACTCCCAGCATCATCTAGCAAGTTCTTGTCTTGTTTTATAACTGAAATTTAACTTTGTCTAAGTCAGAAGACACTGTGAAGACATGGCTTTTGTTGTCACTTGACTCCAGATATCAAACAGGCTGTATTTCAGGGTGATGTAACTCAGGGAGCTACAGGGCATTACCTTTGGAGAAAGGTATCCTGGAATAATCTGTGCTTCCCATATGTTCCTTCCCTCCTGCATATTGTCCCATTCTGTCAGCAGCTATGTTCCTAGGAAGAACTATGAATAGATACCTCTGAAATGCAACGTGGTTTGTTTTGTGATGGACCAGATGGCATCCAGTGACAGATATATTCCAACAATACATTCCCAGAAGAGGAAACTTCTGTTCCTCTGACAGTACCTGCATGATGCAGACTATCTATATCTTCAGTAAAATATCCAGAGATTCTCCAACAGTTACATGTAAAATTATTTGCTTCTGTTCAATGGGAAAGCATATTTTTGGTGTTGTTACTTTTTTTTTGTTGTTGTTGTTGTGTCAAGAAAGAAGATAATAGAGAGATCTATGTTCCTTTCATGGACAGGAGTTTATGACTTTATTTTCACCAGTAAAATTACAGATATTTTCCATCAAACAGTCTCAAACAGCCTAGATGTTAAAGCTACAATAGGCTTCATTTGATGATTTAACTTAAAAAAAAATCAGTTTATAAGTCTACATGTATACTATATTCACTGACATCTGAGTGGGTTCCATATGACAAAGGCTGTGGTGTTCTGCCTTGCCTCCCTCGCTAACAAAACACAGACAGTGCCGTCATTCACCATGGTGGTTGGCATTCAGGGTCTTTAGAAGCCTGGCAATAAAACATATTGAGGCTTGAATACATTCCTTCCATTCATGGTTGAATGCCTTTCAATCACCAGAAATTCTCTGAATAGCCTCTACCAGAATAAAATAAGGTTTCATTTAAAGTCTGAAATTTCTTTTATTTTTAGGACTCATGTCTTATTTTAGTTCCATAGTTCTGATTCTGCTCCATATTCAACAGCTATTTATTCTTAAGGAAGGTCTAACTTAAATTCTGGGTTTAGGAAAATAATAATCTGAAAAACTTCATGTAGCATGATTCTGCTGCATGCTGTTTCAGGTGGGCGTGCAGGTCTATGCTCCAGCTCTGGAGGTTACGTGAATTTCACAAGAGGTTGCTTTCTTTGAAATCTTTGAAATCTTTGAAATCTTTGAAAGCAGCATCTTTAAAATCTCTGATATTTCTCTAGCTCACACAGCTAAAAATGAGGGGATTGTTTTTGCAAAAATGTAGTTGTTCCAATTTTTATCCTACAATTAAAAACACATTTTGTTCCATCCTTATGCTTTTCAGAATTTTTCACTGTAGGACCTGCTAAATGTGAGTTTGTAAACTCTATGGTCCTTCTCTCTTTTTCTTAATAGCAATTTGCTACTCAAACTTCTGCCAACAGAAACAGTCAGAAGTTATTTTCATGCTACTTAAAAGAAATAAAGTGATATATTTTAGAAGCAGTGGATATAAATTTATGTTTCATTTTAGAAACAGAAGTCCTATAAGCTGATAAGTGTAAACTGGTGTCAAGGTTATATAAAGAACTTAGTATTTGGTCAGAATGATGCTTTGATATATTTACACTCAAACTCATAATTCCAACTTCACACATTACATGTAAATTACCAGATATCACAAGGCTGCTAAGAACTGATAATTCAGAGCTGTAGATCTAATTCAGCAAGAAATGATAGTTTGTTTTCTCACACAGGACTACAGAAATATCATCTGAAATGCAGACGTATGCTTTGAAGTAGAGTAAGGGCAAAAGATTCTCAACATCTGCTAACAACTGTTGTGAGGCTTGGGTTAGAACTTGGACATAATCAGTCAATTTACATCAATCAAGTTTACTTACACTTCAAGACATAATGAAATGTGACCAACAAAATTAAATACATGGACATAATATATCAGCAAAATAAATTCTTGATGACAGTGCGTAAAGGAACTACAGAACTCAGAAAATACTTCTGATCTTTTTGAGTGTTTTTAGGATGAAACGTAGCCTTTGCTGGATGGTTTTGGCTGTTCTCATAGAAATTTCAAAGGGTATGACTAGGGCATTTCTAGGTGCTACACCACTGAGAAACTGATAAATAAAACAGATAAATAAAAATAAACTGATAAATAAACTGATAAATAAAAAACAAACTGATCATCTGCAACTTTCTGTAAAGAATGGGTTCAACCATCATTTTAATACCAATTGCAACCTATAGATAGAGCATAGAGGGTGTACAGTGTTGCCCATATATAAACATATTTATGTGTATGTAACCTTAGGTATTTTCCTTAGATTATAATTGAACAATGATGACAGGCTTCTTAACCAAACTGTCACAAAAGCATTATTGCTTTATCCAGCAGACAAACCATTAATGAAGTTGTGACTGGACATTAATATAACAATATTAACCATGCCAACACCATGCAGAAAAGGTGACCCCAGACAACAGCAGCCTGCAAAACTCATTTCTCATTAATTCAACCATAAAAAGATTAAGTCTGTAAGATTTTATTGAAAACAGACAAGTCTATTATGTGACAGAAACAATCTGTCAAGGATTGGTCACATCTTACATATCTCCATTTAGTTCAGCAAATACCACTGATTTTTTGTTATTTTGTGTATGTGCAATCTTTAAAAAGTTTCTTTAGGACACCTAAGCAGTGTTTCAGTTATATAATTGCTTAAAAACACTGTTTTTTTGATTAGTAAATAAGTGAGTGATTTAAAGAAAACAACATTCCTACATCCCTTTTCTCCAACCAGTGCGCTGCGAGCTGTAGATGTGATGAGCTGTACAGAAAACTGAGCAGGCTGCCAGACAAACTCCACGCTGAACCTGCTGGTGGTAATCCCACCACACAGAACATAAGAGATTGGTAAATCCATCTGCTCCTGAGAACTGTCCCCCCATGATTCCTGTGTTTATCTTTGATTTAGGCATTTGATTTGATTCATGACGCTGCTTAGAGCAAGGATTTGGAAAAGCCCTTACAAGAGAGAGCCAGGTCTGCTCCCCTGGCTTGTGTTGGTGTCTGTGTACTCCACTTCTTTAAAATGCTACAACTTCATGTTTGTTAATCCATGCCTCTAGAAGGAAGTGCGTAATTTAATCTCAATACATCAACATTGCCTATTCAAATTCAAGCTATAGTAGAAAATGGACCTCAGGGAAAATAATGCGAACTAGAGATCAATTCTTAAATTTGTTGTTTAGGGGTGGAGGGATCAAAACTTGCATATCATGTAAGTCTTTTTTTCTTTGAGTGGGAGTGAAGGGTCTTAGTTTATAAAGCTGTTTTTCAAATTTTGTGCTAACTATAAAGTGTTCCAAAACCAGATTTAGATCCTCAGGCCTTAAAATTCCTGCAGGGTGAATTACTTTACAAAGAGAATTGTTTTCTTTAGAAAGGCAATCTATTCCTGCAGGCTGGTAAAATTTAAATCTGTGATGGCATCTCTAACAACAAAACCAAAAAGCCCACAGGTACTGGTTTAGCTAAATAAGCTCCTGTAACAACTTAGTCTTTATGTCATTAAAAATGCAACAAAGTAACTTGAGTTCCTAGAAGAAATATAAATGAAGAAGAAGCACAGAAAGAGAATTACAGGCGTGACTTCTCAAGCTATGAGATTGCAAGACTGTGAAATTGTAGAAAATCTCAAGTTATTTCTCTTACCTTAACTACAGATTTTCACCAATGTCCCAGAAGCAGAGAACACCTTAATTTCCAAACAAAGAAATATGTCCATCCTACAAAAAAATAAAGAGGAAGAAAAACTGAAATTGGAAAAAGACTTTCAATTTCAGAAAGTTTGTTTCTCTTGTACAGGTATGGAATTAGAAAGTAATAATGAAGTTCTGTTTAGTGCCAGAGGAAAGGAAGTTTAATTATATTTGCTGTGAGGAGATCATAGTATTGTGAAACATTTAATGAGTGTTAGACAACACAACAGAACTGAAGGCTTTTTTTGTGCCGCTGATTCAAACAGCTTTTAGAAAGTCACCATCTTTTTATATCATGGGTTTATACAGGAGATTTTCTGAGCTGTTATCCATAGGATGCACATTTTTATTTCAATCGCAGCATATTAAAGTATAAAACAAATTTTATAATTGTCTGTAGTAATGTCAGTAATGTCTGTCAGTAATGTCAATTGCTGGACCTAAACCTAGGATTACTGATATATACACTCAATGGGAAAAAATTTGTCCAGGTATACTTAATAGTATCAAAATATCTATCTTATATACGACTGTTCCCCTTTGTTATCCATCCTGTATCCCACTAGGCCAGCAAAGATACTCCATCCATTAAAGGTTATAATACTTAATATTCAAGACATACACACACATGTACATGTATACACATGTTAAAAATATACACATATATACTTTCAAGGTAATACACGACGGTAATATAAAACCAAAACATGTAACTTTTAGTCAGGACCCTTCAGATATCATTTCATCTTCAGAAAATGTTAAAACACTATAGGAGATGGTCTTGATACAGAAGCAGAACAGATTCATAGAATCATAGAAAGAAAAACTTCTAGGTTGCAAAAGATATTTAAAATTATCAAGTCCAACTGATAACCCAGCACTGCCAAGCCTACCACTAACTCATGTCCCCATGTGCTACATCAACATGTCTTTTAAAGAACTTTGAGGAGGAAGACTCCATCGCTTCCCTGGACAGCATGTTCCAATGCCTGACAACGTTTTCCAGAGAGAAATTTTTTCCTAACATCTAATCTAAACCTCCCCTTACACAACTTGAAATTTGCTCTTCTTCCCAAATTGTGGCTAACTCCATTGAATACACTGATCATTTTTTTCTTTTGTTGAGTGGAAGAGTATTTCCTGTTTTCCCTGAAACTGTCAGAGCAGTAACAAGTCCTTTAGTTTTGGCTATTTGGGGAATCAAAATTATAAGAACCTTTAGTTCCTAAGAAGTTTTAGAAATGATATGAGGTGATTTGAGAGCCAGACTCTGCTGTCATTTGAAGTTGAAATTGGGGGATTTTGATGCTGCTAACTCTGAACCTAAATCTGGGTCTTGGCCTCAAATCTAACCATCCCAGAGCCTGAGCCTTAGAATAATAGAATAAGTGAGGCTGGAAAAGACCTCTAAATTCATCAAGTCCAGCCATAAACCTAGCACAGCCACCATGTTCACCACTAAACCATATATACCTTCAAGTGCCCTATCCACATGTTTTTTTAACAGTTCCAGAGATGGTGACTCAACCATTTTAGCACTTATCTAAAAGTGACCAAGCCCTTTCACTAGTTTAAGCTCAGTCACCATTGTCATAGTACCTCTAGTCACAAAATAAATTCACAGGTAAAGGAAACTTCTGCAAGTGGTTGGCTCCAGCTTGTTCTGCTCCTGTTTCCCAGCTGTTGTGCTTTAAGCAGCAGGCTATTGAGACCCAGCAGTGGAAGTTAAAAAAAAGAAAAGCAAAAAAACCCCAGGCAAACTGCCTGGAAAAAAAAAACCAATGGCTGAAATTTACGAGGACAATGTTTGTCACTGAAGTTTTGTGTATTGTCCTTCACACTTATAGAGGCAAGCCTCCATGCTGCTTTCGCCTTTCATGGCTAAGGTGATGGATGTAAAAAAAGATGAACCAGAAATAAAATGTGTCTAGAAAAACAGTTTTTCTCTACAGAAAATTTATTTTTTTTTCCTTCTTGTAATTTGCATATTTATATGATAAAATTTTACTTATATAAATCATGATTATGTCAAGTGTTTGCTTCTCACTCAGATTAATAGTGTGGAAATCAGGAAAATGTATTTTTTGTCTGGGCCTTTCACAAATAGTAGACAAGAACAGGGATAGAACACACATTTATGAATGTGATAGAGTTATAATGATTTAATGAGTTTCAGCTTAACAGTTGAGGTCTATGAACTATTGTTTTCATGATTTTCATCTCTCCCTGTCTTTCAGGTTAATATAAAACTTTAAATCAAGAAGAAGATGTATTAGCTTAAATAGCCTGACTTTGAATTCAGGATAGCTACGAGGAGACATGCTGGCAGTTAGCTGGGCATAGCTAAGAGAAAGGTGTATTATTTTAAGCCAGTGTAACTGAAGTTTGTACCTAAAGGATAAAGTTGGTATTTTTTTCATCATGGATTTCAGTGAAAGTACTCTACCTTTCACTAATGTGAGTGAAAGAATTGGATGATAATGACTTCTGAAATCTAGGAAAATTTCCTTCTTTATTTTTGTCCATTCTATTTTCTTTCTAATTTCTGCTACACTGGTGGTTCTTTCCTCTTTTGATTTGCTTTTAAAAGTTGACCTTAGTTACTTCTCACAGTGCAGGGACTACATGGCTGCGCACTAGTTTAATGCTAGGAAGTAAAAATTCTAAAGTCTAACAATAATCAAAAGGGCACTTGCAGTTGATGAGAACTTGCTGTTCTTTAACTCAGAGGAAAAGCAAATCCTTGACTTGGGTTTGGAGAAGGGAAAGATGAAAAATAAAATGAGAAAAAAATTCTGTCAGAGCAGCAGTGAAACAAACAAACAAACAAATATAATAATTTTGAATATTCCTGCTTAAAATTCTCATTTTACCAGCAACAGTGGTGTCCTTCCTGGAAAAACATAGTCCTTGCAAGACACTGCATTCACACAGTATATCAGAATTAAAGAACAGATAAAGCATTAATTCTATCTATCTATCTATCTATCTATCTATCTATCTGCTCATGCCAGAAAAACCCTCACAAGGGGACAAAAAAGCCATTTGCGGTGCTGAATTTAATTATACAGAAAAGTGTCAAACACCTCTACCCTGCTTCTGATCCCCTTCTAGCTACTTGTGATCCCACCTTTTCCTGCTGAGGCTTTTTGTTTTGTGGTGAGGAGCAGTTACCTGGGAAATCATAGTGAGCCTGGACCAAGCAAACTGGACATTGGTCATTCCTTGCCTTTCCCTCAAGTAAAATTGCAGGGCATAAAGAAGTGACATTGCTGATATGTCTATGACTTCAATTGTACAAGAGGGAAATGTATGCATTGGTCTCTTATACTGAGTTTTACAGATAATAAATCAAAGGGTGGTTGATCAAAGGACTATCACAGGGAGAACACTCAATATAGACTGCAGTACCTGTCCAATCTCATGAGCCCTGTAACATGTGCTCATGAGAACAAAGAAAGAAACAAATGCATCATGTTTCACACTGTATGATAGAAAATCTCATTTGAAGATCCCTCTCCATGACTCTCAGATCCCACTTTTTCAATCAAATCCTGTAATTAATTTACAAACTGTGCCTGCCATGAGCTCTTGGTCCAAAACAGAAGTTCCAGTTCTGCAGAGGAGCCTGTCCCATATTGCTCACCATGGCTGCACCCCAGCTGATAAACTTTCTTGACTTTGTGACTTATCTTAACATGTCACCAGGGGCATAATCCTACCTTATCATAGAATCATAGAACTGCTTGTGTTGCAAGGGACATAAATAATACCTAGCTCCAGTCCTCTGCCATGGGCAGGACATTTTTCACTAGACCAGCTTGGCCAAAGTCCCATCCAACCTGGCCTTGAACACAGAATCATCAAGTTTGGCAGAGATCTTCAAGACCATCTAGTCCAACTGACAACCCAGCACCACCATTATCACCCCTAGCCCATATCCCCAGGTGCCACATCCAGGTACCTCTTGAACATCTCCAGAGTCAGTGACCTCACCACTGCCCTCAACAACTTATTCCAATGCCTAACCACTCTCTCAGTTAATTTTTTTTTCCTAGTATCTAGTCTGAAACACCCCTGGTGCAACTTAAGGTCATTTTCTCTCATCTTTTTGCTTAAAACATGGCAGAAGAAATGAACCCCACATCACTTCATCCACCTTTCAGGCAATTGCAGAGAGCAATGAGGTCCCTCAGACTCCTCTTCCCCAGGTTATACAACCCCTGCTCTTCAAAAGACATGTTTTCTAGATCCTTCACCAGATTTTTTGTCCTTCTGTGGACACACTCCAGCACCTCAATGTACTTTTTGAAGTGAGGGCCTCAAAACTTAACTAGTACTTGAGCTACAGCCTTATGATGCCAAGTATAACAAGACAATCATACAATTTTTTACAGCATTATACTAGATAAATGGCAGATATCAGCCCCAGGCAGCCACAGTGCTTCTAAGAAGTACGTTTTTCTGGTCTGCTTTCTAGTTTTTTTTCCTAATTCTCTTTGGAAAGCTGAATGAATCATACACCTCCAGGGAGCAGCTTTCTTTTACCAAACTATAAAAGTCAGAGCCCACCTATTTTTCTGTTATCTCTGCTGTGATGTTTTCAGATTGATAGTCTATGAAATAAAATTAAAATTGACCACTCTAAAACATCCAATGTAATTTTACTCATAATGCAGATTTAAAAAGATAATAACTTTTTTATCTGATTGTTGTGTAAAGTAAAATAATCTGTTTACTAAACTTGATTCTACAATTTACTTTTCTGCCATTAGACCAACATTTGCTACTGCATTTTGATTCTCCACTATTTTATACTTTTGCTGCTCCAGTTTAGTCACAATCATTGTGGATAAACTCCATTACAGATGCTTCTATAAGCATCTCCGTGGTGAAGCTAAAAATCTAGGTCAATTTTTTCACTGAAAAGTGAATCAAATTGCTTTCTGATGACATTGGAAAGTGTGAGAGGGTAAACTCTGATGAACTCCTAAACTTTGATGAGCACTACTAACCCATAGCATATTATACAATTCTATGTGCAGCAGCCACTAATAAAAGCTCATCCAGCTAATGCTTCATTACAGCTGCGGCTTATCAACTGTGGTAACCACATGGCACTCTCATTTACTTCTGTGTGCTTCCAAATTCTCTCATCTCCATGACACTGTGACCAAGCAGGAATATGAGAGAGTATTTAGCCTCATGAGTCTATCTCATGGGGGAATTACATAAGTAAATGAATATCAATGAAAACATGGATTGAAAGAATCCTAAGTAAGGTGTTTGAAATCCCCTGCTGTCCTGGGCAGTTTCAGCAGTTTCCCTTTTTTAAGCTTTTAACCTAAATATCTTAACAAAAATAGCATTCCTCTGAGTCCACTGTGTTTCTGGACATGAAATGCCTATCCAGCATTCATAGTGCTTTATGGAGTGGGTTTGGGATTTCACTAATTTCACTTTTAATTCTCTATCTTGCCAAGCAGCTTGGTGGGTTGGACTGACTAGCTGTGTTCTGCCTTACACTGCAACCTTTTAATCCTCAATCAGTCCCACAGGAGCAAACAGACGCATGTGAAACCTTTGGCACAACTCAGAATGAAGTCAGGTTATGCAATAAGAATTACTGATATATCTAATGCTGTCTAACTCTTAGGATATTTTTGGTCAAGTAGGATAGTTTTCTCCTATTTCTGCCCTCATTGATGGTGCAATTTTATGTAAGGAGTGCAACATCACAGTAATTCCTTCTTGGAATGGTATAAGGCAATCTCCCTGCTATCTTTCATGCTGTTCTTTGAGGTCTTCTGATAAAAGTTACTAAAATAAGCACCATGTATTATTCATATATTAATTTGCTCTGGCATATTGGTTTCAGGAAACTTCATTTAAGTGCACTAGGAAATCAACATCAAAGAAAGACGGTTACATACAGTGAATACACTAAGCAATGGAGCAGGCCAGGCTTGACACAGCTCTGAAAAGCAAATAAATATCATAGAAATGCTGTAATCTCCTGATGATCAGGAAGAAAAAAAGAAAAAAGGAAGAAAAAAAAGAAAACACCAGCAAAAGAAGAGCCTCTAATAACCTTTCTATACCTTTTGGGGCAGTCTTGTGCAGCTTAGTAGTGAATTAGACCTTATTGATAGAATTTTGCAGTGTAGTCAAAAATATGGATAGAGACCATACAGCTAAGAAAGTTGTGGTCCTGGAAAAAACTGTGTAACCCCTGGGTTCCTTGGCTTCCAGCCTGAATTTTTTCAGGGGAACTTCTTTAAGAATTTAAGATGCTGCTATTCTCTATCGGTCTTCAGGATATCTTGAACATGACATTCAAAAACTGATCACTCCAAAGTTCCACATCACCTCTGAAGGTGTGGAACAAACTATCAGCAGAAAAATTTTTAAAAAACTTGTCCCTATTCATTCTCCAGGATTTTTCCTCAGAACCATTTTTTTTAAGATCTTTATATACATACATACATACATAAATACATACATATATATATATAGAGAGAGATGGTAATATTTTTGGAGTTTTCCTCATTTTTCTCCATCCCTTTGAAAAACTGTTTCCATATATGCATATGAAAATGAGACACTCTGAACTCCGTGGGTAAAAGTAGAATTTCACCACGCAGCACCAAGATATTCCTTAAAACTTTATGGCATAATTACTTATAATGAACATGGAAGCTTAAACTCTTGATTCCATAAACAAAGGCAGTATATGTGCACTGAAGGAAGACAATTCATAGTAATTTTGTCAGCAAAATTGTTACAGTAAAGGCCTAAGCAACACTTCATCTATCTGTCACTTGTCTTGAAAGGGCAGATTACTTTTTCCTCAATCTTGGCACATCCAATTAAAGTAGACTTACAAGCCAGGCAGGTGTAAAGTGCAAGCCAGCACTTGTTCACATTAGCAATTATCAATGGAAAAAATACATAAGTGCTGAGGCTTGGCACAACAGTTACCCTGGCAACTGTTCGTGCTCAGAACCTCAGCAGAGACTAACATGACAGTTTGACATCTTTCCCCATTAAAAAAAAAAAAAGAAGATGATTGCATTCTCTGTTTCTCTCTCTGTTTTTTCCCTTCGCCTCTTTTCGTGCTGTTTTTCCAAAGCTCTTGGCAGTGACCCTGTCTTGTTTAACTCCAGTTGAACACCTCCTAGAGGGAGCTCCCCTACATCTTGCCAAACTTTAGAGCATCCTCTGTGAACACCAAGTGTTAAAGTTTACCTGGCCAAGCCTGATGTCCAGGAAGGAAGGATGGTGGGTTGGAGAAGCTGTGCTAGTGCTATTGACACAAGAGTGTCAGAAACTTGACCAAGACAAGTTGGCCAAGACAACTTCACTCAATGTTGGGAAAAAAAAAAAAAAAGGATGAGAGGAAAGGCCTCAAGTTGCACCAGAGGAGGTTTAGATAAGATATATGAAAAATTTCTTCAGGGAAAGAGTTGTCAGGTTTTGAAACATCCTCCTCAGGGAGATTGTGTGGTCCACCATCCCTGGAAGTGTTCAAAAACATGTGGATGCTTTGGGATATGGCTTAGTGGTGAGCATGATGGTGATGCTAGCTTGATGGTTGGATCTGACAACCACAAAAGTTTTTCCAACCTTAACAATTTATGATTCTAGGAATGCCATGCTTTTTTTGTCCTCATATTCTGGAATATCCATGCACACCATTCATCTATAGCAACTTGCCTTGAGATCCTCACTTTCCTGACTTATGCATTGACCTTGCAAATAGTTCCCTTTTTTATTCTCTACCTTCATAAATACAAGAAAAAGTCAATCAGAAGCAGAGTACATGCATTTTTCGTACACTTCCCTCCTCCTTAATTCCACGAAGGAACTCAGACCAAGCAAGCTCTGCACAAAGTACAGTGTCAGATCATACCCAATTGCTCAGCCATTGAGGTCAGAAAACCTTGAAGACTCAGCATTCTTCTGGATAATGCTTTGTTCTGTAGGAAGCTTGTGGACTAAGTTATGTAAACTTATTGACTGTTAGCTGCCAGTTCTTTTTTTTCTATTTGACATTTTTATGTCAAATAGAATTAAAGAGTGAGATGAGTACATAAAAGTTTTGCTAATTAGTAACTGTTTCAGTTATAGCTTACCTGATTCCTTTTGCCACGATTTATGAGCTATTTCTGGTTTTAGTTTTTTTGTTTTAATGTCCCATTTTTAGGAAGTCATCTAACATCCATTATTTTCCGTCAGTCTTTTTGTCTTTAATTTTGTTCACATCTTTCAATGTTAAAAAGTTAAACATTAAAAATCTGCGTCTCTTTTGATTTTTTTCAGCGATTTACTTTGTTCCCTTTTTCTACCTTGATGTGTGTCTTTCATGTCTTTCAGCTCATCATATTCTTACTCATTGTTATCTCTAAATGGAGACCAGCTGAAGGATTGAAAAGAACTGTCCAATTTTTTTAGGGTGAAGGTAAAAGAAAAAATATTTGGGAAGTCTGGTAATACAGTTACAGATTTCATAGTGAAACTGAGTTGATAGTCTGGTTTTACTCTTAAATTCTAGACAAACAGAACACATATGCTGAAAGATATGCAGAAAATCAAAGTAAACATCTCACACTGTTTACAAGAAAATTCTGCATTTGCTTATTATTGCACATGCTATAGCCCTAGACCTCACAGATTTCAAAAGAGTGGGTTTTGGCTGTGGAATAACATTGACCTGAAAATTCAGGATGTGGAGCCAAATCTTACTGCCTGTGCTCCTGTGATCTTTTCCCATGGGCAAACAGAATATGTGGTGTAATCTTAATTCTATCAGCAGGATGAAGGCATAATAAATAAAAGTAACAAACATTTTACAACATTAAACAATCTTTCACAACTATTCAAGCTGACGATTTCAACCAGAATTGAAATGGAATGTTTCTAATCATGAACAAGAAACAAAGTCATACTTCCTCTGATACAGTTGCATTCATTCAAAGAGTGAACTAATAAACACTATCTCTACATTCATATTCTGGGACTAACAGAAACTTGTTCCTTTCCCTGCTATTCTGGGGGCTGCATTGCCATCTCTTCTGCAACAACATAATTTAATTTAAAAATCATGATGCTATAAGTACTTGAGAAGCATTTAAAGCCATTCAGTCGGAGAAAGGTCATGTTAACATAAATATTGAAAAGAATGATAATTAGGCAAGAAAAACAGCAAAACACATTAAAGAGAAATGAGGCAATTTTTAAATGTTAACATCTCAATTCAGAAATGTTTACATTACATGTAATGGTTCCATTTTCAATGAGCATTCCACTAAAAAAATATTGCTGAGCAAAATTATGAAAGAGAATTACTACCATAAAAGACATTGTATCCATTTTATCATCTCGAGAGAAAATGAATTGCCTGAATCTTGTTAAACACAACAGAATTCAAATCATCCAAGCATGACTTACAGCAGAATGAAGCAAAGTACTCTCTTAGTAAGAGAAAAGTAGTCAATTTTTTATGATAGTTTATGATTTAAAATCCTAAATATTTGAAGGAGTTGCAAAACATTTCTTCCTATGAATGATCCAATACGTATTGAGCTGAGTACAGGTAAGAATGCCTCAGCAATGTTGGCAGTTTCATACCCTGAAATATACTGTGGTTGCTCCTCACAGCATTGTTTTCCACATAACCCCACCTTGAGATTGAGAAACTCGGACAAAGTGACATGTTTAAAACTCCCAAACAGGCTAAGCTGATTGTTATTTTGGGGTAACTTTAACTTACAGCATGTGTTTTTCAAGTTTAATTTGGAGGCATGGTTTATCTTAACTTAAAACATTTCAAGAAACCTTAAGTCTTTTATGAAAAGCTTCCTGGGAATAAATATACTGAGTCAATTTTTCTTTTCACTTGTAGCTGTTACCATTTGAATATGATAATTTTAAAAGAAATTTTAGAATAAAAAATTAAAATTCCCTCCCAGAAAACTGTGAATCAGTGTCCACTCAGGTTTGTTATCTACAAACATAGATGCCGCAACCAGAATTAGAATGCCATGATATTGCAATAGGAGCATGATACAGCTCCCAAAGCAAGGTCATTGCAATACAGATAACAGGGATGAAAAAAAAATAGCTAGGCAGAGACACAGAGCACTAAAGACATACACTTATAATTTAACTTTGAGGGTTTTTTTTAATTGTTATTGCATTTGCCACAACATAAAGCCTCACAGTTTAACCTGCACAATTAGGTCAAGGAAATATTTCTGGGTTTATTTATTTTTAGTCAAAGGGGAGGGAGGAGTGGTAAAACAGAAGTTAGATATTAAGAAGAAGGGTTTAAGACATTGTGAAAAGGAACAAATTTAACTAAGAATTTCTTCTTTAATTGCTACCTCCTACACCCTTCTTTAAAATGCAAATGAATCTACTTAAGTGAATTTCCTTTGAAAGGGCTGTCACGTGAGACCACCCTTATTTGTACAGACTTGAGAGAGCTTAGAGCTATAGGTGTATATAAAATATCTTGACAAAAGTGTGTTCCTGTGGTTTTCATTCTCAGAGGTGAGGTTGTTTTCCTTCCATGCAGCACATTTGCCAACAATGTAAATGTCAGCAGAAGTTGGTAGGGCATCACAACAGCAGCATGAGAAAGTTACTTGGTATTGTTTAAGCACCAAGATTCTGATTCTAGCAAGAAAAAATATGGGCTCCATAAACTTCAGCTACCTGTTACACTTCTTACTACTTTTGTCTCTAGGCTGTTACCTGTGAATTTTATATATTTAAAAATAAGGGTAGAGAGTAGGTGCACAAAAGTGCAATAGTCTTGTGAAGCAGCAACAGAAGAAGCAGCAGAAGCCATAGCAGAATTGTGGCTATATTTTTCTTCTCCTTGGTACTAATATAGCTGCTTACCCAGCATTACTCTTTGGGATTGTTGTTGGGTTATTTTCAGGATACCTGAAGGCAGAACTGCTGTGATTTCTGTAAACAGACTGTTTGCAAAATAAAAACTGACTTTTGGGCTAGACCAGAAGTGTCATGATGAAGCATCTACATGCAGAAAGTTTAGCAAAAATGTACTTCTACAAAAGAAATTTCATCCTAAATTTCTCAGCTTTACTGGTATTTTGAAACAGTGTGGAAAGTGTGTCCATGGGAAAACCGGGAAAAGTACAAAATAGGAAATAATGTAAAAAAAGAGAGTGTCAATACATTCTTCTTTGATAGCCTATGTAAAGGGTGCAAAAACCCCTTCCTGGTCTTGATTTGGGCTTTTTTGTAAAACCCTCTGGGGAAGATGCTGCAGCCTCCTAAGCAACTTAATCTGGTGTTTTGCTTTCCTGTTAAAAAGTTCTCCCAGCAGTTTCACCCAGAGCTCTCTGATGCAGTTGAAGCCTTTGCTTCCAACTATATTCAATGAGGACAAAGAGAATGTTTTACTCCTTTTCTCTTTGAAGGTCTTTTCTGCATATTTGGAGATGATTATCCTGTTTTCCTTCAGTCTTTTGGTCTCTAGACTAAACAGTCTCAGCTCTTTTAGGGATTTTACTGATTTCATTATGTCTGGTTGCCATTTTTGGAATTTGAACAAACTCAACAGATGTATAGTGATACTGGGTTGACCAAACAGAGTCTTTAAAATGTAAATATGTTTTACACAGTAATATTTCTTGATTCTAGCAGAGGAAATTCCTGTTGACTAATACTTACAAAAATAGGAAGGAACATATTGAGGGAACTAACTTGAGTATCACTGGCCAGTGGTTTATCATATCAAATTAGTGAGTCATAACTATATTTTTTACTTATCTGAGGTCAGCCCTTTGGATGATAACAGTGCTTAGCTCAAAATTATTTTATGACCAATACACATGTGATTTTCAAAAGAAAAAAAAAGAGCTAGTCCAGATCTATGCATGTTCGTGTGTTTCTGCTGTAACAATCATTATAAAAACTCCTGAAGAGAAGATTTTGCAAATGGTGTATAACTCTCCCAAGAGCTGGGCTGGAGTGATGACACGGACCCTAAAAACCTTAGCTTTTATGCTCATTTTAAAATCAGGATTTGGAGTCTGCACAAGCCATTTGATATGGGGAAGCAGCCTTTTTCCAGGGGGATTGACTACGCATGCAACAACTTAAATCTGTGGAAATGAATCAACTGAGTCAGCTGCCGATGACTGCAAAAATGGCCTGGATGCCATTTACGGTTACCTTTTTAAACGGGAGCTTGAAATTAGGAGAATTATAGCAAAGCTGTCATTGAGGAGAGATCGACTGCCTGGAATTTGCAATGCAAACCTATTATCCCTTATTCAGAGGGAAGATAAGTAGGGAAAAAAAAATAAGAGCCGTAAGAGTTCTCTCCCAGCTGTAGTTTCATCTTATTTATTGTTGCTGTTTATTTATATATATGTATTTAAATTTTAAATGATTTGTTAGCTATGCATCAAGCTAACCCCTATAAGTGCATGTTTTATTGCAGCTGCTACAGCTTTTAATATTGTTTATTATTATTCTCTTAGTGCCTAGAAACTAGAGCCATGCTTTAAAGCCCCATTGTGCAAGCCTCTGTATGAGCAAACAACACAATAACAGATACCACTTCAGAAGGCTCACAACATAGGATTTTGAAAGCATGGAGCATATGAACAGGTAGACATCAAGAAAGACAGGTGGGGTAGAAAGGTGACATAAATGTCAATATGTTTACTTGAAGAAGCAAGCTTTGCAGCAGAGATAGGTCGTTGCAGAATAGAGGGAGAGGTCTTTTTCATCCTCTGCTTATTTGTGTAACTTTGTGGCTTCATCTGAAGTTCTATCCTCTGTCTGGCTCTTCCTGGGCTCCTCACCCCTGCTGTATAGAGCCAGTGATGGAAAGAAGGCAAATTGTTTCCAATAGAGACAAGTTCTGGATTTACCTAGCACTATGGAGGAGCCTTTTGCACAGCTGGAGGAAAACACTCATACTAATAACTTAGATTAAAATTACCAGCATCTGTATTGAGCTGTAAGCATCATCCCCTAAGTAAAAAAAATACAAACAAACCAAAACCAAAATCAAAACCATTAGCAAAGGACTATAAAGCCTCCACAGCCTTAAAAGGTCAAAGGAAAAAGAAAGAAGAAAGAGGTACCTGGCTGGTTAACAAGTGCAGACTGGAAAACCAGACAATCCAGCTGAAATAAATCATAGAGAATCTGCTCTGTTTTTTTCACACTGTGGAAGTTCTAGCCTGAATTCTTCCTTCAAGGTTGTCATGACTGAAGAAGAGATGATTTATTAGTTACTCTTGACCTGTCTGAATCTTTGTAAGCCAGAACCAGCATCCTGGTTTCCAGTGACTTTCACAAAAATGTACATTCCCTCTTTTATAGTTTCTTATGTAAAGTCTGTTCCTATTGCAAATATATTGGTTGTCATTCACTATTTAAATCTCTATTCAAAGAGATTTTGTATATACGTCTATGCAGGTTCTGGATTCATCTCCTACCTATATAAGCCTTTCCAGGCCTGAGATCAGGGCCTGAGAGAGCAGCCTGGGGTTTCAGAATTAGTCGGTGAACAGGAAAACATAACAAGTACTGGTAAATTG
Source organism: Leptocoma aspasia (assembly GCA_013399835.1). Taxonomy (NCBI): domain Eukaryota; kingdom Metazoa; phylum Chordata; class Aves; order Passeriformes; family Nectariniidae; genus Leptocoma; species Leptocoma aspasia. The sequence continues at coordinate 1,201,305 of VXAX01000826.1, forward strand.
TGATCCCAACAGGGGCTCCCAGCTATGCATTTAATCCACTTCATCACTCCTCTCACCTCTCTCCAGGACCCAGTCAGGGTTTTGATTGAACAAAATAACAAAACAGTTATAGAAGTACCACTTAATTAGAGAAGCTGTGGATGCCCCTCCCTTGGTTTTATTGAAGGCCATGTTGAACAGGGCTTTGAGCAGCCTGGTCTAGTGGAAGGTGTCCCTGCTCACGGCAGAGAGGCTGGAACTACATGATTTTTAAGTTCTTGTTCTACCCAAGCCATTCTGTGATTCTGTGATTTAATTATGCCCATTGTATGCTTAATTTTAGGATCTGCTGTTGAGGTCATCTTTTCAGTACTAAATGAGGCAACAAGAAACAGCAGGTCAATGAGATCCAACTGGAGCAGAATTAAACTTTAAAAATATTGTCTGTGGTTTTGAGCATTAGTATTTGCACTTGTCTGAATAGCACAAATTTTGGATAAAATCAGCAAGTTTTGATTTGGATTGTTTGGGGTTTTTTTGGTTTTGTTTGGTTGTTTTTTTTTTCCCCAGAAAATATTTAGATAGAAAGCTCTTTAAAGTGTGCTGCAAGTGGCTGGGATTTTCCATCCTACTGATCATGCCTCCTCTAGGAGTCAAAAGTACAGGGGCTTCCCAGACTTCATTTTTATCATACAGAAGCTTGTCGTGTTGAAATATGCACTTTTGCACATTTATGGAGCTGAGATAGTTAAAAAAGGCACACTGAATATTTCTGTCTGAAATTTGTCAAGCCAAAAGACCTCATGGAAACTGGAGGTATCAGATATCCCAAGTTAGGTGCTCACATGCAGCATTTATGTAGAATTTATAAAGGTTGTGAGATAGGTCTTGCGTGAACAAGATACCACCCTGGAGACCTTGGCAGTCAATTTATGTGCTATGACTTAGGCCACTAGTGGCGTTTGAGATGTCCTGGGCTATGCCACCTGATCTCAAGCAGCTGTTCCAGAAAGGTGGAGATGTCCCATGTACCTGTGATAGGCAGATGATTTCAGTATCAGAAATTATGATTCCTGCACTTAGGCAGCTGAATTGTGTCTTGTTGCTTGTAATGACTCTCTCTTTATTTGCTGAAATTATAAACGCCTAGCACACAGGTAGATACTTGCCTATAGTGTAGATACATAAGAGGCACCTGGAAGTAGTTATCTGAATCCAAATACACACTAGGAGATAAGCAGAAACTGCTTTAGTTTATCATTGGAAAAGAGCTTTCACTTGAGACAAAAGAACAGCTGTTTATCTACTGAACAGTTGAACAACAATTAAAATTAGGTAATAACACAGAATTCAAATATGTATCAGTTTAATGCAAAAGGCAGATAGACTTGGGTAATACAGTATTATCACAGCACCAGTGTTAACCTGAGACACTTACAATTAAAGCAGAACCTCAACCCCTACACCCAGTCCAGAGACCAAAAAAAAAAAAAAATCATCCAAAGGCAAATTAAAATAATGCTATTGACCACTAAAAGAGAAATTGTTGGAAATTGTTAGACGTATAGTTACTTGGACTGACCCGGCTCTGTCCTTGAAAATAACTGACTTTTCAGCAGAAGACAAAAAAACAAAAACAAAAACAAAAACAAAAACAAAAACAAAAACAACTGTTTGTGAGGAAGACAGGATTATATTCCCTGAACTCTCAACTGATCATAGCTTTTTTCCCCAGTGAATGTCCAAGCTTCTCTGGAAATTCATCTTTTTAGAGAAGCTATGCCCATACCAGTTTTTTTTTTTTGTTTTCAGTGTAAAGTTGAATTATGCTAAATTATAGAATAAAGGAAAATAGAAAAGAAAGAGACTGCAGACAACTAGCTTGGGTTGGATATCTGATATTTAGAACGTGGCAAGGTGAATCTTATCTCATATTGAGATATGGACTTTTTTAACTCTACTTAGAGCATCTAATTTAGGACTGTATCCCAATTTCAAAGGATAATGAGCATGTTAGCACCTTAGAAGAGTTAGGAATCTTCTCCTTTCTGCTGCAGTTCATTCTCTGTTCAGTATGGATAATCTGCCAGATAAGACTGTCTTTACCTCATAACAGTATTGTAACGGTTAAATGCAAATTTTTTAAATGCATAAAGATTAATGTAATGGAGGCTACCATGGCACATTAGGAAGGTGGCATCATGAATTAATATGAAAATCAATGCAAATATCATAATAGAGTATGTTTTGACCTGGAAGATTGTTTGACGTCTGCAGGTTATGGTAGGAGACAGAGAGATGCCATAAGTCTTTATTCTCATTATCTCCGTCTTTCTTTGCATGCTCTGTTTCTCTGTTTCACTACTGTAAAATCTCAGCAACCATTTAGGATTGACTCCACTTTAAGTCTTTTGCATAGGTAATCAGTTGAAATTGCTGTCAAAATTGTAGTTTTGCTACTTTTTTCCTTGCCTTAATTCTGGGTCACCTACCATTTTTGTAGCATCTGAAGGAGACTGGAAAGAATATTTCATCTTCCGTATAATTTTACAACTTTAGCAGCACAGTTCCTTTATCTACTCCTTTCACTCCTCCATATCCTAGTGAGGCATACAAATGTTTGACAAAGCGTTTTCCTATTTTCTTGGCTACTTCTCTAGGAATTACAGAGTCTAACACATTTGAGATTCTGTACTTCAACATTTTTCAGTTATTCTGATTACCTTGTGATCTGATCACCTTGTGATCTGAACTTAGTAAAGAGGAGATCTCTTACCATTCTCTCCCTGTTCAAAGAAACCCAACTAAAATCTGTCTCTCAGACCATAGACTCATAGAAACATTTCTATTGGAAAAGACCTCTAAGATCATCATGTCCAACTGTTAATCATGGTTATCAATATAGTGTATCCCCAAGTACAATTTCCACACACATTTAGAACACTTCCAGGGATGGTGAGACCACCACTTCCCTGGACAACCTGTTCTAATGTCTGACCACCCTCTCAGTGAAGAAATTTGTTTTAATATAAATCTTCCATGACAATACTTGAGGTCATTTCTTCTCATCCTGTCACTTGTTATCTGTAAGAAGAGACTGGCCCAACACATTGTTACAATGAGATGCATTACCCTAACTTGTCTCTCATTTGTGATAAATGGTGGAGACTCTCAGTGACATCAAGGTACATTTTATTTGTGTCCTTCAGAGGCAGGGCAGAACAGCATGTGGCAGCATTTGGCTGATAAGAGATGACATCTCATAGAGATGATGTTCTTCTACTTTCCAAGTCTGGGAATATACACGGTATTCTAGTGCATATTTGTACTTATTCACTTGGATAGACTGTGTTGTAGAAAGCCATAAATTACAGCAGAAATCTAGATTCTTTCCTATATCATTATTTTATGTCTGGAAGTCATTCAACACAGACATCCCAAAAGCTGGCACACAAGTCTGTGCATTTTTTGACCATCCCATGACACACTCTTCATAAAATGACTGAAACTATACACATGCTAGAGATTCTGTATTTTCTATTTTAGCTGATTACCAGTGCAAATTTAAAGGACATAAACCACCATCACTCATGTATTTTCTGGAAATATGTTTCTGGGAATGATTTCAACAGAAAGACAACAACCCTGCCTATAGATAAAAAGCACATATACACACACACACACAAGGAGAAGAGGAAAAACATACAACAAAAATTCCCAACTGAACTGCAGTTGCCAACTTTGTTCTCCAAAAACATTGCTATATTCCCTTTTAAATTTGCCTTGGAAAGTGTAGGACCCAAACTTGATAGACCCAGCTCAATTCTCAGCCCTTCTATTTTCATCGCATGTGATGGGATTGTAGGTTTTAAGCACTATTTTCTTGTGGGAAAATGTTTAAGGAAATGTCCCAGAGGGAGGTAGAGGCAGGCCTGTGATACACCATCACAATAGGAAGCACAGCAAATTGAGGTAGAAAAAAGTACACTCATCTGTGGTCATTTTATTTTTCCTTTCTTCCAGCCAGCAGGGCAATCCAAACTTGGAGAAGTTTTAAATTTAACAGCTTCCATACTGTATTTTCAGGATTTGTCTCTGTGAATGGCAGAGCTCACAAAGGCTTGATTTCTTGGGGATTTCATCTTGTGGTGGGTCTGTTTTCCAACAAAATCATCTAACTGCTGCCAGGTGAGCTTGCCTTACTGCCCTCCAGGGAACCCTCATGGAAGAGAGGTTTGCCTAATGCCTTGGTAGTGGAAAAATGTTCTTTTGATGTTTATGACCTATTAGACACCAAAAAAATTCACTCTGAGATCAGTGAGGTGCATGCTCCTTGCTATCTGCTGGAGTGTGGGTTGGGACTGATGGTCTTTCTGTGATCAGAGCAAGCTGTCTCAGAGCTGGGGGGAACTGGAATAACTGGAGAAGTCAGTTGGTGTAGTTATTGGTGTTGATTTTGTCTTCTTGGGCTTCTGCTGCTTACTTCTGTCAGTTTGGTTAAATGTGCATTTAATATATATATTTAAGTTAACAGGAGAAGTTGCATGACCCCTTCAAAGAGAATTTTTCTGTAGGTGGTCTGCTGGGTTTAAAAATATGATTAGCTGAACATCTCCACCATATGAAATCTCTAACAGTAGATCACATCAGAAACAGAGCAGAAGAGAAAGGATGTCTCTTCTCAGGAGACAAGAAATGAAAAGGCAGAAAAGAAAAAAAGAGAAAGATGAGGATACACCATCAGTGGACATAGGGAAGATTGTAGTGATTGTAATGAGACAGACCTGAAATTATTTTCTGTCAAACTACATGCACAACTTGCAGGGAGGAAGTCTGGCACCCATCTTTCCACCTCCTTTACCTCCTACCTGCTGATGTCACTTTGCTGCTGGTGGCAGACACAGGTAGCAGGGCTGAAGCTGATTTCTGATTTCTTGGTCAGTTCTTTTGACCCTTGTTGCCATAGCTCTAACACACCTTCCTTCAAGCCTTTATACTTCCTCAACAAGTGCTCTTCCTAAATGAAGTTTACAAGTGTATTTAGCTACCAGCTTAATATAATTTCCTTATTCTTTTAGTAAATCTGCAGTTTTCTGATTGGAGAATTCTCCATAAATTTGCTTGAACTTCTTTTGATTACAATTTTTCACTCTGGAAATTTTGAGTAATTCTTTCTAAAGTGCCTTTCAGTAATGGAGCAGTGAATAATGAGAATTTATTTCCCTTTTCAAAAGTAATTAATAAACAAAGAGAAGATATTGCTTTCCTACTAAATCAATAGATTAATAGAATGTTCTCTTCCTGACAGCTATAAAAGAAACATGAATTAATGCAATGCTAGTTCTCAGAAAATAAAATAAAACTGTTATAGTCACTTGATCTCATGCTACATGTACAATACAGAAGTGGGAGCAACTCCTGGACTCTCTGGAGGAAAACAATACTTACTGTGGCAGTGCAAAAGTGCCTTTGTTTTTTAGAGAATAGTTTAAATAATATATTGGTGTATGAACTGTGCTAATCAATTGACTTAATTGGTCAGTTCAGAAAAAGCCATTTTATACTGTCTGTGGTTCAACTGACAGAAAAAGAAGTTGAGGCAAGGAAAAACAGTCGAGTAACCTATTGTTTTGAGAAATTGGGGCTCTTTAGAGTGTTTGCTGTGATTCCAAGTGGAGTGCATGACAGAGGATGTGCAGAAGAGAAGTGAGGGCATGGGAAGCATAAGGACAAAACCAGTTCAGGATGAAAGCAGAAAACAGAATCAGTTTTTAGATATTCATTGGCCAGACTTTGATGTTAAAGTGCACTGGAAAAACACTTAGAAAGGTGAAAAAAAAAGTGTTTTAGCGGAAAATCTACTGTCATAGCATTGAGAGGTGTTAAAGGGCAAGGAGGAGAGAGTACAAACTTTAAAGTCAAAACTGGAATCTTGAAGTGATAACAGGAGGCAATCATGTTCAGTAAAGAATTAGAGACAGTATTAAGGGTAGGCTAAAACCTATTTGCATGCCATATGAACTAGAAAATAAGGCCAGAAAGTGAAGAAAGAAGCATAAAGAAACAATTAATTATGTTCACAATAAAGAAAAACATCAAATAATAAAATTATATCAATAAAAGTGTTGGTTTGAAATTTTTTGAACTTTTTTTTTCTTTTGAAACCTGCTTCATAGAGTGGGAATAATTCACATATTCAGGTAATCAAAAATGTTCCTTAGCAGAGTAGCTAAGAGCTTGGTATAAATTAACTATCAAAACTTGACAAAGGGACAAAGCCCATGCAGACAGGGCAAGAAAATGCTGTAATCAGTATGCAGCTGCTACAAAGGCTGGCATACAGTTAGGATGCAAAAGGAGGAAGAATCAGATTCCCTTTTGATGTGAGTGTAAAGGGGAAAAGCAAAGCAAGAGCTCTGCAGTTTGGATTTTTGTTTTTTTAAAGGCAAAATAGTTCAAAATCTTCTTGAATTCCATTGTAGGAACACTGTCAATAAGACTAGATAGGTTTTATTAAATAAAGAGCAGATATAATTCTCCACTCTGATTTTAAGCTGTTCTCATTGCATACTGAAACACAAAGTAAAACTGGAGAAGTGGCAAACCCACCTCCCCCCACCCAAAAACAACCAACCAAAGAAAAACGCAAACCAAAAAAACCCAAACATATTTTGAAGTGGAAAACTCTAAGCACTCCTGTATAGTCAAACTGAAAACTTTCCACTTGCCACTCTCTCTGTGCACAGCCCTTGCCCTCAGCTCCAACCATCCTGTGCTTATTTCAGAGCAAAACATCAAAGGCAACAGGATTTCTCCTTGAACAGTCTGAAGCAGCTCCTTGATTGCTTCTCAGTGTCTCTAACCCCACCCAGAGGCCTGAAACCTTTTCTGGGTGTACCATCAGGAATTTACAGAACTAGTCAAAGGTTCTGCCCCAGTTCCCTGACATATGGATCCCTTTGAGCCTCAGCCTCAAATAGCTTCATGTTTCTCATTACCTTATTTGGGGGTCAGATCTGAATTCCGCAATAGAATATGATGCTAAAATGGGATGTGGAATAATGTGGGTGAAGACCAAGGAACCAAGATTGCTTGGTTGGCTGCCCCAAACAAAAGCAGCAAAAATTATGAAGCTTTCTATAAAAAACTGTGTCATATAGGAAAACTAAAAAAAACAGACAAATCAAAAAAAAGGCAAACAATGTGCAGATTATATTTAGGGACCACAACATCTGTCAGAGATATTAGTGGTTCTACTACAATAGTTCAACTACAATAACAATTCAACACTAGTTTCCTGATAAACCCAGGCTTTAACCATAATCACATAATCAGTTACTTCAAATTACACCTGAAGATGAGAAGCATTTCTAAAAGGACACAATCTAGGCAAAATTTCAGTCAAAACACTCCATTTTAGAGAACCCAAATTACAATGAAGCAATGAAATGTGTACAAATGCTGTGCCCATCCTGTCCTTCCTGAGGGAACTATGGAGAGATTTCACTCCAAATGCCAATGAAAGACATTGATCAGCATGCACTTGGGAGGAAAATATGCAAAATAAATCACCAGGAAGCTGCAATCAAAGCAGCTAGGGCTGTGATGCTATGGGTGCTGCTCTCAGCATCACTTACTCTGCAGCCACACAAGCTCCTGATGCCTTTCACTGTGTGTTCCCAGACTGCTGGACCAGCAGCACTGAAACCAGGCTGGAAACAGGCACGAGGTGGGCAGCAAAAACTGATGCATTTTTTTCCCCCAAAAGATAGCAGTAAGTAAAAATTTGCCAGAAACCTGAAAACAAACTTCATGTAAAGACAGTGACTGGAGAAGATGCAACTTATCTGCTTTCTGTGTGCTCTTTCCATCATGATGTGATTTGTTTAAATCTGCTCAGGATACTTCCAGGTCTTCACTGGAATTAAGATTTCCCTGGTTAGGAAAGCATAGGTGACCAGCTTACAGCAGAATAAATCAGGATATTGGTAAGGAGATGGTCAACAGAGGTGGGAGGATACAGCAGTGTGCATATGTGTGTATATATGCAGGAAAATATACTTAAAATCCATTTTGGTGACTTGGCATGTTGCAATAGTAACCCCAAAAATTAGAGAGAAGGGAATTTTAAATATCAAAACATTGCAAGAAATTCCCACTGATTAGAAGACATGATTAGCTGAATGCTAAGCAATAATAATGTGTGGAACAGGTTTTATTTTATACTTTTGGCAGTATGTTCCCCTGTTTCCATTTTAATGAGGATCTTCATATGTTCATGCTTAAATTGACTTACAATTTTTTTTCCTCCTACCTAAAATTCTATTGGGTTTACAACCACAAGCAGAAAATTTAATTTTGTTTACTCTCAGCTCTCAGAGTACTAGTAATTAGCCACAACCAGGAATGGTACAATTGAGATAACTACTTCTTGGTGTATTTTTCTTTGTCCCTTATATCAGGCTGTTACTCTTCAAAGTTTTAGGACATTGTGGGAATAATGAAAAGTGTTGGTTCATTCATAGGCCATGGGAATAGGTGTTCATCCAAACCCCACTATCAATAAGATGGGGGAACCCTCCCACTTCTAAGATTGTGTGTATCATGCTACCTACAGGATCCTCTGCCCACTTCTTCAAAGCAGTCATCTACCAAGGAGGGCTGAAAAGCCATTTCTCAGTGCAAATAAATAGCTTCCAGCACTGCAGAGCAGGATATAGGAGCTGTTACTTATAGAATTTAATACAGAATTTAGAAAAGAACATTCTTTTTTGATTGTTTTAAGAGTGTCTGTATTATGAAGACTAAATTGTTTACCATATCATGTAATAAGGATGAGGTCAGCCTTGCAATTTCCGTCAGAAAAATGTGGTTTTTTTGTCACACAGCAAATACATGCTCTGTTGCTGTGCTGTCTCCTGCACTTTGTAGAACATGAGCCACAGCCCCACAGAACCAATACAGTTCCACCACCATGGCACAATGGCTGTGGATGTAAGGTAAATGTTCAAAAATGCTGCTCTTTATGCAGCCTCTGCAGACTGCTTGTACAGCTGTTGGCTCTAGTGATGGCACTTGTGAGGAAGGTGTTTTTGCTCTGCTGTTTCAAACATTGCACCATTTTGTGATCTGAGATGGGTAATGGATGTAATCTGCTATCTCTTACCCAGTTTGTTGCAGGAGAGACAATGGTTGCATTACTTTGATCCACAGATCTCAAATAATACAGAGATACTAATGAAGCCACAGCACACCCAGATAAAGTAGGTTTAAACTTCAATACTGTTAGAAATGGGACATGTACAACTCAAACATATTATGCTTAGCACAACATTTTCCTGCTTAATTAAAAGGGAACAAAGGAAAAACACGGTAACTATTATTGCTAGGCAGTAATAGCTTGTCAGCTTAAGGTAAAGGATTGCTTTCAATGTGTGTACTTCGTTGCTTAGGAGCAAAATCCTGACCAACTTAAGGCTGTACTTAGTTTTAAGTATGTCTTACTAATTCAGATACGTCATTCCTGTAGTGAACAGGAATTAATGTTGCCTTACTTAAGTGTTTTGTCCTTCTGTCAAGTAATGTGAGACCTAGTTAGTATGGAGGTAAAAAAAAACCAACCAACCCCAACATTCCATTCATTTTCTTTTGGTATCTCTTTCATTTACAGTGTCATTTTTCTCAGTGATGATGCAGCAGAAATAAAGCCTTGGTTGGTTGTAGTGCATCTCATCTCTCCCTGCTTTGATCCTGATTTACAGTTTTTGGGGTTATCCCACCACATCAATCACTGCATCTTTCAGCACTGGGGGAGCTGGAAGAAAATGCAGAACCACCCTGTAAAGAATGACTAGTGTTAAATTTCTTTCTGCAGAGACAGAGATAAAATTTGGCATGTGAGGCATCTTAGCTGACTGTTCTAACTTCATTAAACTATGAATACTGGATTCAGAGGGGAAATTATGCCTCTTTAAGGGGTCTTATAATCACTAACACAGTGATTTCCTTTTTCCCTAAAGGAAGATTTGTATGAAAAATACCTTGCAAGATAAGTAAGGTATTTCTATGGTAATTCTATGTTGTCCTCTGCCATCCAAAGGTAAGTGCAGGTAACAAGAGGGGAGATGAAACACAAGTCTGACATTTCAACACATTATTAGCTACGTGCAGGATATGCAAAATATCCTCAAAATTCAGAAAGTCCTGCTTTGGAAATACAGCCTGAATGCTGCTCTTGAGCTGTGCCTTACATTTTGAGATTGCTTCTCTCTCACGCTGTGATATTGCCATTTCCAATTAAAGGCACTTTATGCTAAAACATCACTTTTTCAGTTTTTCTTCTCTGCCAATCACTTTTCTCTCACAGCAATTAACATCTGTTTTCTGTCTGTGCTGCATTTAAAAAAAAAAAACAACTAATCATGGGTTTGACAATATTCCCAGTGCAGATATCCTTTTCCATCTGAAACATAGTGGAAATTCAACTCTGGCTCAGAGGCTCAGATTTCTCTATTATGATAAGGAAAGTGGAAAGATGATAAGGAAAGTGGAAAGTCCAGACATAAACATGCCTGAACTTCAAGTGCATTTTGTTTTCCCAGTGTTGTTCTGGTCTTACATGAATTTTAATTCTGCTGATTCCAGTAGAATGATTTCTGGATTATACTATGTTAAGGGAAAGGAGGAATTAATGCAAAAGAAAAAAAAATTTTGATTTTTTTTGAATTTTTTGAAAATTTTGAGATACTTTGATACCTATGTGGTCAAACCTTAAAATCTTTTCTTGATACTTAGTAATCCAATATTTTATTAAATTGATATACTGCTTTGGATCAAGTAAAAACTAAATATAGTATTCCAAAATTGGCTTATGTACACAGAGTTAGGCCATAGTTTTTTCTCTGCATTCAAGAGAAACAAAGTCCGTATAAGTCCTTAACTTTTTTTTTGTTTTCTCCAGCTATTATATTCTTTTAAATTGGCAGTTCCAGGATGTTACTTAGAAATTTAAAGTTTGTTAAAAAATTTTTTCAACTATTTTTTAGTATTTTTTTTCTCTTCCTTTCTCACAAGCATATGCACAGATACATATGATATCTCAGATGTGTAAGGAGTCAGGCCAATTATGAATATGAAATTAATATTCTATATATGATAACTGTATAGTATATGTGATGTATAACTTATTTTAAAAAAATAATAAAAAATATAAATAATGAATAAACTTAATCTACCAAAAGAATGTAAAAATTCATAGTAGACAAAAAATCTAGGGTAAATTGAAACCTTTCTACCTCTTCCTTGAACAAAGTTTTGTCATTTAAGTGTTGTGATTGTTCACCTTTTGGATGCTGCCGGAGTCAGGTAGATGCACAAACACCACATTAGTTCTAGACCAGAAAGATATCCTCACATCTCACCTGCCTATTTCTGATTACTAAGTTATAGACATGTTCTTTCTGCATGTGACCTATACTATATTTTGTTTAGGACACTTAGGCTACTTTCTCCATGCTTACACAATTACCTATGTGATTTTTATTTGTCATCTATGAAAGAAGAAAAATGGTTAAGAAACTTGTGTGGTGTCCTCTAATATCTAAGTAGGATCATATCTTCATAGTCTGTAGAAATAAAACTATGTATTATTCAGTTTAGAATAAACTGACCCAAAACCCAGGGTTTCTTTGCTCAGGAGATTGGATCAGAAGACTAAATGATATAGCTAAGGCAAAATGCTGGCCTAACCAGAATTTTGAGATCAAAACTTGTATTGCTGAATAATGGATACTCTGGGACTAAACAACTCTGACTGGCTTGAGTACACACTGCTCAGGAGTAGCTCTCTCCAGATGAGATTATTTTTTTGTGTGGAGTTAATTGGAGCACAGCAGAGAGCCTGGGAGAAAGCTAACAGTTTTGCAGTGAGAGGAGTAAAGGTCCAGGCTTTCTCCCTGACTTTCTCCATAGTGGTTCAGAGGTAACCTTCCACAGTGGTTCCTTCCAATGTGCAAATCCCAGTGAGCCCAGAAAAAACCAAAAGGCAAAACGGCCTCTGTACCTCTCAAGTTGCACTTGGTAATGCCAGAAACTCCCAAATTATTTTGTTGCAGCATTGCCAGACAAGGAACTGGAAAGAACTCTTTGCTTGGTAACAGAGAATGTGTGATTTATATACAGCCTAATCCAATATTAACAAAAATGAGATCTTGGCAGTTTGAGAACGGAGGGAAAAAAAGGGAAAAGGTGAAAAGAGTGGGGTATGTGTCAATCAGAAACACAAGAGGTGAACAATCAAGGTAGATGTTGTGATATGTGAGAGCTGTGTCAAAGATTTTTCAGAACAGCTCAGGATCTGTACAAGATGAAAAGATACCTACCTAGAAACGTTACAGATGTGTGAGAGGAAAACAGAGAAGAAAACAAGAGAAAGGAAGTCCATTACACCAGAAACATACTCTATTTCCATGTTGTACTTGTGACTGGGAAAGGGCTTCAGGCTCTTGTTTCATACCACTTCTCTCCACCACTAAACTCACTACTGCCAGCTGTTTTCTTTTGTTCCATATGACCCTGAGCAGGTAGAATGATTTGGACTCTGCTTGTACTAAAATGAGATTTCTCTTCCTAAAGCTTCTGTTTAGGCTTTAACCCAGGTTGTTTGACATTCAAATGTTTTTGGTAAGCTTTTGCCTCTGTGGCTTAGTTTTCTCGAGACAGTGTGTCTTTTCTCGGACAGTTCCTTTAAGAAACAGATTTGTGGAGGCTTAGAAGCTGTGAAACAAAAGGTTGGTGTTGGGCACAGACACACAAGCTCAGAGCAAATCCATTAAACCTCATTCTCCATGAACCCATGTCTCAGACCCAACCCACCACCTTGGTAGTTGAAATAATGGAAGACAATTAAAAAAGCCTTGACATGGTAAAAGCTGTTGGTGTTTTTTGGTGGTTTTTTTTTGGTTTTTTTTTTTTTTTTTTTTTTTTTATAAAACACAGCATTATGTGTGAATTTTCTGGATTACAGCATGCTTAGGAGATACTTTCATTGCAAATTATCCAGCAGCTTGGATAAAATATTTGACTTTTCAAGAGATGAGCCAGTCAAGTCATTAATTGTAGACCCAACTCCAGATTGCAGGTACCTAAATTTGGATGTCTCAATATGCCTACAGGGGAGATGGGTTGCTAATTTCTCATTATACTCAGTGGTAACCAGCACAATGAAAGGAGCCTAGAGAATTGCTCAACTCACTCTAATACAGATGCATTCAGCTAGGCTCCACTGACTGCATTAACTAGCTCCCAATTAGCTAGAAAACTGAATTAGGTGTCTAGTTCAACACCTGCTCCTAGATGTCTACAATCCAGAGCTAAATCCCAGGCCAACAGTGTGATGCTGCAATTAAAGTGACATAAATGTACTGATGTTTAATCAGTGAGATTTTCCTGTTCTTGCAAAACAATAGAAGAAATTCCAAATTATTAACAAGGTTTACCATTGCTATAATAACTGTAATAGGACCTAGTAGAAGTAACAAGTGCTTAATTAAGGCTTAAGCAAATCTGATCATCTGTACAATTGGCATATTGAGAGGATAATGAAGATTATGGTCCACAATGCCAGACAGAAATTATTGGGAAACTTTAAAGGAAAAAGCTTCCCTAACATAGTTCTTGCTGTGGGGGTAAAACAGCACTCACAACACCCTGTTTGCAAAGCCACCAATAATGGATGGAGAATGGGGGTCAAGCTGCTTTTGGTGTTGAAAAATGCTGAAAGCAACCTGACTGGTCAACCCCAAAGTGAAACATCCTGTGGAAGGACAATGATTCCTGACATAAACTGGCACTGGTGAGGATGTTGCAGACAAAGTACCTCCTAAAGGAACCAACAAGTGACAGTACTGATAACCTATCTATAGCCACTGAGCTGACACAGCTGGTCTGGAGATGTATGACCAACAGTCAATCACTTTATACTAGAAAAGCCTCACCCCACTTTTAATTGTTAATATCTTCTAACCAACTGCTTCTTGGAATGTGTGGAGATTTCTCCCTTGAGTAGGGTTGCCCTTCAAGGCTCCTCCTTGAGGCTGAGTAGAAGATATTTGCTCATGGCCCTTGGTATGAGGGAGTAACATAAATTTCTATTTAATAATTGGTTTTGATAGCTTTAATATAATTTCTTCAATACTGCTTCAAAACTAGCACAATATACCAGTAATTATAACTACCTATACTGTGTAGTAAATATTTCTGATTAAGATCTCTTAGTCTAATAATTATCATAATCAATTTATACAAATAATTTATTTTATTTATATAAATACTTTTGGTTCTTGATCAAAGTTCTGCAAAGTTCCGCAAAGTTCCGATTACACTTATCCTTTAGACATAAAACATTGACAAAGTCTGGGGCTAAGACTGGATCCAGCAACACCCAGGCTCCTTTCTGAGATGGAGTACAGAAAGCAAAGAAG
>VXAX01000826.1:1218275-1313668 GCA_013399835.1 Leptocoma aspasia
ACTGAAATTTGATGAAAATTAAGAGGCGATGTGGAGAGACATCAGAAGAATATAATAACCATGACTGTGAATTCAGAGTTATTTATATCAGAATGATTTCACGGGGGCAGCATAGGAACATGAGAGTGTGATATCATAGTAATTTCTGTTTCAAGACTGTTTAAAAAGCAAGAATAAGTAAGGTGAAGCCTACCAGTTTGGATTACGCACCAACACAGAATCAAAGAATGGTTTGGATTGGAAGAGATCTTAAAGATCATCTGGTTCCAACCCCCTGCCACGGACAGGGACACCTTCCATCAGACCAGGTTGTGCCAAGCCCATTCCAGCCTGGACATGAACATTTCTAGGGAAGGGTCAACTACATCTTCTCTGGGCAACCCGTGCCAGTGCCTCACCACCCTCAGTGAAGAATTTCTTCCTAATATCCAGTCCAAATCTACTCTCAGTTTAAAGCCATTCCTCCTTGTCCTATTGCCACGAGCCCTTATAAAGAGCAAAAAAATGTTCATCATTAAAGAGAGAAGAAACTCCCTCAAGGAACTGGGTTTACATTAAAACAAGAGTATTGGATTCTGTTTCTGAGTCTAGGTCAAGCTTTGGCAATAGAAAATAAAAGGTGGGAAAAGAAACTTTCACAGGCTGCATAATTAACCACTGAAGTGGGGCGTAGCTGGTGAGGCTCAAGACTCTCAGCTGCTTCATTGGTTACAAAGATGCCAGTCACAGTCATGGCCCTCCTGGGAAGGTGGTAGTGCTGAGGTGCTTGTAGTGGGACACGCAGGTCTTCTTATAGTCGTATGAAACGTTCATATTTACATTATATACACATATGTATTCTATTTTAAACATTATTTTAAATATTTTATGTAATACACAACTATATTAAACAGAGTAGCCCCTGTACTAAGATTAACAAAGCTATTTTTTTATAAGCTCCTTTATTTCACAGAGGAGATAATGAGTGCCTGTCACCAAATGCATCGAAGTTCTTCATAGAGCAAGGAACACTACAGTAGCAACAGGTGAGAGCAGCCCTGATCTGAGCACTGCCCAGCTCAAGCCAGACTGATGCACATCTCCTCTTGCAAACAAGGAAATCAAACCAGCTGCTCACCTCATTTTATAGATTACACTTCTCCAGACTGGAAGACAACTGAGAAATCAAAGGAAGGAAAAAATCCAAAATCCTGAATGTTGTTATTTTCGTGTCACTTTGCACAGTGCTGTCTCATTTTAAAATTTGCAACAATTCCTGTTATTGCTGTATTGCATGCAACTACTCCTTTCTGCTCTATTAGAGCATATTTCTCTGTTATGCAGCTGTCTAAAATCTGCTTCTGCCTTAAAGACAGATGCAAACAGCTGTTTAATGAATCTGTCATTTCGTTATCTTCTCCGTTTCTACAGGCTGATTATTTCTAAGTGCTGCACTGTCTTTTAGAGACAATTCTTGTAGGAAGAATAAGTCACATTTTCTTCTGATTTCTAATATTTATGTCAACTTGAGGAAAATATCCTCTCAACATTAAATCTTTAGAACTAAAAAAAACAAAGCAAGGGAATTAGTTGATGTATTAGACATTAAATCTGATGTGATGTTTTACAAGTTTGATCTCACAAGGAGCATGTTGTCAAAGGAAATTCTACAGCTTGTTCACATGCTCGTGAACTGAATGCCATTTCATTGCTTGATGGAAGTAATTTAGAATAATATGTTAAAATGCCATATATCATAGGCAAAGCACTTTTCTCTGAGACCTACAGCATACAGTCTAGACTGATTTTTAAAAATACTGTCAGTTACTGCTATAGTCTAGTATTCCTCAAGTTGACACGTTTTGAATGGCAGATTGAGGATAAGAGTGAAATACACTTAAATGTGAAGATAAAGGAAAAGCAGAAAAAAAAGAAGAATGTAACTGTAGTGAGATTCAGGAAGAACGTAAAATTATTCAGGTCTACAAATTGCAATCAGGATGAGAATTATAATAAGCCCACTAAGACATGGCCAGGAAAGTTATATGAAAAAATCCTGTTTGTATTATATATGTGCTCACCATCTTTAAAAAAAAAAAAACATAAAAAAAGATGAACAGTTTTAAGAAAGTGAGTTATACTGCAAGAAAGTGATAGAGTTTGATTTTCAGCTTAGGATTAGTGTTGAGGTCTTTTTCTCTTGAGAAAATGTGAGTCCAAGGTTTGAAATTGCATTTTACTGTAACTTGGACTCACAGTCAGTTCCCATCTTAAGAATCATATTTGAATTACAAACTTTGAAGCAGAAACAAACCAGGGGAAAAAAAATACATGAAAACTGGATCACAGAATCCTAGAATGATTTGGGTTAGACAGTGTTAAGGAAACTCCCCTGTCTGACCATTCAGGAGCCACTCTGACAGTCATACTTGTACCACCCGTGCTGGAACCGAGGTCCCTTCGAGCCTTCACACACTCACACTCAGAGCAGGTTTCCCATGGTAGAGTTCCAGATGTCCAGATCCGTACAAAAATTTAATCTTGGTGCAATAACTAAATAAAATAACAGCTCAAGCTGGTGCCTCTGAATAGGCATCCTGAACAAAGGAAACCCTGGGATTTTATCCTCTCAGTCTAACCTCAGGACAGTGTGGAGTCCTCAGCTCCAGCCATGTCTGCGAGAGTGCAGTCACCTCGAGGGGCCAGAGGTGCCCTTTGTTATGTGAAGGGTTGGCTGTTCACTGTCTTGGGCTCCTGCACCCCAGAGCTCAAACTGCAGCTCAGACTGCAGCTGCTCACCAAAGAACCTGCACTAAACCTGTTCCCCCACAAAAGAAATCTTTAAAGGTCCTGTAGTCCAGCCTCCCTACCATAGGCAGGGACGTCTTCAACTAGGCCAAGTTGCTCAGAGTCCTGTCCAAGATGACCTTGAACATTTCCACAGATGAGGCATCCACCACCACTCTGGGATCCTTTCTGACTAAATAGTTGGTGGTTTCCTGATTAGATCCAGCCTGGTTATTTTTTGGGTAACTACAATCATGTGTCTTCAGGTGCAGTCAGCTTGTGAGATGAATCAGTGATGATTCATCAAAGTGATGTCTCTACCTCAAAGTGCTCTGGGGTTATAGATGCACTACTCACCACCAATGTAACCTGAGTCACTCAGACAGTCCAGAGTACTCATAAATCAATTTTTTAAAAAATTCATTTTTCCACCTTTCCTATACCTCAACTCATCTCCACATCGAGACATGGGCAAGTCCTGGTAAGACATATCATGAGTGCAGACAGACTGCAGCAGAAAAGCTTTTCCTGTTCCAGCTTCTCCCCTCTTGCCAAATCCTTTTCCTCCCTGGGACAGTGTGCTCTTTCCTGATTTACATGGACTTTGCAGACTCTCAAATACTCATTCTAGCTGTAATAGCAATACTTCTGATTTTTCTTCTGCTTATATTTCAAATGAATATTCCAGTTCTGTGCTATAGTATTTTCTTGCAATGCCATTGGAGATATTGAAATTACTCACAGGGGAGGGGTTCTAAGCTGGGTCTTACCTTCCTTTTCTCTTTTATATGCAAACTTGAACCTGATCTAATTTTCAGATTATCTTTCACTAATGGAAAAACAGAACCACAAAACTAATGTCTTAAATAGTGCAAAAATATTGAGTAAAAATTGTAGACATACACAATTGGATTCATAATTTGGAAATGCACAAGGTAACTAAATTTTTTTTTTCTTTTTTTGTGGCTGAAATCCTGTTTTAACGAGACTAGGAGGGAAATGCTGTGAAATAGTATACAAGTAGGGGCTAGCACACACAAAGGTGCTGGGCCACCAAATGAGCTAGGGCTTGTTTGGCTTGAACATGGTTAACTGCTTTTCCTCATCATAATGGAATTCCTTTTTGTCAGTGTGCAGATCTATGAAGCACATATTTGAAGATAAAATAATCCACTGTCCCATTTCCTTGTAGTCAGTGGAAATGAGGAATCACTATTGCAATGTGATCCTTCTCACCTATTTTGGCTGTCTGTTTTGGATGTGAGACTTTCAAAGTGCTTGTCCCTCTCCTTAGACTTTAAAGCCAACCTGAGTGAGCAGCTCTGATCCAACTACCTCTAGGTTGTTCAGATGGCTCCTATTGCAGGCATCCTACTGCAAGCCAATGTCCTGGTTTACAGCCTTCTACTAGGAAAAGCATGACTTACAATTTCCTAGACAAATTTATTTTAACTGACTGATATGGCAGCATCAGAGAATGAAACATAATTACAGCTCCGAAATATTTATCTAATTTTATGAACATTTAAAAAAAATTGCTCCCCATATTTTCTTTTTTTTCCCAAAGTTTAAAAAAATCCTATTAAGTACTATATTATGTTCTTTAACTATTCATGTTATTTTAAAATGGAATCTCTAAGTTTTCTATGGAAATAATGAGGGGCTAGAGGGGGAAAAGTTATTTGTATTGAACTCTCTCAGTACATAGTTTTCTCTCAGAACTTTTGAAATAGCTGCATAGTACTTGGAATAATATTTTTACATTGTAAACTACAAAGCAAAGAAAATGTCAAATGAAATTCCATACACAGAAATAAATGACCTAAATAAATAAATAAATCCTACAGAAATAAATCCTATGTCCAGTCAGTAAGATAGGACTTTATCCCCCGCTCATAAAGGAACACTTCCACTGACATACTTCACCTCTAAGTATGAAATTACATCATCACAGCAGACTCCTTAACCTCCTCCCAAATATTAAATGACTCTTAAATTTTACTTGTGACTCCCAAATTTTACTTAGCAACCTTTTGCTGAACATGATGAATACAATTGTTTTTGCTTTCTGACTTTTCAGTATAAAATTTTCTATATGTTCCATTGGGTTTGAGAAGCTTTTTGAAATTAAATTAATAGTGAATTCAACTTAGGCTAACACAAGTTAGAATAAGAAAAAAAATCATTTCACCTGGTAAACTGAAAAAAAAGACATAAAAGAAAGATGTTATGGAAATATAGGATTTGTGGTTATGATCTTTTTTAGAGGCTCACATATATAGTAATGCTCACTAACCTATAAGGGATCTGACCTATATTCTCAGTGAGTTTCTTCTCATCTTTACTGTATATTTCTTGGAAATCAGAGAAAATCTGGAAATGGATAAATGGATAGTCCTTGTCTGCTACCTAGGAAGAGATAAACATTCAGACTCAGATATTATTCTACCAGTTATAGCCCCACAAAGCCCTCAGTAGACTAATTTTAGCTGAGAGCTTATTTCAAATAAGTAAAGAGACGAAAAAAATTACTTGGTTAAAAGGCAATATTTAAATTATTTTTCATTCTGCTTTCATCAATCAGAAGTAGTCTCTTACTAAAAATATTTCTACTGGGAAATAAATGGGGTTTAGCTATTTGTTCGTAAATACACTGCAATAAAAGTAAGGAAATTATATATTCAAGTCGTTCAAAGATGATCACAGAATCCTGGAACTGATGGAAAATCTAAAAAGTGGGAATTGCTCAGAAGGGCAGTTTCAGGAATACATCTATGAGTATCCCAAATAATATGTACAACAACTTTCAATGGTACACTAAATTTACTGTTTTATTTGTCATTGTCGTTTTATATCAGAATTTTGAAACACTTTTGTTACTACTTAAGTATTTGCATTTCTGTGAATTTTTGTTGCTGATTTTCACAGTTGTTGGTTTTATTTTTTTACAGGGGTGGGGGATGATTTATAATAGATCCTATAAAAATCTCAGTACAGAAATAAACTGTATGTCTACACTCTGCCAGATTAGTACAACACCATGTTTTAAACTGGACTAACTGGGAAAATCTATAAAATTGTGGGTTTAATATTTGCTCTACTTCAGGTAAAATCTGAAAGGGGATAAAAGTGTGACTTTGTGTCTATCAGATTTAGATAAATGCAAGGGTGATTTTACCCCATTAAGGATGCCAAGACAGAGGTTTATGGTTTATGGGAAATAAGGAAAAGCATGACCTGTCAGGTAACTAAAACTGAGCTGCAAGCACTGGGCAAAAGCTGGTTTGCATGATCTCAGGCTGTGAGTAGTGTCTGTCCTCTTTGCAGTCCTTGCTGAAGATAACTCCTGGATACTGACAGTCCCAACATCTGTAAAATGTTAGACGTTGCACAGCTTTGAAAAGGGGCACATCAGTAGCTCAAACCTCTCAGCTACTAACTCAGACTGGGAAGGTGGTTTCACCATGCTTTCCTTATCATTTTTTAAAATTTATTTTTACTCACACAAATCTTTGTAAGGTCTTGAGTGGACGATGCTCCAACTCTTACAGTTTTGAAAAGAAACTATCTATTTATATTTATTTATAGCCTTATTACTTCTAGTCACCTTGAATCCAGGACTACACTTTGTGTGGAAGCACAGGGCATATTTTCACAGAGTTTCACAGGTGGACACCTTAATCCCATGTGTTGTCAGTACCATGGGTTTAGCAAGTAAGCCCTGAGGCATTTGTTCCATGACGAGCTGATACATCCTAATGGCTTGTCTCATCATCTCCCATCTGGTAGATATTTTCTTGGCTAGCTGAGACAGCATGTGGTTTACTTTTTGCACATGTTCCTTGTTCTTTTTATATCAATAATGACAGAGTGTCATAATAATAGAAATAAAAAATAAGAGCAATTTGCCCAAAACTGAGAACACTAATCTCTTTACTAATAGACAGTACTGGCTTGATTTGCCTAAGACTTTCTGTGGTTTGGTCATGCTGACTGTGGTGGGGATTTTCCAGATGAAAAGGATTATGAAGTTTTGGACAGCATTGCCATTTCCTGCAGTTTTTACTAGGAAATTTACAGAGCTGGCATCATGAAAAAACCCAGGTCTCATAGTCAAGTGAAAATCTAATCTTCCATTTTAAAAACTAGTTTCAGCTGTGGAATAAACATGCAGCACCTTTTAGGGAATGATACAACTCATATTAAGTTGGCTCCACTATGTTTCTTCTTCCCTTTCATTTTTTTACAATAGAAATCAAAAAACCTGCCTGTAATAATTACTGTTGTTCTTTGTTCCTCCACCACCCAGATTTACTGTAGTCACTGCATTGGCTCATCCATGTTAGTCCCACATCCCAAGTTTGGCACTTAACTAACATCCATGTTAGTCCCACATCCCAAGTTTGGCACTACTCAGTGTTAACAATTAACTGGGCAGTGATTTAGTTTGTGACATCTCTTAAAAAAAACCCCAACCAATAAACAAAAGGCCCCAAAACAATAACCCCATAAAATCTGTTTAAAAAAAAAAAAAATTGGGGGTTTCACTCAAAATATTTAATTATTTTTTTCAGATTTTTTGAAAGTCATGATCTCACATCACCTTGAGTCACCAGGGGAAAACAAAAGTACAAAAGAACAACTTTGTTAAAAATGTGAATGATGAACTGAAAAAAAAAAATTAAAAATTTAATGTTCATCTTGCTAATGAAATTCCCATATATTTTTATTAGCTTGTACCTCTCACTCCAGGAGAAGAGACAAGGAGTTCTGGAGCAGTATTGCTAGTTTTGCATCTATTAGCCCTTAAATCATGATGACTCCTGTTTTCAGTAAGTTTTGAAGGCAGAATTGCATCTGGTTAACATTTTTTATCTTCAGTCTTGGAAAAATAAATAAGAAATAACAAACTGCTTGGCTAAACTCTCAAATGCCAAGCAAGGATGGCATTTGCAAATACTACAAAGCAGTATTTACAATACTAATGAGGCATCAATGACTAATAGCTCAAGGAAGCTTATTTAAGAATCAGTTCATAGCTGGTAATGAATGATTATAACAAAAAGGAATTATGAACACTGAAATCAAAATTTAGAGGAAATCTTCTTACATTCATGTTTTACAAACTGCTCAAGAAGTACTCTGTTTTTAATTTTTTTTTTTTTTTAGTGTGAGAGCTTGAGGACTGGTTTTTGGTTTTGTTTTGATTTTGGGTTTTTTTTTTTTTTGCACTTGGTTTCTTGGGCATCCAGATTCATCTAAACCAAAAATCAGATCTTGATTTAGTGTTAAAATACAGCACATAAGAATCATATCATGAAATGTCACTTGTGAGAACAGAAATATAGTGCAAGAGGAATAGATTTTACTTCTTTTTTTTTCTTTTTTTTTTTTTTAGGTTTTTGAAAGTTGAAGTTTATCTCATAATTATAAAAAAAATTCTTCCTCACCTGCTCATAGTTCCTTCACTTTGTATTTACAATTTCTTTTCAAGAAGTCATAATAACATAATCATGTCCAGAAAATAGCAGCTAAAAGGAGGCATGCATAATGAACTTCCAATCTCACAGTAGCTCAAGTGGAAATGTTTTTAGTTAGGATATTTAAATAAGTTGAGAGGAGATAAACTGGAGATAAAGTTGACATTTTCAATAAAATCTTTCCAGCTCCACTTTGGTATCTCTTAACAGCTGAGATAGTCTCTTTTCCTCTCTTCCTGCTATTTCTTTCACCATTATTGCTGTAAAATAATATTTGATATGTGAGAAATAAACTGTTTTCTTCTGTGCTTGAGAAGAAAGGCTGAGAATGATGCCAGAAGAACATCCATGGAAATGAATACCTTATTAATCCACATAGCAGATGCAGAGAGGATGAAATAGGAAACCTAATTCAGCCTCATAATGTACTTTTCAAGGGATTAAAACAAAATAACTCAAAAGCCCCTAAAAACATAATATATCAAACCAAAAATACTCCAACAATATCTTATCCAGACTTTTTTTTTTTGTTTTGTTTTGGTTTTGTTTTTTTGTTTTGAAGCTACTTTGACTGGTTCGACAATAAACCTGAACCGAATTCTTCAGAGAAACCAGTCTTAGTTGATATTCTCTTTCAGACACATTAAAACTATTATAATTCTACCTTTTAAGGAGTCAAGCTGTGAGCAATATAATTTTCAAAATGGGAAAGAAGGATATGCAATGGTTATGGGCAATCTGTTCTTGTAAGTTCTATAATCAGCCAAGATGATGAGCTATTGGCCTTCCTCATTATAACAGAGAATCAGATTTACCTCTGCAAAAAGAAATGGCAACACTTAGCATTTATATAGCCTTTTATCTCTTAAAGCTCTTTAGAAATATTAACTAATTACAGGCAGAGAGGCAGAGTTTTGAAGCTTACTGAAGAAACTAAAATTCTGTGAAGGGAAAAAAAAATTCCTACAGGGAAAAGAGTCCTGGAAATGCATCTCATTTATACTTAGAAAATTGCTAGAAGAGAGAAAAAAGTCAAACCGTATTTAACTGGCATTAAAATCAATCCTGTTGCAATAGTGTATTTAATGTTTTCAATTGCTCTGTAATTATTTCCAAAGAAAAAAATTTGCCCATGAAGTTATCAAAAGTAATACCTGACATGGGTATCTTTACTGTAATTTGATTTGGTCACTTGAGATGTTTTTTTCCCTAAGTCTGTGTTGCATTATTTACGTGGGAGCCATTTCGTTTAGTGAAGAACTACAGCTTAACTAGTAGAGCTTAAAGGTGTAACTGCTCTTTTAAATAATTGGTGTGGTTTAATATGCCAGGCTGGACAATCCTTCCAAGCAGAAGTATTAAAGGCAGGAGTAAAAATGTTAGCGTAATAATATGCTAAAAAATTGCAAGATTTTTAAGTATTTGTGCTACTTTCCAGATGACAAATGGCATCTGTCAGAAATTTTTGAAACTAAAATGTGGAAATGTCTTTTATAAGGAAATTCTTGGGTTGGAACAAAATTTGTTGTGTTTACTCTTTCTTTTAGGTGTAGTTAGATTTATATTTCTTATCAGGTCTTTTATTCAATAATATGTGCTATCTGCCTGCTAAGGGTTTGTAATGAGGCAGATGTCATTTCTCTTCTGTTTGTATAGTGAAGTGATATAAATATTTTATTTTTTAAATTATTTATACCCTTATGCCTGCTTGAACGCAGGCCAAAGAAGTACCACTTACATTTTTACTTCCTCCTCAACTCTCCCACTACAGTACTCTCATATTTATATTAAAAATTGGTCTATGTCTAAATGAAAAAAAAAATCCATTTGTTGGATAAGTAGACTTTTTAATCATAGCCTTCTTCCTAGAGCTTTGGCTGGCTGGAAATTTTGTACTAGAAGTAGGTTCTTCAAGGTTTTTTACTAGATTCTGCGGGTACTTCATGCTTAAATTCATTGTTGCTGAAGCTCACATGGCTGGGAATATCGGTATTTACGGCTTGGGTCAGGCTAACATCCAGTAGAAGGAAGTAATTTTGTAACCTGACAGATGTCTTAATCATATATGTTGGTATATGAGAGAGCAGCATCTGGATCCAGAAACATTTCCAAGACATTAATTCATTGCAAGCCTGTGTCTTCAGCCAAAATAAACTATTATTTTTTGGAAATATCCTTTGCTTGTCACATTAATCTCTCTAACTTAGATTCACCCAAATACTCTTTGCTTATGAATCAATCTCATTTTAGCACTACTTCATCTTGGCAATGATGGTAGGGTTGCATCTGGCAGAAGACTGGGAGTCACTTTGCCTTATATGTGTCCTTCTGATATGTTTGTCCATGCATCCAAGGAGACGTTTGGTTCATTTTCATAAAGCCAGTGAAGGTTTAGCTAATCCTAGATACTGCAAGAATGAAACTTATTAAACTGTACCATCAGCAGAAGCAACCATGCTGAAGTTAAACAAATTCCAGTGTACAATCTATTGGCCTCTTTTCCCTGAATCAAGGAAAAAAAGGTCAATCATCAAAACCAGAATGTGTTAATGATAAAATGTCAACATAATTGCTATCCAGATAAAAGGAAGGAAAGCTCTTAGGAAATAATGGAAGCTTTTTTTCCCCTTTTACTCTACTTCTTAGATACAAGGTCTGGGCAGGAAGCTACACAAATCCTTGGATATGAGATGATGACAGAGTCTCTGAACATCTTGCAGATGTTACTAGTTCATATGTTCTCAAAAATACTCATGAAATGAAACTCCCTTTCATCCACTTTAAATTCTATTTCCATAATTCTACAGATTATATCTCTGTGTAAATGGAAAATAAAAGGTTGTGAACAATGGAAAAAAAGCACTTTAAACTTACAGATGGGTTACCTTGCTGCAGGCCTATGGTTTTCTTTTGTATCATATAAATCTTTCTCAAAAATTACTCCTTTACAGAAAATTAAGTAGTTTTGTTTTGGTTTGTCTTCTTTTTTCTTTTCTCTCAGAAAGGTTTAAGTTTATCTTCAAGCCATTGACACATTTTCTCAGAGTTGAATCTACACCAGAGAAACACAACATAAGGATATGGAACAGCTGCACTAGGCTTTATTTGGTCTTGATTTTGTAATTGCAGCGGTCAAAAGTGCTACTGGAAACCAAAAAATACTGAATTGGACTGCAAGTTGCATGAATTATCCCAGCATGAAGCCTGACAGATGCTTCATTTCTTGGTCAGAAACAGATCCGTGGTCTTCAGTGTGAGAAACACTATGTTTTGGCACCATGTAAGTGCTATTCCCATACTCTCAACAGCAAGCTGCACTGGCAGAGAGCTACAATGTGCTTTATTGTGCATTTTTTACCACTGCTCTTTATGCTAAACCACTTTATATATTGCATGAAATGTTTATCCATTCTAAAAATTTGTGAAAAAATACTTTAAAACTAAAATAATTAGCCAAACCCCATAATTATCTCACAATTTTCCAGTTTGAACACAAAAGGGCAAAATAATATATTTCTCAGTGTAAAATTTTCTTCAGACTCCAAAAAACACAGAAAATTTATGCCTGCAGAAAAATGAGGAAAAAGTGGTTATTTTCATTAATTCCATGGTGCCATGAATATCATTAATTAAATGGTACAACTTTTCGACTTTAAGTAGCTGTTAATTAGTGGTTTCCAGTTTCTGGCAAAGCTCAAAGCCATTTCTCTTTATCTAATCTGCTTGTATGATATACAGGGAAAAGAGTAAAAATCAGAAGGCAGTATGAGAATGAACAAGATACGCCATACAGACGACTTTCCCAATCCGATTTAACAACTTCTGTCATAATGTTAATCAGGCCATGTTAGTGCCACTGAAGATAATATCCTTGGGGGTGTCGAGTGTGGAATCCTCCTCCTTTTTCCAGTTAGCTCTTTGCACAGCCTTACTTTGACTTTGCTGAACACAAAAAAAGAGAGCTAATCATCTGTAAAATACTTAAAATTCACTGTTATGTAGTTAGCGCCAGCTCTCCCAGGACTCCAAGCTGGTTTCACTGAAGTTGTGTGTTCTCTAATCTAGGATGACAGAGGACTTTTGGCATGATCCCGTATGACTCAACTCAGTGGGAGTTTCAGTGCTGATTTAAATGGAATTGGATCCATGAAAGCAAGTTAGAAACTCACTTCAGTACACCTTTGCCTCTCTTTGGTTAGGGAACAATGCAATTAAAAACTGTTCCTCCTTTTGTGAGGGCAGTTGTCCTGATTTACGGTGGGTATGTTCATACCAGTACTGACATAAAAAAAGAAACTCTCATGGGTTTGTATCACATTATATTGAGTGTTAAATAAACACATAAAAAATAAACAAGACCAAACCCACACACCCCGTGCCTGTCCTCAGAATTTTACAGGATTTCCCCTCATGTTGTATATTCTATTGTTCTATTGTTGTAATGTCTCCAGCACATTACTGATGTTAGAGATTGAGGGTATAGACAATGAGAGTTCTCAACCTACAAATGCCTATATTTAATTTTCTTTTTCCACTGGTGCTAGAAGCAAAGCTTACTATGATTTGAACAATGAAAACCTACAGAAAAAGCTGCCAGGAAAATCAATTTAAATCCCCAAAGTCTGAACAGACTACAACACACAGAAAAGGAAAGAAAAAGGTAGAAATATAAGCCCTAGTTTGGCTTATTGTATGTGTTTAGTAATGCTGCTATCCAGGTACCATATTCTTCACACAGTATCAAAACCTACTGATTACTGGGGAGAGAGGAATTTTACAGAAATAACACAATCTAACCCTGTCACATGGGTGTGCTGCTGCAATTATCTGTTTCCAAACAATACACTTCACTGAACAACTTCCGTAAAGATTAAATGACTGTTTCTGTTCCCATCCAATTTTTCTTCTTATTCCTTATGTTTTGTTATGTCATGCTATGTTCTGTTATGTCCTGTTATGTTGCTATGTTATATTATTTTCTATGCCTGTAGCCCTTAAGGGATGTATAATGAGAATAGCAGCACAAATGAGAAAGCAGAAAATATCAAGCAGTAAGCGTAGATTTAGGCAAAGTGACAGCTGCCATTAGAGATAAGGTAATTCTTCTAAAAGGCTACAGCAGGGATTTAAAAACTAGCCCACACTGCCAAGCTGCCAAAGAAAGAAAAGGGCTTTTTTCCAGGTATTTTTCTACCTTGTCCTTTTTTTTTTTTTTTTTTTGGTGGGATGACTGGTGAAATTCACAAAGAATTTATCTTTCAATCGTCTTTTCCTTTAAGGAATATAGTTTTTTATTCCTATACATCCTCCAAGCCCAACCTGCTCCTGCCTTTTCTTGTCACGCCCCACAGAAAGCACAAGGAAGAAATGTGCCCAAACATGGTGAACTTAAAAATGCACATTCAACCTTTTTTAAACATCAGTGACAAAATGACTAAGTCACTCAAGCTCCACCTAAACATAAAGAAATAGTATTAAAGTAAGCTAGGAATGGGGAGAATTTAGGAAAGACTTCATCAAAATTTCAGGGATCACTCAAAAGGCTGAACCTGCCTTCTCCCCTGTGGACAGCTATTGGGTAAGAACCATGCTGTGTGGGCACTGAATACTTTCATTGGAGATTAGAGCTTGTCTGTGCATTGCTTTGAATATCTTTTTGCAGGGAGAAACTATCACTGACAATTCTAGAGCCTTAACCCGTCACAATATTATTTTAAAAAAGAGCGTTATTCCGTAAATTGTTGGTGTGAGTCCTTCACAGGTGCTAGCCATTGCTGGGAGCAGGTAACACACTCGAAAAAAGTGGGGAGGCCCACAGAGGGGTCACAAAGTGGGGAGACCCACTGAGAGGTCTCCCTTATGCTGTTACTCTGTGTCCCTGAAGAAGTCAGTCAAGCCACCCTCCGATCCAGAGGACTGCTCAGTGAAGGGTCCCCATAACGGGATGCTGATGGGTTGATGGCACACAAGGGTCCTGTCTTTCCTGTGGGCTGACAGACTAATGAAGCACTAGAGGTTTGAGGAAATCTCCCTTTTTCACGACACATCCTTAACATGGATTAATAGCCTGGAACTATAAGCTGCAGCAGATAAATATGAAGAAAATAACAAACTGATTAAGTAAATCAGAGCTGATCTACCCATCAGTGTAATTGGCTAGGATTTTCACTTGAAAGGTGGAAAGTTTAAGCAGCCACCTTAAAAGACCAAATTACCTTGGAATAATAATTACTATGACTGCTTCAAACACAATGAAATCCAGCTTTGATCCGATTTGAATACTGTGAAGTTTGATAGGAAAGAGCAATTAATACACACTCTAAGGGGCAAACTCAAGGCAGTGAAGATGACTGTGCTGCCTGGAATCCTCTTAATTTTTAAATCCCTGTATATTATTACCTCAGAAAGCTCTTGGTTTTGTTTTGTTGATTCTTTTTTCCCATGTTTTTCAAGCATTCAGACATTTTAGTATTATCTTAGCTTTTGTTTGTGCTCTAGTGTACTTCTGACAATGATGTTCATGTGCTTCATCTCCCCATCACAGATGAACACCACAACTGAGAAATTAATGTGCTTTTTGTCATTTTTTTTAATACAGACGTGACTTAAAGAAATGCGTATGTATGTGACCATATGGTATCTCATCCAGAGAAAGAACTAACCTGGAGTTAGTTATTTTGACCCATTAGCCAAATTAGCACATCCTTTGCATATTCCATGCAGTGTTGGCCAAGGCAGATATCACATACATCTATATCCCCCCACATACAGGGATGGGTGACTTAAAAACAATTGTAAAATGTCATTTTTGGTGATGCAAACAAAAAACCAAAATTAAAGGAAATGGAGCTCTTAACTGAAGAAACCAATTGAGTACTCTTGCACTTCAGCAAATCAGCCACTCTACTGCAGTCACTGAGTAGTTTTCAAGTGGGCAAACACCTGGCTGGCATATTTGGAAGGCAAATTTAACCACATATAGCTATCAGCTCTCTCAATCCAAGAAAAACCCAAGCATTTTCAGTTTTTTTTCTTCTTTAATTGCTGAGTATATTGCTGAAACAACCTATATGCCTACCTTTGTCAAATGATTAATCTGATGTCAGAGTCACCATATTATGGTACAAGCTTGTGCTTAAAAGAATTTTATATCAAAATATAAACATATTTACGTATGTATTATTTATATTATATTAATATTCTATATTAAATAATATAGATACACATATATGTATGTATACATGATTTAACCTGATTCTTAAAATCACAGCTCTAAATCATGCATTTGGTGATAAGAGAGTGTCTTTTTCCAAACTTAATAGAAATTTAGAAGATAGAAAAATGCTGCTATGGGCAATATCATGGGCAATATCATCTGCTGAGACACATGATTAGACATCTGACAGACTTGAACTAGAATAGTATCACCAGGCAACCAAACCTATTAACCTTTTTTCCAGCAGCTGGCTAAATCTAAAAAGCTCAGCAGTATCAATTTATATGTTTGTACAGTCCTCAATGAAATGGATGTAGAGTGATTCAAAAGGAAAATCATGTGCTGATCTACAAAGGAATATTAATAGCCAAGCTTGTGAGAAAATTGTGCAGAAATACCAGCATGCATCTCCTGAACTAGGAATTTGAAGATAATTAATACGAAAATAGTATTTACATATTGTTGGACATCCTCTCAGAGGATGTGAGTGTGTATAGATGGTGGTGGTATGACAAAGGAAGAAGAGATTTAACCAGGTGTTTCAGGAATAGAAACACAAAATAGCTAAGAAACTAAGCCAGTGTCACTATATATATTAAAAAATATGGAGTTAAGAAGTTCTAGACCATTAGATTTAATGACATAGGAGTGAGCACTTTTTAAAGGCTTTACATACTGCAATGGTGTTACTGTACTCGAGGAAAAGGGCGAATCACGTGTTGAAGGACAAAACCTGGCCCAAACTTTTTATATTATCCTTGCGCCACACCACATGTGTGAAGGGAAACACCAGTGAAATGAACGGAAAATCACGTCTTCAAAACTGTAAAGTGGTTTAATACTAAGCTTTTTATTTTTTTTGCATAAAAGCTGAAAAGAGACAAATCTCCAACTTTTGCTTTTCCTTTCCCTTCTTCATTAGTTGCGTACCCCTCTGAAAATAAATTGCAAAGTTGAATAAGTCCAACAAATAGAAAACAATAGCCTTACTAGTCAAACTAGTATTGCTTCTGGTACTTTTGAGCAGATTTTTTTTTGGTCATTTTCGTTCTTTTTTTTATATGTCAGGTGATTATCAGCTCTGATTATCATTTGTATTCTTTACTGTTAGCAGTTGTTAGGCTTCTTACTCTCAGTATGGATGACCTCAAATATATAGAAAAGACCTATGAAGTTAGTTTTTGAAGTCTGAAGAGCAAGAGGCACTCACATTTGCAGATATCTGAATACAGAAATTGATATTTTTCAGAATGTGAGCATGCTGACAGACAAAGCTGAGCACTCAGTATGTTTACCACTGAGTGAGCACTTTCTACGTTTCCACTCCAGTGCCAGGACACCAGCCCAATTTTTTTTACTCTTGAGCAGCCATAAGTACTGCAGCAAAATACTATTGTTTAATTCTGCAATCTGTGGCATCTAGAAGACAGAAACACTGTAGAGAGTTGATCTGAGCCTTAGTTCCCTCAGAAAGAAAAACCTGGGGAAAAGATTCAGGGCAAAAATGATGGCTTGGGGAAAATAAATTCCCTTCCTGATGTCTTACTGCTCACCGGAAAATAATGAGAGGTTCTGCTCCTGTTGTAACAAGTCTGTTGCACATTAACAGATACAGTGCTACTGGAACTGTAGTTTGTTCAGCCTGGAAAGAGAAGGGTCTGGGGAGACCTCCTAGCAGGCTGCCAGTACCTACAGGTGACCTAAAAGAGAGCTTGAGAAGGGCTTTTCACAAAGACGTGTAGTGATAACACAAGGAATGGCCATAAGCTGAAGGAGACTAGGTTTACACTAGACATTAGAAAGAAATTCTTTCCTGTGAGAGTGGCGAGACTCTGGCACAGGCTGCCCAGAGAAGCTGTGGCTGACCCATCCCTGGAAGTGTTTGAGGCCTTGTTAGAAGGGGCTTGGAGCAGGCTGGTCTAGTGAAAGGTGTCCCTGCCCGTGGCAGGGCGATTGGAGCTAGATGGTCTTTTAAAGTCCCTTCCAAACCAAACCATTCTGTGATTCTCTGGTTCTAAGCAGTGCAGAGACCACAGAGATGGTGGTGCAGCTGGTGAAATCCCTGCTCTGCCTTGCCACTAGTGTCCTTCAGTAGCACTGTGCACACTAAGGCTCTGTCGTGTCCCCGTTCCCTGTGGACAGCAATGCAGTTACACTGATGGGCTAAAGGTTCAGAGATGCTCTGGCCAGTTCTGCCCCTTCCTGTGCTTCAAGTGTATTTGCATTAAAGCAGCAGTGTGGTGCACTACCAAAGCTCTCCTGGGTTACAAAATCTGTTATATTGTTCATGTTACATATATTCATGTTATATATATCATGAATATGTATATTCATGATACAGATCAGTATTTTTACACATGACAGTAAGAAAACTAAGTATGAATTTAAGGTGTAAACATTATATAGTATATAAACATTAGATTTAAGATTAGCAATATCTTGGCAACTTGTACTGATGCTTATTGCTTCAGGTGAAAATGGACTATCACATTTTACCTTTCCTCTATACTTTCAATGTTGAATATTTACAACAGATCTAGAAAGCAGCTTAGACATATATGTTCACATTTGCTCTAATAACTCCCATAGGACCTCATATACATCACTTGACCTTGTACAAGTGATGTATATGAGGTCCTAGAGCAAATCAAAACCAGTATCAGATGTCAGGGGTTTTCTGTCACTGTTCCTGCATTTAACCCACTAGATCACTGTGACCTTAGACAAGCCATTTAATCTCTGTTTCTATTTCATGTTCACACGTTAGTGGGCCTGAATAAAATTGCAGTGAAACAGAAAATAGTTTGCTATTATTCTGAAATATTCCTGCATTAAAAACATTTAACATAATGATGCCATAAAAGAACTGATATAGGACTGCTGCAAAGCTGGAACACAGATTTTTGTGATCACATTGCCTTTAGTAGATGATACCTTGAGGGTGCTTCCTGTTTATGAGGTGATAACCATTTCCTAAGCCATATAACTTTCAGGTTTATTATGCAAGGACACAAATATTCCAGCGTTAACAGCAAGAGCTCTTAAGGCATTACATAAAAAACTAGTTCTACTTTTCATAATCAATCATACCCTTCTTGATTCCAGCATGGCTGCAACAGACACTGTGTCCCTATTGTTCAGAGAAGTTAAGCAACACAGACAGAAACAGACAGATTTTATTTTGCATTTGATCTAAGAGGTCCATGGAACAAGATGCATAGTGCTACAGCATGTGCAGCATACAAGGTTTGCTGGCAGAAGAAAACCTGTGAATAAAGCCATATATTATTGAATACAGGCACACTCTAATCCTGAAATAAAAGGATCTGATCCTTTAATGGTGTGAGGGATTTTTGCAAAAAAACCCCCAACTTTTATGCAGCCTAAGTAGGTAGGAGTGATCACAAATTTCCACTTCAAATTTCAGTATAATTTGTGGTATGATGAATCAAAGTTATATGTAATGTTTTAAAAAATTATTCTATATTGTGGAGACTATGATGATTTTGGTCTGGAGAAAAAGGTGTCTTCCAGAGAGTAACCCGGATTTATCTTTGCAACGTAGACACTGAAGCATTCAGCTCTTTCCTGTGGCCAATTATTTTCCTGCTGAGACCAGAAACTAAGGAAAACCTTCAGTATGATATGAAAAGGGAAAGAATTCCAAACAAAGGTGTTATAGGGAAATTCCCTTGTTTAGTTTTAAAAAGAAAGTTTGTACACTTTCTGTCAAAAAAAGATTAAAATTGAGATAACTTCAGAAGTTCCATGAAAAAGAATGTTTTAACCAGTCATTGCCCTTATGTATTTAGCTGCCTTCCAGGAAATATGTATATAATACATGTAGTTTCAGTGTGCCTGTTTATTCTTTTTTTAAAAAGTATCTCACTGTTCAGTTTCAGGTGGGAACACTGAAACCAGCTTGCTGGACAGTGGCAAAATTGAGTACATCCTTACTGGACTTTGGACAAAGATTCTGAAAACATCACAGAATATTTGTTATGGCTTCTGGGCGAAAATTCTGAAGGCTGAGGACTCACAAGGTGACATCATCCCATGTCCTCTGCTGTCTTTCTGCCCACAGAAAGGTCTAAACAGGAGACTCTTTCATGTCTTATTTGTAAAGCAATGGGATGTCAAATGCCATTCTTATTTTGGAGGCTCTGCTGTAGCTCTCCCTTAGACAAGCACAATATAAGATACAGAGCTCAGCTGCAGCCTGTCAGTTCATTTTAGTACTTAATGTCAAGAGCTTATACAGTGTTTTTCATGTCTAGTACCATGTATAATTATTCAGGCTTTCACTGTGCCTATAATACAGAAAAAAAATAGACATTTCTCTCTCCTTCACGATAGTACTGTAGAATCATAGAATGGTTTGGGTTGGAGGGGACCTTAAAGATCATTTAGTTCCAAATCCTGGGACATGTTCCACTGCACCAGGTTGCTTAGAGCCCCACCAAATTGGCCTTGAATACTTCCAGGGATGGGACATCCACAACTGCTCTGGACAAAATGTGTGCTTTGCAGTATTTTAAGCTACACCAGTGCACAAAACGTTTTTTTCTTTCCTTCTTTCTTTGAGAACACAGGAGCTAATGTTTAGTCTTCCAACCTTTTCAGGTTGAAGGACGTGAAAATTTAGTGTGATATTTGTTCCCATGATAGGCTTCCTTCTCAGCACGCAGTAATGTGAAACCAAACACTCATTTGGTTATAAATCCACTCGGAGGATTTGCAAAAGTAATTCCCCCCAGCAAATGTATGGAAAGCTCAAGATGGCTTAAATTGAAACCTAAATTATTCTCTGTCAACATTAGTATTCCCCTAAGAAATACATCTGCCAGGTTAGCCTGTGTGTGGGGGGAATGAGACCTAAGGACCAGCACCAATAGTCTCACTCAGCTGCGGTGGATGCTCTGCTCCTTTGCTTCCTAAGCAGACTGTCAAGACAGCTCAGCATCAGACACAGGATCTGAATATAAGGCAGACAGGTAAATCTCTATTCCAATTGTCAATGCCAATAGAGAAAAAGAGAAAGAAAAAAAAAAGAAGGAAAGAAGGCATAAAAATATTCACATAATAGAACAGAATCATAGGATGGTTTGGGTTAGAAGGGACATTAAAGATCATCTAGTTCCACCCTTCTGCCATGGGCAGGGATGACACCCTCTAAACCAAGTAGCTTAGGGTCCCATTCAACCTTGCCTCAAACATTTTCAGGGATATGCCATGATAAAAGATGAACTTCTCCCTCTGATCACCTGTTTCATGTTTAAGCTTTTTTGGCAAGCGTGAAAGAAAAAATAGTGTTCCACATTTGCTATACAAAACTTTGATACTGTATATACTAAAATAATTTAGAACAAGAAGGAAGAAGTTTAAATCCTGAAGGTTTCCAATGTAAGACATCTGAGTTCTGTCTCAGCCAGCTCTGAGTACCATTACACTAAAGGGAACAATGGAAAATATTCTTTAGTTTTAGCACCCAGTCTGAGAATTTAGTTGCAGAGAAATCTAGAGATATTCATGCTGTGCTTGGCAAGATAGGTGCCTGTTCTTGTGAGCTGGATTAATGAAGAAGACAGAGAGAAAGAAGAAATCTTCATAGAGAGGTAAATAAACCTTGTGCTGACATTCTAAGTTATAATCAAACCAGGACAAGAGGATAAAGTAAAACAGAGTTTACAAATCCACAGAAATAAGGTGGAATTATTTTATCTAATGAGTTGACTAATGGAGAAAGTTTTATGGTGTGATTCATCTAATTATCGTATATGCATGTTTACTATAGGTCAGAAAAATTCCCCTAAAGAGCCCAGTTTTCTCCAGAGATGATAAAAACAAGCTAATGGGATTACCACAGATGTAATAATTGCCAGGAAATATAATGAAGACTGCCATTGGTATCTGCACTGCAAAATGATTTACAGATTTGGTTTACAGGTATTTGGGGATTTTTTTTCACTTTCCAAAAGTTTTATTAGATTCCTTAAGAACAATTTTATTTGTAGATTCATGGAATAAAATTCCTCAAACGTCTAAATAAAATATATTTGGGTTTGTGAATGAAAGATAAGTACCAATTACTTCACAAATCTAAAGTAGATTCATTTAAAATAATGAAAGATATTATAAAAATAAGAAATTTCTTATAAAAATAAGAAAATACCTGTCTAAGTTGAGAGGACATAGACTACATGAGCCAGTACCATGGAAAATAAAGAAAAAAATATACTTCCTAGCTACAATTGCAAGGACTCTAAAGACACATTAAGGAAATATGAAAGAGTGTGCAGTTAGTTTCTGAACAGCCATGACTGGAGAAATACAAAAGTATACAAAACGATTAGTTACTTAGAGAAACTGCATATAGCTTTCTTTTTCATTTCTTTTTCTTTTTTTTCTTTCTTTTTTCATTTCTTTTTCTTTTTCTTTTTTTCATTTCTTTTCCTTTTTTTCCTTAGTAAGGAGAAAAACCGCACCAGGTCATATTCAGGTGAACAGTAGCATCAGATAATTACCATAACCCCTAATACTTTTGGACTATCCTGAACGTAGCACGGACCATTCCTATTTTCCTGTCCCTTTCCTTCCTCACACACTAGGAATCCCAATGAGAACTGCTGGATATATCAAGAATATGTTCACCCAATATATTCACCCAGGCAGCAGCAGGAAGGTAATTATAAATCAAAGCATCTTCTGGCAAGTCAGCACACACTTTGGCAGAAGAAATAAAGGAAATTCTAATGCTGTAAAAGGAAGCAGAGGTGTGTACATTGCTGTGACACCAGAGAAATCAACTGCCTATAGATATTGCTGTATCACACAGCAGTCAAAGAGGCTCAGTGGCTGGATTAACCTTGACCCAGTGTAGTCTGGGTTAACATCAACTGCAGCAGGGTCTAAATTTACAGATTCTCTTTGAAGCACCACTGCTGCTCTTGGGGTGTTACAAGTGAACATTGGTGTGAAGTATTTCTGAGGAAACGCCAGCTGAAGGTCCTCTGTTAGCTGTCAGAGGGCTCACGACCCCTCCTGACTTGCACACAGGCAGCAAGACTATGATCAGCTGTTCATTTTCCCCAGAACTCCCCTCTGGCTCAGCAGGCTACGGCCCCTTCTCACAGCTGGTGTCTACAAAACTGAGCGTAGAATTGGGAACTCTCTGCCAGCTCTTTCCCTCACCTCGATACAAGTCAGAGTCACAGTGAGCACACAATCACAGCTCTGAATAAGTATCTTGTGGTGTTTCGGTGAGATTTTTCTACCCAAGGGCCAGTTGTGTCAGCAGGGGCCGTATATTGGGATAGTGCCTTTATTGGAAGCATCAGCATTGCCCCTGATAAGCTTGAGACACGTAGAAAGGTGTTCCTGTAGGGTGCTGCAGATGTATTTGTTGGTAGTTCAATGCCTGAGTACTAATTCTTCATAACTGGTGTGCAGATCTACAAGGTGAAGAGGTGACAGAGGTG
The DNA here is from genome assembly GCA_013399835.1 of Leptocoma aspasia. NCBI lineage: Eukaryota > Metazoa > Chordata > Aves > Passeriformes > Nectariniidae > Leptocoma > Leptocoma aspasia. The sequence continues at coordinate 1,241,216 of VXAX01000826.1, forward strand.
CTCTGTACAGTTGGGGAAGGGATGCAGAGGTTTTAGGGTGCCTAAAAGTGATCCAATGAACTACATGGAGGAGATGCCTCTTTCCTTCCACTTTGTACATGGAGCCAAAGGTGACCACATTGCAGAGGTTTAAATATTACTACATATATCCCATACCAGCACTTTTTGAAAGCAGGGCTCCAGATTTTCTTTTTCCTAAATTAATTGAAAATATAAACCTGGCACTACTACTTATGTTACTTTATTTTCTTTCTAGTGGGCTTCATTTTCTGAAATGCAAATTCAAATGAATTTATGTCATTAGTTCTTTAGAGTAAATATATTTGTGGAAAGTAATTATTCATTGTTAATACAACACATATAAGATCACTCTTTTGTTTAAATTAGATTTAAAATTATTTGCTAACTGAGTGATTGCATAATATTTCTGCCTAATGGCCTTAAACAACACAGGTTTCTGCTCCGAGGGACAAAATCACAGGCAGTTAAAGTCAAGACAGCAGAAAAGATGGATATCTTCCTCCAAAATAGGGCCAAAGGAAAATGTATAATCACTAGTTAATGTGCTACTGATTAATATTAGGACTTGTTTTGAATTTGTGCTGAAACCATGTGTATTGGATTAGTGTAGCAAGGTTTTGGTAGGAGGGGGACTAAAAAGGGTGGCTGGTGTGAGAAGCTGCCAGCGACTTCCCCTGTGTTTAATGTAGCCAGTGGCAGGTGGCCCCGAGACAGAGCCTCTGATGTCCAAGGCTGGGTGCAACAGTGACTGCAGCAGCGCCCCAGGAATAAAGTATTAAAGTCAAACATTAGAAGCATTCAATAGAAAGAGCCAGGGACAAGTCACTCAAGAAAAACAGTCTGATCAAATGTGCATGGGTGGGGTTTGGAAAATATGGTGAGGGATTTTCATGGGCAACAAGCAGGGCTTTGTAGGAATTTCAGGAGCAAAGGGAAAAGGAATGAAATATAAGGAATATAAGGAATGAATAAAAGAATGAAATGCCACTGCTGAATATGGCACGGGGTCTGGTGGCCTCCCTTTGCTGAGGGCCAATGTCATTACAAGGGCACTCTAGACTGTCTTTGTAGAGGTAGCAATCAGAACTTCCTGAGGACGGAAAAAAGCAAATATATCTGGGAAGCAGTTTCAAAACAGAAGTAATTTCTGATGTTGAATCCTAATCCATTCCATGATACCAGGAACTATGAATTTGCAAAATGCTGAGTAGGCATGTCAGAAATTTTGCATTATTTTTTGACATGACTCAGTATATTTTGTTGACATACTCTTAAATGCTTCGGAAGCTTTGCTTAGAAAGAGAACAAATGACTCAGAGAAGCTCCCACACTTATTGTCATCAAGCTGCTTTCCTAACATGGTTCAAAGACAGAAAAAAAGGAGAACCTATCATACGACATACACTAAAAAAACTACACTTCTTTGTGCCTGGAAGCTACAAAAATAATTGTTGTCACCAGGTATTTTCACAGTTCAGAAGCTGCAAGAGGCTGGAACAGCTTACTTTTATTGGGAAAACTAGTCATCTTTATAAGATTGTTCCTATAAATAAAGTAAATAAATTGGTGGATTGTCACAGCTTTTGACAGGGAAGAGAAAATCATAAATATTTGCCTTAAGAAATTTTATTTTTGTATTTATATTAGGGTATTTGTTGTCCCACCTTTTTTTTTCCCCTAGAAACCAAAATTTTTCAGTTAATCACAAGATATATTGCCAGAAGTAGTGCTAAAGGCTAAACCTTATATGTGTTCAAACTCACTTGAAAAAAAGTCATTTCTAGTGATTTTTTATTATTACTTTTGAGTTTGTCCTATGTATTATAGTGCATGATGCTAAAGCAGCATGTTTCTTTTAAATTTAAATCACAATTCAATAAATATGTTCAACATATTTTAGCAACTAACAACCTTATCTGGACCTGGTCATTGCAATCTAATGGAATGAACTAGTATTTAGCATGTCTGGTTTTATTCTAACAGAAGTAGGCATTGCAAAATAAAGAAGGAAAATTTTCCTGGTACAAGGCTCATTTATTTCGTAAGTGACATTAACATATATTTTTCTTCTCTCATCTTCTGCCTTTGATTTAAAAGGAAACAGAGGTGAATGAATGAGGCAAAGAAGATGCAGTGTGTATCAGCTTACATTCTGATGTGTGTACTCAATTAATTGCTCAGGGAATAACCCTGCTTATTTATATAAGAATACTTAGAGAATAAGAAATCGTCATGACCAAGGATGGAAGATAGTATCTTCCAATGGCCAAAGAAGAAATAATACTTATTTTCTGCATAAAGTCATGTCTGAAGCTTCTCTTATGAAACACCTGCCAGAGCCCATTTTCTGGCATGCAGGTCACTTGGCATTATTTCTTGAATACAAAGTTATTCTGCTTTGTTTAAATTAGATTTAAAATTATTTGCTAACAGAGTGATTGCATAATATTTCTGGCTAATCACAAACTATATCATCTTCTGTACTGAAAACCTGTTATTTTCACGCAATTGAACCTCATTGTTACCCAGGCTTACTGTATAGTCTTACATAAAAGGTTATTTCAGTTAATGGCAGTCAAGTCTGCTCCTCTGATTGAAGAACACTTAATTCCTATTTACTTAGAGCACCAGATATTTTCAGCTGGACATTCAGAAATACAAGCTATCCTTAACCCAATAATTGTGTTAGGATCATAAAATAGCGTTTTGAAAGTGCATTGAAAGAATGATCAGCTGATTGGGTTGCATAAAACAGGTCACTCAAAGCAATGAAGTTATGGGATGAAAACATGTTGCAACACTAAAAAGTCCTGTCTTCCACTAAGCTGGCAATTTTAACTCATGTCATAAACCCTCAAGAGTAGCAAAATCAATTTCAAGATGTTGATTCTGCATATCTGCCATTGTAATCATCTACTGATCAATCTTTTCCTTGTGGCTTTCCTGGACATTCATTTCCAAGATCAAGTATTTTTTTTTAGGCTATTTAACTCACAGTTCTATTTATCTTATTTGGAAAACATTTTCTTTCCCAGTTTCTGTAAGATGATGTTTGTTTCAGAATGTATTGTCTCAGTAGAAATGTTTCTTGTTGGTTATTTGATAGATTGCTCTGTGAGGACACTAACGAGAGTGGTGAGGATGGGTACGACTGACAGCTTATGCCCCAGAATAAAATACCACGGAGTATTTTACCACATTATAATTTTACCAATTACCACAGGTAATTGGACAAAGCAATTTAGAAATTCTGCAATTAGCAGCAATAAAGAACACTTGGACAGAAAAGATAGAGTCCAAACGACAATTTTTCAAGCAGACCTCACCATTCACACTAACAGATTACACCAGAGCTTTGAGTCTTGTGCAGGTGTTGGCTGGGATAGAGTTAATTTTCCTTGTCTTGTATGGGGCTTGTACAAATCCTGTTTTGGATTTGTGTTGAAAAACGGTGTTGATAACACAGGCATGTTCATGTGAGCAGTGTCAAGGCCCTTGCTGCTCCTCACCCCATCCCTCCAGCCAGGGGGCTGCGGGTGCAAAAGTATTTGGGAAAGGACGCAACTGATCCTGACTGACCCAAGGAATATTTCAGACCATATGGCATCATGCAAAGTGTATCAACTCAGGGTAAGAAGTAGGAAAGAGGGGGAGACATTCAGAGTGATGGTGTTTGTCTTTCTGGGTCACTGTTACACGTGATGGAAACCTGCTTTAGTGGGGAAGGCTGAATACCTGCATTCTGGTGGGAACTGGGGAATGAATCCCTTGTTTAGCTTTGCTTGTGCATGTCTCTATCTCAACCCATGAGTTTTCTTGCTTTTACTTTGCTGGTTCTCTCCTCTCTTCCCATTGCAGGGAGTGAGCAAGAAACTCTGTGGGACTGGGTTGCCATCTGGGCTTAAATTACAACAATGTCCATTAAATTTCTTGTCATTTTAAATTTAACCTGAATTTTTGTATTTCAAACATTTCTTCTTATTTTAGTACTATTTCTTACTAAATTCATTTGGCACTTAGATCAGCAGTGGTCATGTCTAGACTAATAGCAGTTGGGGATGAAAGTTTTGATATGTGTCTGAGGGGAAAAAAAGAAAAAAGAAAGGATTTTATAAAACTGCAAACCATTATAAAATCTTATGAAGAAAACTATGAATCAGAACAGGTATCTTTAATTTAATCACAGGCATTAAAAGATAATCAGATAGAAAGTCCAGCCTGATTTTTAACTGGGCAACTGCAGGTCTTTCTATGGAAAAGGCTAGATCATACTTTTAATTCATAACAATAGACCTGGCTGTGTGGTTAAGATTTCAAATTGCCTTTTCTCTTCTGATGTCAATGGAAACCTTGGGGAATAAAAAGATAATAAGAAAAGGTAAAATATGGCATTTTGCTGTTTTTCAATTGTAGAACTGATCTCAGTGCTAGGAAAGACCTTCATGGTTCTTCAGCCTGGTTGCTTGAAGAATGCAGATTATAGAATTTCATGCACTAAACAGAGACTAGTGATTCTACAGAGTTTTCTGTTGTTATCTGCTTTTATTCATCACTCTTTTCATGTCTTCTCTAATTTTCTCTTTCCTTCCTTCTGCTACCCCCTTGATTTCTCGTTCCATCTATTTTTTTCAGTACTTCAGACAGACACTACACTAAACAAAAATTATCAGCATTTCAGTAATAAATGATAACATCTGAGTGCAAGTGACAAAGAGAATTAGCACATGAAGGAGAGTACAGGGTCAAGGAGAAGCATAGATAGTGGGGCCATAGCTCCTGGCTGCTGGTAGACCCAGGATGACAGCATTGAAGTGACTACATTAATTTTCCTTAAATTCATCAGGATTGGAATGTTTTCAATTTATTGATTTTAAAAAGTTATTTACTTTATTTTAATGTGATGAAAGCTGTCTCTTCTTGCTTGGGCCACTGGAAAAGCCCATTTATGTTTAATGCCTGACCTTTCTGTTTTGCAGTGTTGAATTAGAACAACAGGAACTGTGACAGTGTTGATTAAGTTATGAACATCAAAATTTGCCAAGAATCAGACGTATTTTTCCTAAGACATCACAGCTTCATCCAGTGATAACAATATCCCCAAACACTAACACATTCCTCAGCAAGTATCTTTCTGCTGGAGACACAATAAATTTTTGTCCAAATATATTTATGTGAAACAAAATAGACTGTTTTTCCTTTCTCCTGTTCATTCTTTGGCAATTATATGTCCTATTACATTTAAAGTTATCTTATTAATGACAAGGGAGTGTTGATCCCATCCTCTTGTTTGTCCAGAGTACCAGAAATGTACTTGTGTGTCTGGGTTTTATAACAGAAGTGTAATATTCTTCTAGGAAAGGAGATAGGTTGGTACATAGATAGGCAAATAAAGCAATAGAAATTTTGACTTAAAATAAAAAAAATCCCAAAACCAAAAATAATTTTAAAAAGACCACACTGCCCCCTACAAAACCCCAAACCAACAGAACTGTATTTTACCTCATCTTCACCCTTCCAAACTACTGATAAAAATCACCTGGTCATATCAGTTCTACCTTTCTTAGCCAGCAAAAAGGGTTTAAGCAAGATAGGAGCGACCAGATGCTTAAAAACTTCAAATTCAAATCACAGCTTGGAAGATGGTTTTGCTTTGCAAGCTCTGTTTGGTGTTAATATCCAAAATGTCTTGTTCTCCTTTCATAGGAAAAAAAAATAGAGTAAATGGCAACACACAAACCCACAAATCTCATGCAGACTACAAGTGCAGTGAGAAGTCTGCAATCTTCTGATACCAAAGCAAAGAACATAATTGTGAGAAATGACTGTAGTGAGAGTGTGAACACAGAACACTATGTACAAAAGATACAGGCACAAATGGCTAAATAACAGGATTCGTGCAAACAACCTGGAAATGGCTCCCTGTGTATTTGAGATGATCCTATGTGAGGAGAATAAAAGCCACCGAGACCGGAAAGAAATAGTAAAGAGAAATAAGAGCAAAATGAGATTTTTTTTTTTCCTTTTAATTGGAAAAGTGTGTCTCAGGAAATACAGATACATTCTCCAGGGGTAGAAAAAAAAAAAAAAAAAAAGGAAAGATTTAAAAAATGGAAACATTATGGCAGAAGAAATACAATGGTTACAAATCTTTATGATCCTTGAAACAGCCACCATCACCTGCAATATTTGCCTGTCCTGTCCTTAGCACTAGAATATTATTTAAACTTAAGTAATTTTATTGCTTGCTTTCAAAACAGAGGGCACTGTGGAAATATTTTTAATGGTATATATAGTTGTCCATAACCTAGAAATACTGATGTGGGAAAAAAAATAAAATAAGAAACACCCAATTTTTCTGTAAGAGGCAGGTTTCCTGTTGGTATCTTCATTCTCATTCTATTTAATGCTGTCTGGACCTTCCAAGTGTTAAGGAATCTATTGGTATTCTATCTATTAGTGTCTATTTTGTTTTGTGCTTTTTGTGTTGCTTTGTGTGATTCTATCTGAATAACTCATTCAAAAGCCAATTTGTCTACATGTCTTCTCTCCCCACTTTCACAGTGTGCCAAAGGATACTCTTTTTTAGGTATTTTCAATGTTTTCTTGATAGCATCCTGAACAGGGAATTAACTGGAAATGGAAAGAATAGAAAACTGTGATGAAAACTTTGATATTTGGTGAAAAAATACTTAAAATCTGCAAAATCACTAGGGTGGCAGTGAACCCAAGCACTTTTTACTAGCGATGTCAGCAGAAAACTGTAAATTTTCTTTACTAGCAACAGAGACACAAATCATCATATGCTTGCTCTAATAAGACAACATTAGACCTACAAACATGGCAAGGATTTGCTGGAGGACTTAGGATGCAGCCTGACCCTGAAAAGCTACCTGTAGTCTGAACACCAGGTGTCTTCCAGGTGCTTATCTGTGCTGGCAAATTTACTCTGAAACACCTATGGATTTACAAGTCTGAGGCAACCTCAGTGTCTGATGTGAATATGTTCGTTACCTCCAAAATCATTCAAACCTAATTATTTTTATGTTTCTGACTCATTTCGGCCTGTTTGGAGAATGACTGTGAAAAAATCAAATTATTTAACTGTTCAATTGTTAGACACTTCCCTGACATGATTACTTTCTTCCTAAAGGATTTCTAGACAGTTAAGGAACTAGAGCTCCTGAGTAGAGGAGTAGGCCAGGGACCATTCCCAGGAGGTAGTCTGCAAGCTGTATTGAAATACAAAGACACGCTTAATATGCTAGTATAGATGTGATTTATTTGATCCTGGTCAAATCCCTTGTCCCTTCCATTTTCCTTCCTGCAAAATGGAATAACAGGATTCTTCCAACTCTCCAAAATATACAGATGCATCCCTAAGCAGCTGTCTTATACATAGCTGTGAGGGTTGAAATGGGAAAATAAGGGTGATTTGTATCAGTTAAGAGTATGGGTTTTCAAATTAACTGCTTCAAAATGCACATTTGAATGCAGGGAAGAGCTAAGCACTTCTGAAGTTTGCATCCTATTTCATGTTTGCCAGTCTTCTAACATCAACAAACCCACAGTGACACCAACATTACTCTCTGTATCAGCTACTTCCACTAACAGAGCTGTGAATCAAAATTGGGGAAGTCTGTGGACATTTTGGAAGGCACTGAAGAATTCCAAACTTAGCTATGAATGATGGAGAACTATTCACACTTGGCGTGCTGCTGGCTTCTTTGAGGTCTGGGTATGATATTTTCCTAACAAGAATAAAAAGTACGGGTTGTTAATGAAATAAGCTTGTCCCACATGACTGGTTATCAACAAGCAGGGCTAAAAATAAACAGCCTGGGCTGAATCTAGACAAAAGAATTAAGGTCTGTTTCACAACTACCCAACACTTTCCTTGCATATGCTACAGGGAAATCCAGAAAAAAGAGCCACCCCAGAGATACTTCTGGGCATCCCCAACACATGCAATGCAACACATCATAAAGGTATAAGCTTGAATACTTCTGGATATCTCTAGATTGTCAGTAATTGTCAATAATTGAAATACCTAATTTAATAAATATGCAAGTTCCCTTGCACACTCCAGTTTAGCCATTACCCATCTGGATACAAGTTTTGGAAGACTGGGTGATGGTCACTTTGATGCTCAGTCCTGATTCCATGACTCTTCTGACCATTTCTGATATTACCTTAATGGCTAGTGGCTCATAAAAGCACACTATCACCTCTTAACCCACTGAGCAAGAGGCAGTGTGTGATGGTGCTGGCAGCCTTTTTCAAATTTATATTGTACACGTTACACATGCATCTGGGTTATTACAAGCTCCCTTTTCCCATCAACAACAGTAATTGCAAGTTATTTCTATAAAGTCCATTGAATTGGTACATTTCAATAATGCCCCAGAAAGAAGGCTACTCCAACTACTGTATATATTTCTGTGGTTTATGAATCAACTTTATGATTTTAATTTTGGAACTGTTATTAAAGAGACAGATTGCATTTAATAACAATTTTAGTATTGCCTGATGCTCTAACTAGCAAGAAATAAAGCAAACTAAAATTAAAACAAGAATCCACTGCTAGGAGGCAAACACGTACAGAAGGTAGTGTATTGCTGTTCTAACCTTCATAAAATATCAGCAGACACAGTATTTCTGCCACTGTGGTGCTTATTCCCATGGTTGCAAAAACAAGCTGCATGTACTGGGAGTCATTTTTCCAATTAAAACCAAAACCCTTTCTGTGGCTCTGTCCTATGCTTAGGTTTATCATGAAGACTAGCTGCATGAATTTTGCACACTCAAGTCCGTTCATGCCCAAATTGTCAGTTATTTTTACATGTGGTTTTTGCTCACTCTTCACCAGAAATGCAGAATTTATAACAATAGAATAAATTTCTGAGTTGTTGATGCCATACATAGGGATTATTTGTCAATCATAAAGGTTCTGAATTAACACTAATGATTAATTAAATGATATAGTGGAAAAAAGATTTTCGGGTAACATTCTACTCTAAACATTATTTAATTCTTCCATCTTTATGCAAGCACTTATTCCATAATACATTAGAATGAAACCACTAATAATATTTATCTTTACATGGCAAAAAAATTTATATTCCTCAGATGTCTTGGTTTACCTGGAATACATTAGGATTCATGGAACTCTTGTATCAAAAATTTAAGATGAAAGATCTCATAGAAACAGACTCCCTCAAGATTACTGCTGTGCTTCTGTCAGGCCAAGAGTTAGAATTAGGAGGTCCAGTTCACATGATCTTATGCTTGGTTTCACACCAGGGCCAAACTGAGCAATGATATGGTTTTGGAAAAAGTCAGTTTATAACCTCCCAAACACGGGAGGGGAGTTGGGAGTTGGGGGGTTAAAATGGCTGGTGAGTTAACATGGATAAGGACCAAATTCCAGAAGTCAACTTAATGTCTTGTTTGGAGTGTGAAAATATTTCAAAGTATGGATAAATGTCATTCGCTATGTATTGATTACTGTACAGAGGATTGTCTTTAGAATATTTAAATAGTTAAAATTAAACCCTTCAGAAACAGCCTTTTACATGGTGTTGTGCCATTAATGCCTCACTCATTCACATGGAAGCTGTAAAGAGGTCAGTTTGTAATTACAAGGGAAAGAAGAAATTATTTTTGCAAAGTGCTGTAGTATGCAGAGTCTAAAAGGTGAGTTAAGAAATATAGTTCCCTGTTGTTCCTTAATCCCTATAGAACCCTAACCATCGCTGCCCTGAGAGCAGCTCTGTTAATCACCTAATGCACTACAGAAAGCCTCAAGATTAACTCCCTGTTCAGTGCTACACAGGCCTGTAGGAGATCAGAACCTTCTAGACAGGGCACTACCAGATCGCCATGGCTGGGGGTCGCTGCTGTGGAGGTGAGGAAAACTGATCTCCACACTATTTCCATCAGATCAGTCCTTCAAGCCTCAAAATTATTTAGGGTGAAAGGGAAACTCGTAAGTAAGTGGTACAGCTAAAATTGATCAGAGGACCTCTCTTTATAATCAGAGAAAAGAATGACGGAAGGGTGCATCTGAAGTTAAACAGATTCCTCTTTCCTCATTTGTGACCTTGATCACCTGTTTTATTTAGGAGAGAGATGGTGCTTCATAACTGCTGCCTCAATGGAGAGCTCCTAAACTTGAGTCGCAATGTTAGGAGTGCTACATGCAAGAAAGGACTTCTTCTTTAGAGCAAGACACTGATCTCCAGTGCTTTTGTATATGCATATATATTACTTTTAATTTCTCGCTTTCTGTTTGCATATAATAAAATTTCAATTAAAGGAAAAGAGAGAAAGCTTCTGTTTGAATTCATACTCAACTAATTAGTGGCAATGAGAAGGGGATGCAAGATATTTTAATAGGGGTTTTAGCAAAATATTGTTTTCACTCAGTTTGCCTAAGAATGGCAATAATTTTTAAGTAAATATGAATTATTATACGTGAATCATTTTTGTACAAGTTTCTTTGTGAGTCAGGATTAAAATACATAAATAATCTACATGTCACTCTTTAAAGTAACTTGCATTCAGAGAAACCCTTTATTCAGCTGAAAATTGAGATGACACAATATAGCAAAAAAATAGGAACTTGCAGTGCTGCAGTTGCTTAAAATTAAAAGGTAGAAAAAATTGCTTTTGAATTCTTTGGTTGCTTTGGTTTTTCCTGATAACAATGCATTTTTTCTTTGTGTGGGGAAAGCTAGGGTGTCTCTGGTGTTCTGCTTGGCACCCCTCTGTTCAGGGGCTTGTGCCACTCTCAGGGCAAAGGTAATTTCAAAAAGGAAGAGATGGATCCACTGAAATTAATGGAAGTCCTTTAAATTAACATCTGTGGGTGCTGGATCAAATCCTATTTTAGATGAGTGGCTGAGCCATTGCCAGGAAAATCCTGGAATCAATGGGTTGTGGTATAAAGACAGCTTTGGCAGTTTCTTGAAGAGGTGCATCTTCTGGGGTCAGCAGGTCAGATCTCCACATGCCAAATTCAGCAGCTGGCAGAAATGCACTTGGTTGAGTGAACATAGAAATGTCCAGCAGAATAGCACAGAGAAAATTAGATTTGTTGGAGATCCTTAAAAGCAAAGGTTTCTGTTTTTAATTCATGTTTTCCAGTACAGCTGATGAGACGCTTACCAAAGTCCATATAGAAGGAAAGGAAGGACTGCAATACATAATTATTACTGACTGCAGTAAAACAGGTCCAAATTGAGCAATAAAGATACATTACATGGAAACTGAAGGGAAATTTTCAGTCAAGCTACTCCAGCAGTCCTGATTGTGCATTCTACTTCCCTGTCTGCCTGCACCACGAAGTTCATTTCCAAAAGGAACTGGTCTGGAAGGACATGATACAACATGTCTCTGTCTGATGGACCCTATTTACCCAGGCTCTACTTCCAGAACCAACAAATGCTCCCAGCTCCAGCACTGTAAATATGTCAGTAACATGGCTCTTACCCAACCATGAGCAGTCAATAAGTGATGTCGGGAATATCCCTCCCTTTTCAACTATTTTCTGGGCTGGGTATGATACTGTGCATTAATCAGCTCAATCCACCACCAAGTGCTTCAGTAAATACTTCAGAAAAAATAAAAAGGAAAAATGTGTTCTTCAGTCAGTAAACCACAGTGATAACTTGGACCATGACTGCAAACAGAATCCTTTAAATTACAGACAAGTCTCACTACAGCATTGCAAAGGATGATGGATGCACACATATTCAATGCTAAATTAAATCAGCAGACTGAAAGAGAGTTCCCTAGTGATTGCAGTAGTGTACCAATAAAATTTTGGGTTGGGTGGTTTATTAGTTTTTTGGAGATTCACCTTTATAAATACACTTCTTTCTTTTAATTTTCCAGCAGATTTATACAGAATTTGTTGCAGACATTGTATAAATGACATGGAAACATGTCATTTATACAATGTCTGCAACAAACATGGAAAGGTGTACTTTAGTTCTTGAAATGGTAAAAATACTACAGTTTTTAGATGGACAGCTTTAGTGAGGCTGATTTGGCAAAGGAGACATACAACACTTGAGAGTTTCAAAGAATCCTGGGAAAAAGAGCCAATAATTCCCAGAAATCTGGATCTTCAAGCCTTAAAATTCTATCATTGTCTCTGCATAGCACTCAAAATTTAAAAAATAAATGCCTTGCAGGTTATGTACAACTTTGCAGCTCCAGGGTTGCATCTCTTACAGTGCTGGAGGAAACAAAGTAAAAGAGTCAAATAGAAGTTATAAAAGAAGTAAAAATACCCTGCAGACAAAAACCCCAAACTACAAATCACTAAGGTGCAGACTATAAAAAATGATAAATACAATGTACCAGGAAGACAAGCAGGAAAAACACAACAGTCATGACAACTGCTAGGAGAATCACTGGAGAGAAATGTAGGATGGCAATACAAGTCATGTTGCTCTCTTCCCACTTACAGCTAGGAGATTTGAAGAGCTCTTTGGAGCAAACAGTTGATAAGACCTCTCCTCCTGTCCTCACATTCCTTTCCCGTGCAAGATTTATTGGTGCAGTATTGAAACAAAACTTTACAACCAGATCACTTCAGTCTGTATCTCCACGGCATCAAGAAGGGCTCCTCTCATTTAGGAAAACTTGCTATTCACTAAAAGCGAGACGGTTCTGTCATAGTCAGGGAAATGTTATATTTCTCTTATTCATTCAGGTCCCTCTTCCTATTAAAAGCACTTATTCCAAACACGTTTTAACATTAAACAGAACAAATATCTTAAACTCAGGTTCACCCCTATAACAGTGAACTAAAGGCTACAGTGACCTCTGTGAAAAGCCTGGAATAGGAATAAGGAATACTCTTACATGTAATGTAAGAAATATGCTGAAAACAAGACACTTCTTTTTCAGCAGGGCACTGGAGCTGCAATAAGGAAACTCTGATCAAAAAATGTCTACTGCCCAAATGTTTGAAGGGAAGACATAAGGAATTCTCTTAGTATATTAACAAAGACTAAGTGAAATCCAACTCATGATACTGCCTTTAGCAGGGCAATCCCAGGGTGCTGTTTCCATTGAGGACCAGACCCACTTGTCATAAAGGAGATTTGGGGACATAACTGCTGGGTGTCATCAACAGCTTGAAAGGGCATAAGGATAGTGACTTTTAAAAAGCAGGATAGTTATCAATGATCAGAAGTCTTTCAGCTGTATTATCCACATCAAGTGAAAATGATCCCTCCTTCCTGCCTTGTTCCTCATAGTCTCCACGTCTTCAGGTTAGAGTCTGAAGGGAGATAATTTAGCCCTGTGACTGTTGAGCAGAGAAGAGGATGGGTGGAGATACTAGGGCACATAGAATAGGTGATCCTAGGATACCTACAGTACACAAAACTGGTGTATACTATGCAGTTAAAAGTAAGCCTTGTTTTTTTTCCATAGTGGAACAAAAAATGAAGAATATTTTCAGGAGCATGAGAACTGACGTGAAACATTATCCTTATTGTACAGACTGCTTCTCTGGAGACCTCTCAGGGATCTCTGAGGTGTCTTGTCTGTGCACTCGTGCTGACACCTGGTGGCAAAAAATGAATTCAGAAAAAACTGAATAAAGATGGTAGACAGTTTGTTTTCTCTGGGCTTGTAAGATTAACCAGTTACCAGGTTAACTTAACACATCCATGTTGAAAATGATGTTGATCAAATGGCTTCTGGCATCTGTTCCTAACTCTTGTGTTGACTTCCGTAAAAGGTCATTTGGTAAAATGAACAAATATTTTTTGAGCTGAATCCGAAGACTGGTAGTTATGTTGTTTATTTTCCATCTCAAGAAATTACAAATGATTGTTTTTCAGGTGCAATAAATTGTAATGATACTGATGAACAGACTCAATGTTTCATTTTTCTGCTGCTGCTATGCTTAGAAGCATAGAACCATAGAGAAGCTTGGATTAGAAGAAATCTTAAAGATCTTCTAGTTCCAAGCCTCCTGCCATGGGAAGGAATGCCACCCACTACACCAGCTTGCTCAAAGCCCCTGTCTGACCTGACCTTGAACATTTGCAGGGATGGGGCATCCACAACTTCTCTGGGCTTAGCAGGATTTACTAAGACATTTGTGGAACACGTTGCTGGAATATTTTCATGGTTTTCCAAGGGATGGATCTCAAATCTTGGCTACAGATTACACATTCTCTACCTTTCTTTCTTTCTTGTAATTAGATTTAAAGCCAGCTCAGGATTTCAGGATTGATTGTTTTCTTCTCATGGGAAAAGAATCAAAGTTGTGCCTAGAAATATGCTAAGGGTAGTTTAAGTTATATAGTGACTCTGGAGCTCGAACAAACCCAATCATAAAATGCTTACAAATTTTACAATGCTTTCAGAAATCTCACATGCCCACCATTGTTTCCCAGGAAGTTACTTAATCTTAAAACCTAATTCCATGTGTAAATGAATAAAGCCATCTGCCCATGAGATGCTGTAGCTGGGAGTCATAGAGCAAAACTGGCCATCTTTCCTCCTTTCAAATGTGAAAGATATGTCCCATTCAGTAACTTCTGTCACCACTACAGAAGCCTCTAACTCTCGTTAACTAATTAATGTCAGCTTGCCCCCACAGTGGCTATTTAATTTAACATATAGTGTGCTAAGTATAAATAATGAGATCTATCTCTCCTATTTGGAAACAAAATCCATCAGAACTAAAAAATTTACTGGATTTTCATCAACCCCATCAAAATTCAAGGAAATGCATGAATATGAACCATGCCCGACCAATGTTTGTTTCTGAGCTGAGATATATTCTAGAATGTATGTATGCAAGTTCTGTGCAGAAAGGATTATTTTCTGAATGAAGATTGTAAAATGATTTTTCACTTGGTGTCTGATCAAGGTAAGGAATTATTGCTGGACATGTAAATAAAACTTAGAAAACTGTGTTCTGTCCCGAGCAACAGCAGAGTCCATTTCAAGTAACCTCATTTTTTTGCTATACAGATCATCCAAGTCTATAAAGAAATGGGTCTGTCAGGTATTCTAATTAATTGAAACTGTATTTGCTTAAATCTACTAGCTTAGTACCTTTCCTAAGAAATCTATGCACCTAAAATGTTAAAGGAAACAAATTAAACATGCCTCTCATTGTAAACGAAAGAACAATCTCAAAATATCTTTTGACCAAGAAATGACAAAACAGATTATATTTTCCAACTGAAACCCTTATCACAAAGAGTCAGTGCAACTATCTTCTTGTTTACACTCTGTTTCCCCAGGGAAAATGAAGGATGATAAGCAGTGAGGTGACCAAAATGACAGGAAAGCTCAACTAACAAATTTACCTTGTTTTGCTTCTCCCCATCACAACCATTTTCAGGCTACAAGAACATCAAGCAATAAAGGAATTTTTGTCCCAGATTAAATGCTGACATTAAACATAATAATTTTTTGTTTCATGTAATTTTTTATTTTGGATTTATCTACTTCTTAACAAACACAAAGCAGAGAAAGCTATGATTACAAAACATCTGATGACTAAGAATTTGTTCATGTTTGGAGTTGTACATGTAGGCAGATAGATGCAATTTCTTTCATGAAAACAATACAAGTGGAAAATCTGAATTCCACATATTGCAAGCCTCGAACACACATGAGCCTCTCCTGCAGCCCTGTTGATAATCTTCATCAGCAACAGTTTTAGCTGTTCTGCAGAGCCAGTGATCTGAGTCACTGCTCCATCTGTACCATCCTAGTGGAAATGTCAGTGGCAGCTGCTGCTAGTTAAACGGGATTTAAGATAAAGGAGACAGAACAAGATATCAAAATACTCAACTGGGATTTCAGCTGGCTCCTACCATCCTTGGAGTATTATATTTTGGAATTATCCCAGAATACAGTTTTACTTATGTCACCTGTAAGAAACACAAAGCTCCTGCCAATCCTTGTAGGATAAAAGGCTGACCCTTGGAGATGTTTGCATACTTGCTGGTCTGTTCACAGTATTAGTTCTTCAATCATTCCAGATTAAACATGAAGTACAACTGGTGGGAATTATATGACCTATTCCAATACTTGAAAAGGGACTCCTAGAGAGAAGAGGTGGTTCTTTTTTGGACAGAAACACTGCAGAGTGCTAGTACTGCCTTGGGAGCAAACCTGGGGTAGAATGTAGCCTTCAGGTCTATAGCCCTGAATAGCACTGGGGAGATCCCCACAGCCTGTCTCAGACCAGCAGCAGCCACTAAAGAGCAACTCCAAAATTACTCTAACAATGCTGAGATTTAGTGAGAGTTTTTTCTCTTGCTGAGAGAGAGAAGGATATTGCTTTATACTGTTTTTTCATGTTTAAGTCAAGCTCATCTAGCTAAAAGTTTGACCTGAAATCCTTAAATATCTTCACTTAAACAAACATTGAATGAAAGGAAGAATAAGAAATTCTGAAAGGGTTATTTTTCTTATTTCCCAGAATGAAATATTTTTACTTTGTAGGATGTTTGATTTGCAGTATGATTCAGGCAACCTTCTTTGGAAAAGGGCTGATGGTCATAATGCCTTTTCCTTTGAGTCCCATGGGAAAGAGCACTCTCCTTACCACCATCTCTATGATGTTTTTCTCTGTGGTGGAATCCAGAACCCTACTCCTGCAGACCTATCACACATCAGGGCACAAAACCCACTCTCTTCTTACTGTTCCACTAAATATTAAACTAGCCTAGCTCTGTATTCCCAGACTGTTCTAAAACTATATTTGTTCAGTGATACAAAAGTGAAGAAGACTGCTTATGAGGAAAAGTTTAAGGAACTTTCCACAGCTGCCAGAAAGAAAAAGATAAAATGTGATTAAAAAATATCACTCTTGTAAATTTTACTGTCAGCCCCATTCTGAACATACGTACTGAGTATTGCATTAAATTCTGAGGGCAGAGTTACATACTGCAATTCAGTTATTTTAATTGGCTTTCCCATTGCTGAGAGCAATGTTGGATCACTGGGATCTTTAATTTCACACATATGCCTAAAGAGATTGAAATTTCTTTCAAGTCCAGAAGGTTTTTGTAGGTCAACACAGATGGCAGAGTTGCATTGTTTTGTCTCTTTGAGCAAGGTATGGATACCTGGATGAGATATTCCCTAAATAGTCAGTGTGAATTAGCACAAGACTGGGAGTTAAGAGCCTGAAGAGGTTATTTAAAGTCTTAGCAATGTTTTTGCATGTGGAAAATTGTCTTCCTAGTTACAAAGATGAATCTTTCAAAAGTCTTCAGCATTTTTCTAGAAAGTACTTTGGATTCTGTTTCAATTTTAATGGTTTCTCTTTCACCTTTCCAGATCTTAAAGGCTCTGCACCTTTCCTTTGGGCTCTAACCCTTCTCTTTAAATCTGTAGTCCTTTAGAACTATGGACATAATTCTTCTAGGAAAAAGGATTCTCAGAAAGTGGTAATAATGAGACACTTGTAGAAATTAATTATTTTTCAACTATAGATATGTTCCTTGTGTTTCAGAATGATAAGATGTACTTTCTTTGATATTCCCTTGGTATGACTATGTTTTTATCTCCTGAAAGTGCTGCAAGCCAGAGCTTTCCAGAAAGGGAGCTGAATATGTCAGGTTATGATGGAGGTAACAAGTATCTTTTCTCTACTAAATGTAAGTACATTATTCCCCTCACTAATAAAAATTACACAAACACATCAAGGAGCAGAACATGGGCTTCAAACATTAATATGACCTTATTTAAAGAGATTTTACCTGCAAAGAATCCCTAAAGATTTACAAAATCTCCATATCGTTAATTCAATAGCCATTATTGATAGACCAGGCGGGAAATTCAAGCAATATTTAATTACTTCTGATAGGATTTGACAAAGTTGTCAGAGCTTTGAGCACCCTGCTCTACTGGGAGGTTTCCCTGATCATGAGGCTTTGGAAATAAATGACCTTTAAGGTCCCTTCAGGCTCAAACCACTCGGTGATTCTGTGATGCTATGATTTAGGCATGAGGTATGACATGACTAGCAACATGAAGAACACTATAGGAAACAGAAACGTCAGTGAGATTCACAGAACTCTGAGTTCAAGGGAAACTCAGACACCATTCTTAGGAGTTTAGGGACTTACTCTTCTGAAAAGTAAGATATGCAGAACTTCCTCAAAAAAATCTTATTTGTGGATCCAGCCACAACTGCCAATCCAGCCAAAACTGGATTTTCAGCTCAAAGACGGACCAGAGACAGAGAGTGTGGATGTGAAGACAGAAGAATTCTTATCCATCTTAGCTGATCTTGCAGGGTAAAGGCAGCCTTGATGCAGCCTTACAGAAGTTCAGGGAGTGGATATTTTTAAAGCCAGTACAAATAACTGCATTGCCTTGACTGCGATCTGGAGATTTCTGCTTCAGCAACTAAAGACCACTCAGCTGTTAATTCAAAGCTAATTCAAACAGCCAGAGCCCTGGCTGTTTACTGAAAGGGGGCTGAAACATTTGGAGCAGGACTGAGATTTTTCTTACAGCTTTGCACTACTCGTGACATGCACTGCACGACAGCCATGTTACACAAGCTTAGATGCATCTCAGAAAAGATCAGAAGCCATTTTTCTGTTTGTCTTTTGTTATAGAAATGTCATTTTCCCACTGGAGCCTTATGTTTGAACACGAAAAAAATAAAATAAAATATAAAATAAAATAAAATAGCAGCTAGAAGAATATCCACTAGTATTTTTTTTCCAATAAGCTTTGTTTACAATTGTCAATGGCTTTTCAAAAAACATTTATAATACCACTGGCTATTTACAGAGCAAAATTTTTGGCTATGTTTTTGGCTATTATTTATTGGCTATTTTCTGAGCAAAGTAAAATTTTATTTTAATTGGGTGTGTTTTGCATATTAACAATTACAGTTACATTTGCAAATTTATGGCTATTTTTATGGTGACTTACTTATAAATATTCCTGTGGTTTATGTGACATTTTGCTACAGCCTTAAATGTTTAAGAGGGCTTTTGTGCCTTTTCAGGCACAAAAAGGCTTGTCAGAATTTTCCCAAATATATAATAAATTTAATAAAAGATCACAGAATTTTGTTTTAGAACTGTATAGATTGGAGACCTGTGAAGATCATTTCTAATCCAATCCAGTGCACAAAGGGCCAGCTAGACCAGGTTGCTCATGACTGGGTGCAGTAGGGTTTGAATATCTCTAAGAGTGAAAGATTCATAACCTCTCAAGGATTTTTTTTTTCAGTGATTTGCCACTCTCCTAATAAAATACCTTTTCTTGTATTTGATAGGAGTCTCCTGTGCTTCATTTTGTACCCATTGCTTCTTGTCCTGGCACTGCACGCCACTGAGAAGAGCCTGGTTTTGTCTTTGTCACTCCCTCCACTAGGTGTTATATAGATAACCTAGTGGTTTATATAGATA
Organism: Leptocoma aspasia; assembly: GCA_013399835.1. Lineage (NCBI taxonomy): Eukaryota > Metazoa > Chordata > Aves > Passeriformes > Nectariniidae > Leptocoma > Leptocoma aspasia. The sequence goes on from VXAX01000826.1 coordinate 1,260,664, forward strand.
ACCTAGTGGTTTATATAGATACATTGATAAGATCCTCTCAAGCCATCTTTTCTCCAGGCTGAACAGTCCCAGCCTTCTCAACCCCTCCTCGTAGGTCAGGTACTACAGTCAGCCCTTTAACACTCTCCAGGTCCTTGGCTGCCCTTTCTCCAGATGTGTCTCACGAGGGCTGAGCAGAGAGGAAGGATCATCCCCTTTGGACTGCCATCTGCACTCCAATACAATGCTACCTAACACAGCCCATCACTCCTTAACTTGGCTGCTCATCGTCTTCCTCCCTTGTTCCTAATTTAATCCATGCTCACCAGCATGGCAAGAGCACTGGCAAAAGGGCTCTTGCCCTGCTTAATAATGTGGCTCTCTCCTTAGTTTTCCCCCGCTCTAAGTGCAGTGCTGGATGTACCATTCAGAGAATATTTTCTCAAAAGACAAAGCTGAGTGAATCTAAAGCATAAACTAATCTGAGGCACAAGAGGATGGTGTGGTAATAGTTATGCATAACTAACAGAAGACCAGTAGGAGGGATTTTTAATGAATGTGTAAATTCAGGGAGTAATACCCTGCCTGAAGAATGGCAAACATAATGGGCTACATGAAAAGGGAAAATAAAGGTGATCTCTGCAATTACGGGACTCTAAATTTGACTTAAATGCTTTGCAATGTATTATAACCATTCTTGAAAAAAAGAATAAGTGAGGACACAGAGACAAAGGCAAGTTAATAAACGATCCATGTGGTTTTATCAAAGGTGCTACCCTAATTTAATATCTGTACTTATTTAAGGACCGATATTTTAATTATGTGAAGCAGTGGATTTAGCACATGCAGATTAAAAAAACAACCAAAAAACCCCAAAACCCAATCCAAAACAAAAAATCACTATAAAACCACCTGGAAGGCTAGATGCAGTTTTCCATAGGAAATTACTGCTCAAGGAAAGGATGATGAACATTGATATAAGAATAGCAGGCTTATAAAGAGCTGACTAATGAAGAGACGGCAATGGCTTATTTTAAAAGAGATTAATTGGACTGGAGAAGAGCTCCTATTTTTTATTCTCTTGTCATCAGTCTGGTACTGGTTCCACTTAATTTACCAATGACTCAGAGATAAGAAGTAGATAAGCGGTCATCCAAACTTTTGGTAGAAGACGCTGCCAATATTAGGGAGGACTGAATCATCATTTAAAGAAAACTTTTGAATTCAGTTGAAAAGTCTAGATGTGTGTTGACATTCAAGAATGCAGGGAGGATAGCAATGAACTTTGGTATAAACAGGGAAGACACTACTTGAAGGCAGAAATAAACTACCTGCAGGTGGATTCCCTGCCCTCTCCTTGTCCTGTACCCATCCCCATGGCCTGATGTCCGTGGCTGCCCTCCTGCTGACTGCGTTGGGACAGTGTGGTGGGACAGGTCCTGACTGTAAGGCTCCATTCTGCCCAAAATCCCAGCCCCCAGGGAAGCCAATGGTCTTCATGGCACCCTGTCACTTGTAGTATTGTGTGTAATTACAGACGATTATGATTGTTACACTAACTTTATCAGTAAACTGTATATTTACATATTTTTGCAAGTTTTATTACTTCCTAAGCATGCAAAATTACAACAAACATTGTATCCTTGGCTCTTTGGAGCTGATTTAAAAACCTGTGAAGACAAATTAAAGAGTGTTTTTTCGGTATAGATTCAGGTTTCAATTGTCTCCCCATTCCATCCCTTTTCTGTAATGAGAAAGGCTAATTCTTCATTTGACATCTAATCTTGAGCTGACCAATACCTAGAGTCCACCTCCCATGGTTCCAACAAAAAGAAGAGAGAAATATCACAAAGCTCAAGAACCATAAGAATGGGGCACATAACTTTTTCACTTTAATCTGAGACCCAGTCCTCAGTCGGCTCAGCCCCACCTAGTACAGCACTGAAATGTGGGAATAGCACTTGCTCTACCGATTATAATTTCAGGATCTTACTTGAAATTTATGAATTTGGGTATGCAATCAGGCCCAGTCTCTGAAGAAATGTGAGATTAAATTTTAAATTTCTATACAGGTAGACCATGTGAGACAAGCTGCCAATTTACACATCTGTAGCCATCAGAGGGAAATTTTGCACAATTTCCCATTTTTCATTTTATAGGAAAAAGATCAGGTATGGAAGATCCTAACCACCTTGAGACTCCAGCCATCTTTCATAAGCATCTCAGTCAATTTTTTAATACTCAAGATATTTCAATAATCTCAGAGATGTTTCCCTGCAGAATAATTTTGAGCTGTATCTTGCTTTTTCCTGAGTTCAAACCTCATTCCTGCTGCCATTAGGGATCAGAATTTTTGTTGCTAATGAAGCCTGTTTGTTAAAACCACAAGTAGAGATGGGCATCAGTGAAAATTATGTAAATGTATTACAGTTTGAATACTCATCCTCTAAAGTCTACTTTGCATATGCCAAATTCATTTTTTTCTTAAAAGAATCACTGGATTTTAATCAAATTTCACTCCTTCATCCTCAGTTGGATCTGAACCATGAAACTAAGTTGCAAGGCTTTGTATCTTGCATTAATCCCCAGCACATATTCAGTCCAAGGAATTCTCTCCTGTCAAAACATGGAATTTTGTAGTGGGATCAGGAAATGGCATGACATTCTTTATTCACTAACCAAATTTGACATTCAAATTATAACATACCTCCATGCTGCACTGGTTTAAGTTTTGTGTTGCTCTGTGTGTCAATCTTTTCTTTTTCTTCTTCATTTACACCTCTCATTCAAGTTGGAGAGGTTGGAGGGCTAGGGAAGGCCCAGAAATCAACTTATTGAAAAGGTCTGCTTTGCAGACTTGTATATTACTTTCTGATAAATATACATAGGATTTAAATTGTGGCAACTAATTCTAGTGAAATCTGAAAATGAAATGAACAATATCAATTTTTTCTCATCAAAATGGCAATAATGAGACCAAAAATATTACAAATACACTATAGCATCATTAAAATTTTAAATTTCCAGTCTTAGGGTCTGCAAAAGTTGTGCTGCTGGTGAGCATGGTATTTTATCAAGTCCATTTAATTTGCTTTAGAATAAAAATCAATAATTCAGAATTTAATTCAAATTCTGAAGGAATACTTGACTCTTGATTACAATTTCAATGACCTGCATTTCCTAACTGTTGAGTTGTACTTATTACTACCAAGTTCTTTGCTTTTCTATTCATTACATATAATTGCTACTTACACTTCTTCTCCTATTATATTTTTTAGCCTGGATTTCTACAGAAAAGAAAGCTTCTGTAATCACTCTGTGATTGTGTGTTTGTGGAGGGGGTATGTTTCATGCATTTCCTAAGAAAAAAAGGAGGTTTAACCTATTGGCTATTCTGAAAGAAATTTGACATATACATAAATGTTCTAGCTTTAGAATAACTCTATATAATCATTTATAATAAATCTACATAATCATTTATACATAAATGTTCTAGTTACAAAGTTCCTATAACTTTTCTGAAATAAAAAATTTGCATAGAGGCTTGGAGCTCATTAAGAGAAAAACTTTGTAAATTAATTTATTTCTAGATACCACAAAATCTCCTTTGGTGAACAATTTTCTGAATGGCCTGGGAGAACAGCTTCAATTAGAGATCACACAGTATTTGATACAATGTCATTGAAAACCCAAGTTTCATCAAGTGAACTGATTTTAGCTGAGAAAATCTTCTTTTGAAGAAGTGCAGAAACTTTCAGGCTTCTTGTAGTATATAAAAGAAAAGCTTTTAATACATTTTCCACATTTTAGAGAAGTCTTGTCTTGTTTAATTCATTTCTATATCATTCCATGTCAATGTCATAGGAAAAATGTATTTATGACTGTAAAACATTTTTAAAACAATGAATAAATTTAAACCGGAAATTAAAGAATACATAAAAAGCTGACAGATTAATTGATAAGAAATGTCAAATCTATTTTTATATTATTATTCCTAGTAATGGAGAAAAAAGAAGAGAAAAGGTGAAAAATGGCATTTAAGACAATTACATCTGAGGGGTTTTTAAAACCTGAACCAAAGAGACACAAAATAAGTTTTAAAATTACCATAATGAGTATTACTTGTTTTGCCAAGTATAATTATGATCCCATCACTGAACTCAGAAGACAAACAAATACAGAAGAAAGAGATATAAAACACATCATAAGAGAGATTGTAAACACAAAATATGATACTTTTTAAAAATCTCGTTTGAAGATGATACTTGATGACATTCAGAAATGCAATTACTTCCTTTCTTGAAAATTGCTAATGGTCTTTTCTCAGTAAGCTGTGCCTCAGGAAATTATAAACAGAAATTATAAATTATCTTGCTCTCATGACTTCAGAAGAGTAAAATGGGCAGTAGGCACATAGATTGACATCTTCACTCTGTGAATCAAGTAGTTATACCTTCTTTATGGTATTCCTTTTCCCACAGAAATCCAAGTTCTGTGCCAGAAAGGACACTATAGCCCCTAACGTTGCCTGGATTTATATTATTAACTGAATAGTGGGCTTCAAATATCATTCAGACTTTGATTCCTTGACTTTGCTGGGGCTTTTTACTTGGTTGGTTTTTTCATTTTAGAATTTTTTTTTCTTTTTTTTTTTTAAATTTTCTTTTTTTCTTTTTTAATGGCCATCATTACTGCTTTGTTATTAGTTTAAAAAGAGACTTTTAACTTAAAATCAAATGTCAGTAGTTCTCTAGAGCATTAATCTAATCTGTATAGATGCTCTGGAATGTTCCAGGTTGCTCATCCTATCAACAGTCTCATGTTTTATAGAAATAAGATTCAGGGATATAGAAGTGAAGTTTTAACAACTGCATCTAAGTATCTGTGCTCCCAGAATTGGTACACCATAAAGAAACTAGTCAGGCCCCTGGGAATTGCTAGCCACACCTGCACTGGGAGACACAAAGGAAGAAATACAAAGAGAGAAGAAAAGAACAAAGGCTGGGGGCCCTCCTTTGACATGAGTGTCTTAACTGTTCATCCATGACACTCCACTCTTTTTTTCCCTCTGGCTCAATAAATATTCTCTAAAAAAGCAGGAGGACCACAGGCTCATTTACTCTGTGTTTGCTTTCAAGCAATCCACATGAACCAGCCTAGCACTACAAACTATGTAAGAACACTTTCTCAAAATCGATGCTGTTAGAATGAAATAATGGGCTTTCCAAATCTCTTAAGTAAACTCAGATTAGAAAACAGTTATTTTGCTACAAAGGTATGAGCATGGATCCTCCCCTCCTTTCTCCAAGAGCAGATACTGAGCAGAGGACAAGTGGGTTTTGCTGTGTACAAGAGCAAAAAAGATGCAACATAAGATCGGTGCAAGCTGATGCTCCCGCCCCTTGCTGCAGCCTTTGCAATTAAGTGAATTTTGTGGGGAGTCCAGAGGCTATTTTAACTAGGGGAACATTAGCATCACACTTTGGAGAGGCACACAAAGTGTCTTTAAACTGTACTCCTCTTATCTCATATACTATTACTTTTTCCCAAGCTTGCAATAAACAAAACCAGTCCTGCTCACCTCTTACTTTTACCCATTAAAACCAGGTAAAATGTTTAATTTAAAGTAAGCAAGAGAGAGTCAAATGCACTATAGCCTCAACAATTAACCAGAAACCCAAGCAAAATGCAATTTAGTGAAAAACTAAGCATTTTGCAATTGCAGACCAAGTTTTATAGGTTTGAAGATCCTGACTCCCTACTGCATTACGCAGCACCACTGCTGTCAAACAGCAGGAGCACAGCTGAGAGTCATTCTCTAGGTGTTGTGCTAGATCCATAAAACATGTCTTAACAACTCAGTCCCTAATGATTTCCAACACCGTGTGCTGCAAAGGGAAGACCCTGGGAGCCAGCAGGTCAGCATTAATCATTTCCTCACGGACAGCACTATGAAGGGACACCAACGATATTAGTTTAATAGCTCAAGAAATAACCAGTATAACCAGAGGAATCTCCCCAGCGTTCAATCAGGTACTTTAATGGAACTGTCAAACACTTTGTCTGACTCTGCTGCCTGGCACCTGGATTTGGCATTTATGCACATGTACAGGGACCATGAACAGCCATAAAATTAGATCTTACCATTCATAGGGGGGTAACACTCTGTATCAGTAGCTTCAGTGGAAAGAGACACAGATTCAGAGGTTATGAGCTTATGCAATCTTTTTATTTTACCTACAAGATAATTGGATGAATAGAGCAGAACAATTTGTGTTTGATCATATCAGAGCCAATGCGGCCCTCTGGTTATTTAACTCTTCCCTTCAAACCCTTAGTGTTCAACATAGGCTAAAACTGCAACATCACTGATGCCATAGTTAATTGTCTCGCCCCTGTTTCTAAAAGGTCTCTTTATGTGCATTTTTGTGCTGTACAAGGACTCAGACTCTCAAGCCCCATGCTGGTCTATTCCACTACCTGTTTGTTATATGTAATTAGAGAATGTAACGCTAACTCAAAAGTGCTGGAATGCCTTGAAAATCACATTTATATTACTTCCTTGTTTCTGAGGACATAGGCAGTAAGCTCTACAATGTTCTTAATTGCCTGAGACCTTTTTAATTTTTTTTTCCCTTTTTTCCACCAAACAAATATGAATCTACTACAGAAAAAAGAAATGCTGGCTTTATGCTTGAGCTTTCATTTCTTTTCTGGTGAAAAGCTAGCAGGAAAACACCATTCTTGTGAGAATAAGTGTACAAAAATATGCATGTATTCCTGTATTTTATTTTATACAGAGAAAACATAATGAGGAACAAATACATAATAGAATGTAATGAGCTACCCACGGTTGTGGGGCTTGTCAGAACATTTTTCTTTTAAATTTTAGATCGTCTATAGCTATGTTTAAAATCTGGGAAGGGTACAGAGCTGAAAGAGCTCCAAAAAACTCTTAATATAAGAGCCAGGCTTATACACTTGAGTGTCAGAGTATAGGCATGGATGGAGAAGTAATCCAGATGACTACGATTTACTTAGATTTTCTTCATAGTGTAAAAGACTCTTAGTGTACATGATAGTCAATCCCTGAGATCTCTGCACATGTACCTACATTTATGTGGGTGAATGTGAAGAATATTTGTTGTGGAATTCTGTGGAAATACAACTATATATCTCATGGAAGGATACCCCCAACCGGAGTAGCCTGTTGGAAGAGTACTTGTGTAAAGATACATCATTAAGACAGTCAAATGCAGAAAAGCAAAGAGAGATTAATGTCAAAGGACAAGAACAAGTGGTTACTAATTTACAAATGGATGCAATCTTTCAGATACTTAAGAAAAACAACCCTAAAACCAACCCTGATAAGGGTGTTAATCTAAGCAGTGTTGCTCAGAGTTGAGGCAAATTTTAAACATTTTTTTTTAAATGTGAAGAGTTCATGGACATGCATGACTTACTGATACCATTCCCTGCTTTCAAGCCCAAGTACCAACCTGCCAAATAGTCTCTGTGTTCTTTGGTCATCAGTATTTGCCCTCTGCTTGGTAGCAGTGATGGATTCCTAATCCCATGAGTCAAATGTTCGAGAAGGTTCTTTCAGGTTGTGACAATGCAATGATATTCATGAAGCTACGCATCAAGCTCTGTCAGAAAACTAAGCTGGCAGAAATAAATTATGTCCAAAACAAACTTTACAAGGACATGGAGCTACATTCTCCTTACACAAATGATACACAAGATATTACTCCAAGGCAGCAGACTTAAAAATGTCACACTTTAGTAAAAAAATCTTAGCTCTAGACAAAAGAGACCGTCCCTTCTACAGGAGCTCTGTTCTAAATCCAAACTCTTCTGTCCTTTTCGTATCAAGATATGTGAATCACAGGAGTCTAATACGGAAGAAGAATTCCACATTTGCTATCAGTAAGAAGTAATATCTTCTTGCTGTGTGCAGTTTCGTGCATCACAATATAAAACATTAAGCTACTAGAAAGCATTCATCGGAGAGCTAAGAACATAGTGAAGGCTCTGGAGGGGAAGATTTATGAGACACAGCTGAAGTCATTTAGTTCTTTCAGCCTGGAGGAGACTGAGGGGATACCTCATTGCAGCCTGCAGCTTCCTCAGGAGGGGAAGAGGAGGGGCAGACGCTGATCTCTCTCTGTGACCGTCAGTGACAGGACTCGAGGGAACGGCTTGAAACTGTGTCAACAGGGGTTTGGGTTGGACACTAGGAAAAGGTTCTTCACCCAGAGGGTGGTTGGGCACTGGAACAGGCTCCCCAGGGAAGTGGTCACAGCTCCAAGCCTGGCAGAGTTCAGTAAGCCCTTGGACAATGCTCTCAGGCACATTGTATGACTGGGAGTTGTCCTGTACAAGGCCAGGAGTTGGACTCAATGATTCTTTTAGGTCTCTTCCACCTCAGAATATTCTACATTTCCATGATCTTTGTTAGCAGAATCTTGATGCCCAATTTAAAGAATTACATGGACAGAATACCAAATAGGGTACAAATTCTGTGGTTGTTTCTCTCATTTTGCTATGCCTTTATATTGCCTATATAGGGATTTCAACCTCACATCTCCTATGACAGAGTCATTCCATACAACTTCAGCTCATACGTCCAAGCTCCCTACAAATCACAACCCTTCACCCAGTTTTGATTCTGATTTCTGCTCATCACAACATAGTCTGAGGATTGAAGGGGTAAATGATGACATCTGCAGTTTTTCCACAAAAAACAGCATTACAGCTTTCTATGTTCCTGTTGCTCAAGTCTCATGACCAGATATCTACTTTAAATGAGAATCAGGTTTTAGACTAATGCAAACACCTTCTATCACTCAGCATTTTTATAGGGTCCTGGCTAATGCTGAACAGAAAGCAAGAGATAATGGAATAATTTCACCATGCTTGGACACTTCATGCTACTGGAATGCTATTATTTCCATGATGTTCTTTTTATCTATTACATAACCAGTACCTGAAGAATCTAAAAAAATAGAAGGATGCAGAAAACACCACAGAGTTATGTGAAGATGGTAAATACAGAATATATACTATTTTTTTCCAATTACTGAATTTTGCTTGGGGATTACCAAAAAGTTGGTTAAAGAAATAAAATTTTCACAGGCACCCTCCCCATCAAAAGAAACAATTCATCTTTTTGCTCTCAAGGATAAAGATCCATATTGATTAGCACAACATCTCTTTTTCCAATCAGCTCCTAGAAAATGCTTTAACAATTAAGATATTTAGTTTAAGGTCTGATCCTGTGCCTCAACACACCTAACTTCAGCTTTTGCAATGCAAAGGTATTAAGCATGTTTAACTTTAAAAATGGGGGGAGAGCCCCCACCAACGCAAGGAAAAACATTCCTGAGTATGCATCTCATTAGTGTCTAAACATGAGCCAAATTTTCAAATTCAAAGTAAGACAAGTTTAGGAAGAAAAAGGCCAAATTAGGTTCAACACTGAATCTAAGCTAAAAGTCTAGTTTTTCTGGATTTCAGGCAGAGCAAAAAAAAATTGACAGTTTCAGATGCATTTTTCTTTAAGTTTTAGCACTTTAATGTTCCTATCATATAGATGACTAAGTGGCGGAAGGCTGATTTGCAATCGTTTCAGTTGCCAGTTTTTTCCCTCAAGAGTTTCTTTCTTTTTCTTTCCTTATTTCTCTTCATTTTTCTTTTCTTTTTTTTTTTTTCCTGCCAGATCGTACAAATCAATGCTTATTCCAAACATGAAATGCACTGTTTTGAAAACCAGTTAAGGTTGCCAAGGAAACTACAGTGTTGTCACTCTCACATAATTTAAAAAACCTATGCACTTTATGGCAAGGAAATTAATAGTTAAAGGCATTATAAATCTTATACTGACAAAGCAATAAACACATGCATTATTTTCTTTGGGAATATAGAAATGGAAAGACAAAACCTCTGATCCTAAGAATCCAAGAACATGCGGGTTTCCCTTGAAAGCTAGCAGTAAATTCATTTTAGCTATAAGCAATGAAAAGATGCTTTTTCTAAGTTCCAGCCAGCCAGAAATATGTTCAAAAGAACTTATAAACTCAATGTTTTAATAAAATGACCACCCAGCTAGGAAGAGGTCATCTTTGCTTTGTACAGGAATGCTGTGAATATGCTTTGATTATGAAAATTAAGCCCAAGGCATCTCAAGCTGTGCAGCCGAACTCGGCTGCCCATGTTTGGATTAAATTAGAGCCCACCCTTGAAAATATTGATAATTGTGCCTCATCTTGTTCCCACTCAAGTAGATGGTCAAAGAAAAATCTGTCTGACATCAAAGAGGGAAATGTTATGTCCACATTTCCTACCAAAATGTGTGACAACAGGATTCATTCAAAATGAACGAATTGCAACAGCAATTTCCATTACTGCGGGGCAGTATTTAATGAGTTTGATTGTTTAAACAATGTTATAAGAGGAGAATAAAATCTCATTTTAAAAATTAGTGCAGTTATGGAAGGGCTAATGCTTTTCCATTCCCGTTCTGAAGAATATGCAGAACTCTCAAGTCTTTGTTACACTATTTGCAATGTTTTCCAGATATTTGCTGAGTGTAAAAAAAAGAGTATTTGTACGAACTTCTCCTTGACACTTATCCACGTTTCATTCTTGTATTCCAGTCTTGCTTAAAGTATATAAATTCTTTTAAGCTTCAGCACTTTCCTATATGATATTTGTTTCCATTCAGGCACGGCTTTTGACCTGTGCTGCTTATATTTTTCTTCTTTTACTCTCTTTCCACTGGATTTATTCTTGGGGCTTAACCTCAGATCCAAAGAAACAAGCTTTTACCCCAACCTTAGCTCTCTTTCATCTTTAACCTCCTTCAAAACCTTACTTTTGCCAGACCAAACATCCTACCTGTTGAACTGTTTGACATGATTTGTGCAATGGCAAGACCATGTGGAGCTTGTACACAGTGGGCTGATGTGAGGTGTAGTGACACCTGTGCTGACCCAAACATCAGCTGCACTTTAGTACTATGTCTCATTCCATCCTTAAATTTCTGCTTTGGTTTACGTCCATATCTGACTTCCTTAGGAATTCCTTGATTTCTTCCAAAATACCAGTACTAGTATTTCTATGCAAGTAGAGGCAGAAACATCTGTTTATTATACTGATGGAGTCTTAGCAATATGCATCAGCAGGATGGGTGGGCAAACATGCACAACAGCTTCTTTGGGCTTGCATTTCTCCTGCATTGGAGTTCAACAGCAGAGCCCTCCATGGAATCATAAAATTACAAAACCATTAATGTTATAAAGTACCTCTAATATACTCAGGTCCATCACAGTGTTGTATCATAATTTATTTATTACTCTGCTGCTCTCTTCTTTTTCAGAATTCGCTATTGTATGTCCTGTGCCAGGGAGTTGCTGAGTGCTTGCAGCCTGCAGAGGAAGGACTTCCTGGAGTCAGAAGTGCTGAGGTCATTTGGTCTTTGTAGTGACTTAATAAATAATGCTCTTCTTTGTGCTTAACCTCCACACCAAATAGCCACACAAAGGTGAAATTTATACATACTCAGCTCTTTGACAGTTAGTGGAAGGAAATAGCACATCTCTGCAGGAAGATGCTTTAGCAGTGCTTTCCATCCTATGTTAATATACATAACCCTTAGATTGCAAATAGTAAGATAAAATAAGCTGTTCATGATGGACTTTTGTATAAGGCAATGAGGATTCCAGAACACAATAATTGATTTCTGGTGAATTAATAGAATGAGTATATTAACCAGGATAAGTAAGAGCAAATGATGTTGAAAAAGGAGCTGGAAAAATAAACCAATTCAAATGACTGGATACAAAGCATTATATAGGAATGAAACTGACTGTAAATACACCATTTTTCTGAATCTGAAATGTTAGAATCATAGAAAGGTTTGGGTTGGAAGTCACCTTCAAAGGCCATCAAGTCCAACCCCCTCTGCAATTAAGAGGGACAACTTCAACACATAGAGACATGTGCTCTGGATTAGCTTTTGGAATTATTTCAAAAGCTTCTAACTAAACCCAATTCCAAACACCAACCCTGCAGTTCCCACCAGAAGCCTGTGTGTTCTGCCAGCTGTTTGTAAGATTACTGCAGAAAGAGGGTAAGATTTTTGGTTATTATTTGTGGAATGGAAAATATTAAATTTCTTAATATTTTGTGAATAACCTAAAATAAGTTATAATCCTGCTCTCCTGCAGAGTTTGTATACAAAATATGATTCTTGGAGAAGCTGCTTCATCTCATCTTAGCCTAAGCCTTCGACTGATGGGATAGGTTGTGTTATTTCTTCCCACTGAGTAATGGGTGAGTCTGGGTGGCTGCCTTAAAACAGATATCTAAAGCTGTATGGGAGGGCTCCTATCATGAAAGAGTTTATTAGTAGTAGAACTTCAATATATTTCATTTATTACTAGTGAAAGGGGGATATAATGTGCATCAGTGCCTATGAAAAATACTTAATTATCTCAAAGGGTAAAGGACAGATGTTGAGAATTATGAAAGGAATGAAGAGAAAATGTGTGAACTTCTTATTATATATGATTTTAATTATTACTGGTAGCATGAGTTCTGTATTTTCATTCAAAATACTGTTCAAAATTTTTCAACACTTTAAGCTACTTCATGCCAGTTTTTCTTATAAACTTAAGTCTAAGGAAATTAAAATGCAATAAATGATATACATTTCTCAAGAGAAGATTAATAAGAATGCAGAAGAAAATGTCGTAGGGTGAGATAAATGCCATGTGAGCCAACATCTTGTCATAAAAATCAGCATTACGAATACAAACAAGTTTTACAATGCCTGCTATATCTGTTGTAGCAACAGACGTGATTTTACTGAAGGAATTTAGGGTGATTAATCTTTCAGATTCTCCCATCGTCTCTGGTGCTGTAGTGTTCACTCCCAGATCAAGTGATGAAACAACATCTGCATGCTGCTGCAGCAGGAGATCCACCTGTAGTTTTGATCTTCTGTAGGTAACATAACACCCACCCTTAAATTAAAATCAGTACAGTGATAACACAAGGGGTAATGGCTTTAAAGTGAAGGAAGACAGATTAAAATAAGAAAGAAATCTAAGAAGAAATTCTTCTCTGTGAGGGTGGTGATGTACTGGTACAGGTTGCCCAGAGAAGCTGTGGCTGCCCCATCCCTGGAGGAAGGGTTTAAGTCCAGGCTGGATGGGTCTCTGAGCAACCTGGTCTAGTGGAAGGTGTCCCTGCCATGGGGACATAGATGATCTTTAAGGTTCCTTTTAAACCAAATAATTCTATGATTCTGTAATTTTACCTGATAGAAAGCATATTAAATCTTGTGGAATCTCACTGGTAATGTAAACATTTGTCTACTAAGCTTTGATGATCCAGTCAACTTCCATGAAGAATTAAAGAGATACAGCTACTGTGCACAATATTAGACAATTTCATCCTATGTCAGCTTTTGCAAAATGCCAGATATTCTAGCTATAGTGCAACCCAGTTAAATACACATTTGACATAGTATCCATTAATCTTACAAAGCACATCTTGAGTTACTCAATCTTGTGACATAATGGATTCCTTTCCTACACCTTGGATGAGCAATCAAACAGAGATTGACTTTCTTCATTTAGTCAAATAGATTTATCTAAGCTGTGTTTCAAATGACTAGATTAAGTAGTGCAATGTGGGCTTTTTATTTCTGAAGAAAAATCCATTTAATAGAACTGTTCCTTTGATTTTAGAGAGAGAATTACTATCAAAACACTGGACTCTTTCCTCTGTAGTTTTTTGTTATAATGATCTAGACAGTCTTATCTGCCTGTACAGCAATTGAGGGTATTAATACTCCCATGTCTGCAACAAAGTAAGTTCTTGGACAGAGGAGACAAAGAGAGTCCCCACATGAGGCCATTTATGTACTATGGTATGCATGGTGATGAGGACAGTGAACAAATGTCCTTTTGTTATTATGTCACAGAAATTATTTTCATGAAGGATTAATTCATTAAAAGCAACAAAAGGGCATTTTTTTTTTCTTACTCATAATTAATTATGGGAAGACAAGTGTTCTGTGCAATAGAGAAGTGTAATTAGCTTGCAGCAGGGAATTCAACCAGTCCATTGCACTGTGGAGGTGATGAAGACAAACTCCCAGCTTGTGTATATTCTGGAGCCCTCTGCTGAACTGAAGAAAAACCTCTCAACTCCTAGTCAAGGCCTTACCATGATAACAGAAAACTAAATTACATTTTATCAGGAGAAGAGATCTCAAGGGCAAGAGAAAGGAAATTCCTTGAGGTTTCCCCAGAGCCATTCTCAGAAGTGTAGGGAAATTTATGGTTTTTAATTCAATATGAGTCTAATATGTTTCATTTCAGTTCATAGGTGAATTTTGATTTGAAATATGATCGTTGGAGATATTCTGAGTTGTACAAAAGAATCTGTTACAAACTTATCTAATCAAATTTGAACACTAACTGTTGTTACTTTTTCTAATATTATAACTTTTCTTTGAATTCAGCGTTCAAAGAAGACAGTATGAAACTATTTTTTTGTTTTCTTTTGTTTTTAATGTTCATAATGTTAAAAGAGAGGGAAACTATTCTGTTTCTTAGCAAACATTACACAGTGACCTTAGAACAGTAAAATAGAATATTCAGCTGAGAGTTAAGTGTTTCTTGAGATCTGCTGGTGAATCTTCGGTTTGTGTGGAAAGTGTATTCCCACACCACATTCTCGCGTTTGTGAGGACTTCTAGTCCATCTTCTAGCTCAATGTCAGAGAAACACATAACCTGGCATGTGGTAGACCTGAGAACACTGTTGAGTCATAAAATTGGGATTTTAGGACTGTGTAGCACATGAGAACATAGGAAGTGCCAAATATATTTGCATCATGGTCCTTATTATTTTATCCCACCTTTCTTGAGCTTTGAGCTTAAAAGAAGACTTTCTGTCTTCTGTAAGGAAGGTAGTTGGCAGATTCTTGTATCCACACAGGGTGAGAAAATACAGAAGACGGTGGTAAATCCATGACCATCTAGAAGAATGGACTCTGAATCTGAGAGAATCTTGAATCAAGAGACCACAAATAATCACCTATTCTGACACAAAATGTACCTTTAACTGAATTAATAAAATGTGTTAGTGCCATGCCCCCACCCCAAAAATGTTTAGTGGAATTCCTGCTCTTCCTGACTGATCAGACACCACATTTCTGTGACTTCTAGAATGTTCCATACATTCATGACAAAGACCAATTCTGCATCAGGGATGGTAATATTGGTGTGCCTTCATTCCAAAAAGAAAATAATGAGAAATTCCAGGGAATTCCCAAAACAAAGCAAAGGATTTTCTAAAACTACTGTGTTTTGTTTCCAACTTGTTGAACATCTTGATGTAGTGTAAGTTAGATTTTAAGTGTCATTAAGTCAGATATTAAATCTTATTCACAGTCTCTAAGAAGGAAACTACCTTTATATTATCATATTCTAAAAAACAAAACAAAAAAACCCCACAAAAATATTCTCTTGTAATTTTTACTCATAATTGGGAGAATGTTATTTACTAGTAGGATACAAAGCACAAAATGACAACTACTTCTCTTGAAATCTTACAAAATTGAGTTGATAAAGAATAAATTAAATAGATTTTTTATGTTTCCAATGAAGAAAATCTCCAGTGACCTTACCATGAGTCTAGGAAATTAAGAAATCATCATTTCTTCAAGTGTGCATCTACATCATCATCAGGCTTTCCTCTTAAATCTTTTCAAGTACTGACAAGATCTAAACCTAGGAGATTAATAAAATCTGATAGGATTGTATATTTCCTGAAAACCTAGTATTTGGAAATAATGGACAAAACAGCTATCGTAGTCAGGAAGACAATAATATCTGTAAAACTTTCAAAGTAAATGTAAAGGCAGTTGTGAAATAATCTAAAAGTGCCTCCAATATAATACTGTGGTGTTACAACCCAAAACTATTTCTCAGTGTCAAATAACATGAACTCCATATTGTGAGATCCTATTTTGTAGGTCATTAAGAAGCACCAGCACATCAGTAGTACAGTGGTTTACATCCAGTGATGTTCTGACCCACATAATCAAATGAATTTGTAATGTTAGCAACTGAAAAGCAACAGTAAAGCTGTAGATCAAGAAAACTGAAAATTATTAATTTAAACTGAAACCTTGTCTTGGAAATTAGCAATACAGTGTGCATATTTTTTTCAGAAGCAGCATCTTATATTAACTGTGGTGAGCAATGAATAGATAGTTTGCATAACAACCAAGGCACAGTTAGTATTATTTCAGTTAATGACACGTGGTTTGGAAGAAAAAGACACTTTGAACTTGACTGACCATGAAGGTGTCCTTACAGCTGCAGTGGCTGGTCAAAGTAGGCAGATTTGTCTTGTTCACATATTTATTTTCTGTACTCCAGAACCCTTTTCTTATTTACGTGACTCAGATAATTTGGGTTAAAAAAAAAAACCAAAAGAACCTTACAGAGTAATCCTAAACTAACCATAAAGCCTTTGAAAAAAATACACTACTTATGCAAGCTGCTTTCATTTCCCAGATCAGCAATAGGAAGGGATTTCACTAGTCCAGCAATATCACATTCTTTTGTCAAGACCCATACAGCTGCTTCACAAGGCCCTGTAAAAAAATCCAAAGACACTGCTTGATAACAGCTTTCATAATGTTGACACCAATAAAATACATTTTTTTCTTTGAAGGGTGTACAGCAGTCTTTAGCTTTATTGTTCAGCACTATCCTGTTCTAAGGTAAATCTTAAATATAGAATACCACCAGAATCAGATGCTAAACAAGTGGTGCCTTTTCTAGTAGCCTTCCAACAACATTGGAACAGGAAAGAAAGCAAAAAAGTAAAATTGGAAGTCCCAACTTTCTAAGAATCAAAAGATACCTTATTTTTATGCCCACAAACAAGTGCAAAGACCGCTTCAGATTTTGAGGAAGATATATTTGCCTTGAAAGTTTCTCTCTTCCACCATTGATAACACAGCTTGCAAAACCTCAATTCTTGCAGATACTCAACACACACTGGACAAGTCTACAATAGCACAATCTAATTTCAAACTGAGATCCAGCTTTGAAAGAATCATGGACTCCAAACCATAGAGCAGAAATCATAGATTGGGTTGAGTTGGAAGGGATCTTAAAAGTGTTCTAGATCCAGCCCCCGCCATGGGCAGGGACACCTTTCACTAGTCCAAGTTCCTCAGAACTGTATCAACCTGGTCTTGAATATCTTCAGGTATTCAAGAGGAACTGATCTGACTGGCTTTGGAAGTAGGTTGATCAGGTGATTTCAAGATGACCTTTCCAGTGTAAGTTTTGATACTATTTTCCTTTCTTTGGCGCTTGCATTGGTATCCAAGGATAGGCAGAATGAACCTGTGACTATGACTGGAACATATAGACCAGAAACTTAAACCTGCAGGAAAAGGAAGGTAATTATTTTATCCTAAATGGGCAATACTTTATTACTGTCACATAAATGTAGTTAGGAGTAAAAGTCTTTCAATCATGCAATAAAGTGCTCTTAGCATCACAATAGGATATGTGGTCAGAAATATCATGTACTACCTTTCCTTTACAATGGTAATGAAAATCCTTTTTCAAAGAGCACTGTTGTCCATATAAATTATTCAACAGCAGAATAGGCTGTATATAGATTTTTTAAAAGGAATATTTCATTACTATGATAAATTACATCTTTAGCCATGAAATGCTTAGTTACCTCCATGAATTTAGTTGGGAAAGACACACAATTTTATATTTCACACTGTGGCAGTTTATTCAGTAGAACTAGTTAAAAAACATTGGATCCAAGTATCTGTGGGTCCAAGCATGTACATTTCAAGGATTAATTCATTTAAAGTTTATTAATTTTACTCTCACATAATAAATACAGATTAATACCTGCTGGCTTCACTTAATTTCCTTTCATTTTTTATCTAAATGGACTTACACTGATGCTTAATTCAGAATCATAGAATGGTTTGGAAGGCATCTTAGAGATCATCTAGTTCGAATCCCCCTGCCATGGGTGGGGACCCCTTCCTGTGTGCTCATAGCCCCATCCAACCTGGCCCTGAACACTTCCAGGGATGGGGCATCCACAGCTTCTCTGGGCAACCTGTGCCAGTGCCTCACCACCTTCACAGTGAAGAATTTCTTACTAATATGCAAAGACACTCTCATTGATTGTACTTAGCACTTTGATACTACCTTGACATGAATAGATGTGGATGGAAAAGTGACATTCTTGGAATCCTGTTGACAATAATTATTCAGTAATCTAATATTCTCTTTTTTTTTTCCTGATTAATATATTTTAAACTGTATGTAGTTTAAATATCTACAAACTAACAGAGTTTTGAAAATTTCCCACATATGTATATACAGGTTCTTCAAATGTGAAGGAAATCATTCACTTTTTTTTTTTTTTTTTAGGGTTAAGCCAAAGAATTTTGGGGAGAGAGAGTGGCTTAGATTATACATCAGCACACAGGTCAGTTTCAGTGGCTTAAGTAAAAAAATGGTAGCTGTGTACACAATATTCAGCCTGCATGTAGCCCTGTGCTCATCACCTCAATTTATACCAGTGCAGCAGTACACTGACAGTTTCCTAAAGTTTAATCAACCAATGCTTTCTATGCATTTGCAGTTGTTAGATGAAACATGGAACACTAATGGAAAGAGATTTTACTACTACTACTAAATTAAGTTTCATTTAAAGACATCTTAAGAGTGTTACATATATTTTGGTTTAAGGAGCACTCAGGGCTCAAGTGTTTTTATCATGCTACTTTTGTGGAAAGGTTTTTTAGCCTTTTTGAAAAGGTTTGCTGCTCCTAATTTACTGCAGCATTGTTCACTTGTATCTGACATGCTGCTGATTTAAATATTTTAACCACAAGATGCAGGTCAAGGTGTACTGTTAATTATAAATATTCTACTGTTGTTTTTTCCTTTGTAAAAGCTCTGTAATAGAAAAAAGATGAAACGCAGCACAGCTGGCAGTGAACAAGCATGAAAACACTGCTTTCCTTCTTCAAAGGCCTTGTTTACAAAATGTAAGGTCATTTTGGTTGGAATTGAAAATACAAGCACAATAAGGTAGCTCCAAGGAATCACTCTGAAGGCAAACTAACCTTCAACTAAATGCCTTTTTTCCTCCTTTTTCTTTTTCTTGGAACGACAGCAATAGGAAAGCTTATGGAACAAAACTAAACTTCACATCCTCTTTCAAGGTGTTTTATGTAGATACATACACAATGAATTGCAGTTATTGGTTAGGAACAAAATTGTGACAGGTTTTTACCATGACTTTCACCTCACATACCTGCTTCAAACCCAATGGCACAATAATTTGAAAGCCTTCAGAACTGTTTGCTTCTATTGGGTGATCTCTAAAAGTATATCAGTGTTCTAATTATACAGGCAGGTTAAATTACTTGTTCGAGCTAAGCACTCACCAAATAATCAACCTATTTTTGTTTTGATTGGCCATACCAGCAGATTAAGCTGCTAATATAGAAAAAGACAGATGTCAATCACTGCAGCATCTTAGCAATCTGCTAATGACTAAGCTTATGCACTTTAATAATCCTGCTTATTTTAATGGTAAGGGGTAGAAAAGCTGGAAGAAAAACTGATTAAAGCAATGAATTGCTTATTTTAAAAGATGTGATTTTAGCATAAATCTATTTTTTAAACCAGCTTGTGCTTGATTGCATGTAATTTTTTTCTGGTGAGGTATTTGTAGTAATTTTACTTGGAAGGAAAAAACAATAAAAATACACAGAAGAAGTAACAAAATAAAACACACAAAAAGCAACTGAAAAGAAACTCTTAAAAATATATTAAAACTCAGCTCTTTAGGAAAGTATGGTTATGTCTTCTTTACTTAGTAAGCATTGCAAAGTAAAGAGATGTAATGGGGTAAAGTCAGGATTCCTGCTTTTGACAATCAGCATAAGAGTTTTAGTAGCAAAAGGGAATAGAAGCCCCTGGCAGAGTGATTATTTTGGGTGCCACTTGGGTAGCTAGGCTTCTTACATATGCGAAGGGCACATCAAACTGGGAAAGGCAGTTTATCAAGGTATCAATTTTTAAATTTTTTTCTCTTACTTTTTGTTGCTGGTTTTTTGATTGCAGATCAAATATAGCAGTCAGGATGCTGGAAGCAGTGATGTCATTAATTCCATGCTTTCATAACAGAGTTGCAGCAAGAGTAAGCCATTAGTCACCTCCTTCTGTGCGTATTTCAGTTTGACTGATCTGCTGCTGCATGCTGTTCAAACATGCAATTTGGATGAGTCACCATCCCTGGAGGTATTTGAAAGATGTCCAGATGGGGCATGAAGGAACATAGTGCAGTGGTGGATTGGCAGTGCTTGGTTGAAGTCTGGACTCAACGACCTTAAAGGTGTTTTCTCACTTAAATGACTCTGTGATTATATAGACTTTCCTGCAGTACCACAAAAGCTCAAGAGTTTATGTATGACCTCATTACACATGAGTGTTTAGACACAGGTGCATTGGTGTCATGCAGGGCTGTGCAGCCAGTTGGTGGGAAGTATCACTGACAGAGGGAGGTCTGAACCTTGCTGTGTTGGAGGCTGAGCGTGGGCTATCTGTATCTGCTCCAGATCAGTCCAGAGAGCCAGCTCTTCTTCTGAGGATGTGTGCTGAACTGAGCTGGCCATGTTGGCTAGCCTGGAGGTCATTCATCTACTCTGCAAAGGGCAGGAAGCCTTTAAAATCTCTGATCTTATGATTTATACTGTGAAATGACCTCCAAATAAGACCTGTGAATTATCCTGAGCAGATGGATCAGTACACTGGGCTCCTACTTGCAGCTGAGTGACTTAATCGTTTCATAATGTGTTCTCCTGCTTAAACAGAAATTCAGAGGAGGCTCACTGACATAGTGTTTTGATTCATAGGTCTGGTTTCCACCCCAGACTCCTTTCAGGAGCTAGAATCACTCTTTATAAGTAATCTATATGGAGTATCTATCTCTCTGTATAAGTAGTCGTAAATATTTACACGGTTTCAACTAATTGTATGCAGAAAGAGAAAGGCAATAAACTAAACTTGAATGAATTACTTATATACTTCTAAACATGAACTTTTCCAAGCTCAGGGGATCTGAAGTACTAGAAAAGTGTCTAAAATATCTCTAAAAATGTGAATGTTATGACTCACCTCCCTGAGGTTATAGAGAAGTATACAACAAAGTAGGGAATTGCACACAAAGGAGCCGTGTAATACCCATATGTGTTCTCAATGCTGTTTTCCCCTTGATCTCCAGACTTTTGCAATTAAGAAAGGTAAAACTGCAGATAATGTCACTTAACTCTACTGGAGTGCATTAAGCCCAGTGGTTTGCTTTCTCTCCTTGGTGAAGCAGCCAGAGTAACAAACTTGCTGTCTTGGATGAACTGCTAGTTAAGGAGAGCCTGGGGTTTTATATGTCCCAGTTTTCTTTTCTCTAAGCTCATGACCCCCCTCTACTGTCTTAATCCGCAGTCTCATCATGCAACAATAGGGTAAATTTTGATTTTCACACAACTAATAAACACTCTCTGAGGCACCTCAAAGTTATTAACCCATGTATTATGAAATACAGTATTTGAAGCAGAATTTGACCAGATATAGAATTGGATATATGTGTATCCAATTATCTATACCCAGTCTATACATAAATCAGTATATGTATGTGTGGGCATAGTCTTTCCACAGAGAAATCCAAAACTTAATGTATTTACAAGCTTTACCAAAACTCATAAAAAATATTTTAGAAAGAGGAACTAAATAGAAGGTTTTTGCTCTGTCCTGGCCCAATACAGAAGTGAAAATATCTTGCTTTCTTTTTTTTTTCTGGGATGAAGGAGCTACACATTTGCTGTTTACCTCACAGAGAATGAGCCAATTGCTTGTCAGGTAACTGTAAATAGCAGATTGTGGCAGAGAATTTCAGATGAAGGAAGACATGAATTTGTTGAGAAATGCCTTTTAGACAGGAAGACAGGGTTGTAGGAAAGTCAAAATAACAACAGCGTATTATCAGAGGGTGGGAAGAGCCACGTTTGAACGAAAAGACCTGACAAACATAAGATTAGGCTAGCAACACATTTCCCAAGATAATAGAATCAGACCTGGAAAGGCAATTTCAAGGCATCAGGGTGGGTTTTTTTGTTGCTGTTATTTTTCACCTGAGTTGAAGTGTAGTAGCTAGGAGGAGGTTGGAAGCAATGATGCCATTAACTCTAGATTTCTTTAAGGCAGAAATAGAAACCAATTAGTCCCCTCATTCTGTACAACTTGCCCCCCCCATAGTACCACAGATGCTCAAATGTTCATATATCAAGTTCCTCATGAGTATTTAGACAAATGTTTATTGGTGTTGAATCTCCCAGACATTGCCTGCAGCCCCAGCTACCACCAGGTCACTCCACAGCTTGAGTCTGTCAATTTGCTCACTGCCCTCCCAGACTGGTGTCACCTGCAGACTTACTGGCAATTGAATTGCCGCAGGAGGAACAACCCTGACAAAGAACAGCATGAAAGAAGCTGTCTTAATGAGAAGTGTTGGTCTAGATGTCAGAGAATACCTCTGGTTTATCTCAACCTTTTTTTTTTTTCTTTTTGTGCTAAGAGCATTTCCTTTTGAATATTGATAAACTCCCTGATGAAAGGGAGCTCTCAGTTATTGCCAACTGCACAGCCTCATTCACACCTGTGCCGTGTTCTTGCCTTGGCATGAATCAAGGATGTTTTCAGCTATAAGAAAATGAAGCAAGGTGAGAAACAGAGACCTCTCTGACTTTTTAGATTGTGTTGTACTGTTCTGTCTCTTAATTACTAGTTAAGTGGAAGCTGATTAATGCTAGGAGATCTGAAGTTTAATAGAGATAAAACAAATGTTCTTCATATAATGAAAAAACAGTGAAAGCTTGGAAATGCTCTAAATCTTTTTTGCTACCAATAAGTAACCCCAACCCCCATGTGATCATTAAGTGCCCCTAAGGATTTCAGCACTAATTTGTTTGACTTTTATTTAAAATTAGGCAATCAATTTCTTCCCCTAGGTCATTGCTTAAGGCCACTTTCGTTGTACATTCAATTTGCTCAACTTCACTGAAGAGAACTTTAGCATAATGCCATGAGTTAGATGTTAGGCATGTTAGATTTGGAAATTACAGTTCTGGTTTTTCGTTTCTTTACTCCGAATTTGCTTACTGCAGGTGAACATAACAGTGTTTCATGTCTGCATGTGTTTATTTCTTCTTTACAAAATGAAATTTTTATTGCGTTTAAAACAGGATTATGTTGCTTGTATTATCTAGCTTTAGCTATACAGAAAATCAAATTAGGTGATAGCAAATTTTATCTTTACAAGCTATGAATATTTGGAATATCTTCCCAAGAAACAACTCAGAAACTATTACTGAATGTCTGCAAACATAATTCCTTCCATTTAAATAATAATACATGCAAAACTAATTCAGATTCCTTATGCCTTTTCAAACACTCCTACGTGGAAAGCTGAAGTTCTTCAATTAACTCCCAATATTTCTACTTATTTGTGTGTTTTCTCAGACACAGAACTCAGAAGTAAGTAAGCAGTTAGGGTGGATAACTTTCATTCCTTGAATATGAAAACTCATATTCATTTCCAGGAGTGGTTTCACTGAATAAAACTAAGATATTGACTGTGAAGAATTCAGGGTCAAACTCTAATGCTGTTTAGCTGACATTAATTTTTCTTATTTCTAAGCTCACATTAATTCCTTAACTGCTTAAATAATTGCTTGATTGGAACACTTACATTTTAATATTAATAAATTCAGACATTTTTAAGAAATATAGTACTCGAAATGAGATTCAAAAATTACACCAAAGCAATTTATTAAGTAATTAAAATAACTACTAGATGTGACAAATTGCACACTTTAAATAATTCAATTAAAATGTGATTACCTCCTCAGTCTAAAATTTTTAACTACTCTAGACAGTCTGCTGTTAAGGAATAAATAAACAAATAAAACTGCAGAAGATGACCATAAATGTTTGGGTTCTTTCTTCCTTTTGCCATTGCCATTAAGTGTTTGAGGATTTACTTTACAACCATGGGTTTCACTTTGAGACAGCAAGTTTTTCTGCTGATTAACAACAGGCAAAGCAAGGAGCGTTTCAAATGGGAAACAGTGAGATGCACCAATGGCCTCTTGGCTACAGCCTGTTGCTCCCTTAATGGGACGTGTGGGGTTGTGGATTACAAAATGGACTGGTACCCAAATCACTGATTCCACCAGTTAGAGACTCCAAGAAATGAGGAACACTAGGAGGCCATAGGGAATAAGAACAAAACTTCACGTATCTTTATTTATGGCTGCTGGAATGAGCCGTGTTCGGTTTGTGTGAGTAACAGGGATGAGGAGCAGTGGTGGGGTTACTCGCAGCAGAAGGGTAAACTTTCCAGCAAGCACTTTCTGCAGCATCTCCACTCCTGGATGTACTGCTGGGAGGTTAATGACCTGGAGATTGAGCCTCTTGCTCAGCTGCTAGCTGAACTGATTACAGCTGAGCTGCACAAGCAGGTAGCTTTGACTGAAGAGAGGTTTTCATAACAGCTGCTATGCATGCGAATTCGCCGGGTGGGATTAAGCTGACTGAACTTCAGCCACTGAAAATATACTCTCTTTAATTCTATTGTATTATATTCAGAAAAGCTGGACAAGGACACCTGAGGCATGATTTCTCCCATCCTGTGACAGAATACAGCCACACGATGCTGTATTGCATGGCAAAATACAGATACAGCCATGATGCTAAATAAAGCACATCCCTAGTTTGCTCCTTGATTGTACATTGTATTTTAAACTGTATTCCCACAATATTTTATTATTATTATTATTATTTTGAGTGGAGTAAGTAATTCTACCAAAAAAGAGGCATGGATATGGTTCTACATGGGGTTTTCCATAAGTTTTGCATCCTAGAAGTAGCTAAGCCAGGCTTGCCTTTTTCACTCAGCTGGTTCCTCAACACTTGTCCAATAGCCCACGTACAGCTGTTTCCAAGTCAGGACAGATCAAAGGCATGTAACACAAACTTGAGCATGAGGCTATAAAAACAACATTCTAGCAGACTAAAAAATATCTCTCCTTGTCTTTCAGGCACACTCATGCTTTGGGGTGGAGGGTTTACAGCTTCAAGGGAGACCCAGGCCACAGGGAAGTCACCAGTCTCTTAGTTAGCCCTACCCAGTGCAAATACAAGGTTTGGAAACACTTGGCCCAGAGGACTTATGCCCTTTGGGTAATGGAAATAGATTCAGAGACAGTAGAGGTCTTTCTCTGGAAAGAGTTTAGAAAACTATGTTAGGTCTGATGCCCAGCCACGAAATAGTCCCATTAAAAGCGGTGCTTCTCACCTTAGCATCCAGACAAAACTTGATAATAAACCTCAGAATTTTTTCCCCCCCTAAACTAGCTCACAAAGGACAAGAAAAAAACTCCCACAGATGTTGTTAGCTCAGTCACACAGCATGGAGGTCAGGAATCATTTAGTACTAAAGTAGCCGACAATGCTCTACTGCATTTGTTGTCTGACCAGTAACTGCTTAGAACTGCACAGAATGAAGCACTACAAAAAGTTAAGTGTAGCTCAGTTTGCATTTTCTTCTGCAGTTTTAAAAGCAAGACAGTTCTTTAGATTTTGAGATGAACAATACAGACTTTGTGCATGTTAATGAAGGTATATATGAATACTTAGACGTAGTCTAAATTCTACACATATGCATACCTGTATGTATATGCATACACTTATATACCTATATATGTTATTAAATATAATTTTATAAAAATATATTTTGGGGGTAGAGTTTGTTGTTTTGGGTTTTTTTTTTTGCGTTTTTTCCAGGGTAATTCTGAAAACTAAAAAGACTTGGGTTACCCTACAGCTAGTATTGGTGCCTACTTTCTGTCCATCTAGAATAAGAGGAAACAGATGTTTCTTTTATTCTTCAGGAAATTCTGTGGGAAATGGGAAGACATTAGAGAAAATTATCAAATTCTTTGAAATATATTGATTTCAGCTGAATTTCCAAGGTTGCCTGATTTTACATAAAGCACCACATGTAGTTGGCATTTCAGCATTTCAAATGATCTCAGAACTAGGTGCATTGTCTTCCATCTACCTTAATTTCCAAATAATTTTAATAAGATATAGGTAAATGAAGAATTTTCACAGTGCTCTGAAGCAGCAGACAAGAAATAGTGGTAAAAATACAAGTTGTAGTGAAAAGGAAAAGACAACTTGAAATGGTCTTGTCAGGTGAAGAATATCTTTGTTCATTGCACAGGTAACATCACATTAAAAGGTATAGCTGCTTGCCTTAAACCTTGACAAGAAAAATATTTCTCCAGAAGGTATATGTATTTTCTTTCTGAGGAGAAGAGCTATGAAAAAGACAGAAGGTTATTGCTTTAAAGAAATCCTGTATTCAAGTAATTGCTGTTTATATAGAGACCTAGCTTTTGGTTGTTCTTTTGCTTGACAGCCTTCCATTTGAATTCATGACTGTGTGTCAACCCCTTTAGGAATTTCTAAATAACTTTATTTTCACCTAACAACAACAGTAATTTCTTTCTCTTAGGCTCTGCTTTTCATGTGCATCCATTGAGTTTCCTCTGCTGAGTTGTTGGGGTTAGTCCTATGTTGAATGATGTGAGTAAAGGAGAAATTGCTGTGAAATTACTATTACTATGTCCTGATTGCAGCTAAACAAATATCAAAATTCCTACCTCCTGCAGCATAAGTCATATCAGGGTGAATCCACCATACCAGTCATAGTAAGCTGAGCCATTGTTAGATGTATCTGCATGGGGCAACAGAGGTAAAGTCATTGGTAAAAACCTCTGAGATAACTCTCATCATGGTAAATACTTCTACAAGTCTGTAGTTCTAACTCAGACCTCAAAGACAAAAAACCAAGAGAGTGTGGCACAGAACTAATTAATGCAATCATCTCTACCTTTCAGCAGAGATCATGAATTCAGGTGTAACTATAGCAGTACAATCATAAATGTTTTTAGATCTATTCCAAGGCTAGATCGCCTTAAGTCAAACCCCGTATGTGACAGGGATCCTTTGGTCACATCCAATGTCTGGATAGACCTTTTTTACATTGAATCTGCACTAATAAATAGAATCAAAGCATTTATATTATTTAAAGGCTATTATTCCCAAAAATTTTGTGCTCTAATCACTCTTTCCAGGGTGAAGACCCCATTGGAACCATGCTAAAACTTTCATTTGAATTTGAGAAGCCTGAGTTTCACCTGGAGTTTCCATATTTTCTGCATTTACTCCCAAAACTTTTGTTAAGCTTGGAAATGTAGCAATAAATAAATATTTCTAGAGTATATATTAAGAACATAATTCTAGTAAAATATTCATGTAACAATAATAATTCTGAATGCAGCCCAACCTTTGAGTTAACTTATTGCTGAAGAACGGATGATGTGGTATACAAGCTATGATGCTGGAATAGCTAGAGCAGCATAATCGTAGCATCAGTGAAGCATGAATTGCTGTCTAATTATCATAATTGAAGCTCCTGCAATTATGCTGTCATTTTATTTATATTTACACATCTGGTTGAGGTATCAAGGTATCCCATTTTTACAGGTTAAATCAAGATTTGCTGTTCTGTTTTCAGATTGATAAACCATACTTGAGACTGAATTGTGATCAGTGAGTATCTTGCACTGGCAAGGAGGCATTCAGCAGGAATGGTTACAACAGCATTTTGAAATTTAGACAGATCCTAATTCTCTGAGATATGTCATAAAGGTAGGTCTAGAAGATGCTTTCCCACCCCTTTGGTTTATTTAGATTACGAGTATGTCCTTTTGCTAACACCTTGTAGAAATAAAAAAATGTATAAAGCTTGTTCATACCAGTAGCACCCAAAATTTACTATTTTCTCAGTGCTGATTGCTATGAAATAAGTGTGCTATTTACAGCTCTAGTTTAGCACTGTCTCATGAAATAAACACATCAGAAATTATTAACTCGGTGTGTATTTAATCACTTGTAAATAGGTGGTTTTGCTTTTAATGAAGTAACAGTAGCTATTGTGCCCGTTCAAAACTTGAAACTGAAAAGACGTAATTTTTAGATCATGTTTCTAGAACTTTTATCCTGAGGTATTGGAGATGTAACCTTTTCTAGGATGACTACAAAAGGCAGGTATGCTAATGAGTATTACCTCACTGATTTCTTGTTCTCTAGTCATCCTTTTTCTCTCTGCCTTTGTGGCTTCTATTTGCCTTTTTCTGTTGGCTCTGAACTGGATAATAGCTCTTCATTATAGCTTTTATACAAAGCTGAGCACACAAGATATCTGATCTCTGACTGCAGCTCTGAGGTAGTATCAGACAAAACACTCTGGCACATGAAAGCATTCATATTTTCAATATACCTTGTTTCATCTTCAAAATAAACCTGTGCACCTTTGGAAAGCTGCTCTTAACAGGGTCACAGTGCTTGTTGCTCACCACAACTACCCGAGTCAAAGTGTAACGCAGTCCCTAAATGTTACTAGGGATCAGGAGGTGCTGCTTAATGGGATTAACAATGGTAAATTGACTGCACTCTTGAGCTCTAACTTCAGGCATGCTGAAGGTTGTCTTTATTGTTGCACCATTTTTCAGGATGGTCACATTTGTTTTCTGATGCTGAAAGAGCTATAAATTGTTGCTGGAAATATAGAGCAATAGTTTATGTAGACATAAAAGCTGTGATATCAGAGTGGGGATGAAGACAAGGCCAGAAGATAGGAGATTCTGGCAAGTAAAGACATTTCAAAGTACTTTACGATGGAAAAAGCCTGATCATTGAGTCCAAAAGATGCTCTTTAATTATATAAACTGATTTCTGCTCAGGTACAAAATATAGGATTTCTTGATTAATACCTAACAAAAAATCCCCAAACTTTAAGGAAAAAGCAGTCAGAAGTGCCAGAGGTTTTAAGGAGGATGGAAGCATATGCATATAAGGGATAAAAAGAAGAAAAGAAGGAGAAAAAATATCTCCAAGCAAAATCATTATCTTAAGGGATAGTCACAGTATGCGTTGTGTGTGAACATTACACCTAGCCCGAAGAGACTGAAACAGGAAGTCATCCACAGCAACAAGGTATGAAATGCTCTGAAAACTGCCTTTTCTTGGCTGGCTAAAAAAGGGGAGAAGACACAGTAGCATCATTGAATATCCAGGATCTGTTCTAAATTATGGAGCTTACCAGTCATCTGGGTATGACAAGAGACCAGCTCTGCACTATCTCTGTCCTGAAGTGCATCACACTTCTTGTTCCCATCCCAGTTTAAGCTCCTGGGGCAGCTGACCCCCACACAGCCACTTGCTCCCAGTGGAATGCGCGGGAGAATCATAAGTGTAAAACTGAGAAAACTCATGGGCTGACATAAAGACAGCTTCCTAGGTAAAGCTAAAGCCATAACGTAAGCAGAGCAAAATTAAGAACGCATTCACCACTTTCCATGGGCAGGCAGGGGTTCAGCCACCTCCAGGACACCAGGGCCCCATCAGGTGCAATGATGACTTGGGAAGACAAGCATCATCACTGCCAATATCCCACCCCTCCTTCCTTCTTCTTCCACCATTTTTTATTGCTGAGAAGAATGTGATATGGTTTGGGATGAATATATATATGTAGTCTGACACATTTGATCATCTGGGGTCAGATCTGTGTCCTCTCCCAGCTTCTGCACCCCCAGTCTCCTCACTGGTGGGATGGGATGAGAAGCAGGAAAGGGTTTATTGCTGTCTAAGCACTGCTCAGCAATAAAGAAAACATCCCTGTTATCAACACTGTTTTCAGCATAGATCTAAAACCTAGCATTGTAGAAGCTAAAAAAAAAAGAAAAGGAAAAAAAAAGTGAACCCTTTAGCCTTTCAATTCTGCTCCTCTGAAAGCTTAATAGGATAATAATAATCTCCTGAATTTAGTGAACTGATCAGAATTCTGCAGTAAGTATATGCAGTGAGTCCAGCAATGTCCCAAATTCATAAACTATTATTATGCCATTATATAAATTGATGGCATGTCCGCCCTTGAATCTCGTGCTCAATTCTGGTCATAACACCTCAAAGAAAGAGATAACAGAAATAGAAGACGTCTGTAGTAGGGCAATGAAAATTATTAAGGGCACAAAAAGACTGCCATGGGAGGAGACATGAAACAAATCAGGACTGTTTAACTTCAGATTTAAGTAAGAGTTGATGTCACGGGGGCTTATTAAATCAGAGATGTTATGCTAGTCAAATAAGTGTTTCTGTTTACTCCTTCATGTAATACTAAAGGAACATATAAAGGAAAAATATTACCATCTGAAATGAAATATAATTTTTATACAGCACATTTCTGAAACAAACCAAGGAGCTCAATGTAACAAGCTACAAAATTACTAAGAAACAGCCTCCAGCACTCTGAGAAATTGATATAAAATCTTTAGCTATATTGGATAGAATATAAAACTGGAATAAATAAGAAAAAAGAGAAAAAATACAGGACTGAGTGAATCATGGCCCTTCCTGTGGTTCACTCATGTTTCATGGGCTGTACTTCACCTGCTCTCACCCTCACACAATGTCTGTGTGAGTTGCTCCTTGTTGTTTATACTTTTCGTATGTTTGCCCACAATTAGAGGGTTCATCTGGTGAAGGTAAATCACAGATGTTTAGATTTTTGCTCCTTAAGTCATTGCCATCATACTAATAATTCTGTTGCTACTCTTTACATAACTTCTAACCAGCATGGTTTAGAAAAAGATTATCACCTCCACATTATCTTCTGTATTATATTGACAGGCTGAGACAGTTCTGGCTGTTTAACCTGGAGAAGAGAAGGCTTTGGGCAGAGCATTTTTCAGCCTTCCGGTACCTAAAAGGGGCTACAAGAAGCCTGCAGAGGGACTTTTTACAGGGACAAGGGGTAATGGCCCTAAGATGAAGGACGGCTGACTTAGATTAGAGGAAGTTATTGTGCTTATTGTGCTTTGAGTGTTCATCCCATTCTCTTAGAATAAAGTAAGAGCTGCCTATACTAAAAGATCTGCAACTGATTAACTCAGTACTTTGCTTCAGCTGAGCAAAGTAAAATGATTGAGAGAAGAGAGAACGTTAATGTTAAAACCATTAACGTTGCCTATAAAAACTATATATATGTCAGGTGTGCATCTTCCTACTATTTACCCATATCTTACAAATGAACCCAAATATTGTCTTTCATATTCATTGCAACTATTTTCCTTTTCAAAATCTTAAGGAATCACAGCACTGGGCTTTATAAAGAGACAAGTAAAGACACAGAGCCCTAATGGGAACAACTCCAGAAAGATCCATATTATTCCCAGATGTGATAGCTTGACTGAATGGTGCAAATTATTTATCATATATTATCATATCATATATTTTATCATATTTGTCCCCTAATAACTAATTCACTTAACTTTTGTAATTAATACGTTTGGAAATGTTTTATAAACACTAGTTGCCCTGTTTCATATCAACTGTTTAATAGAATGTTTTTGCTGCCAGTTGAGAGCACACTGCAAATGTCAAGTCATAAAGCAGGAGGATTGATTAGTCAGAAGTCAACTGTGCTGTAATAAAGAAAAAGGTACATCTCTAATGTGGAGCACTAGTTAGAATATCTTAGAATAGAACACGAGAAGAGTGAAAAAATGAATTTGCTTTAGTTTTCTTTGCTAGGGAAACATTAAGGGCAAGGCCACACATAGCATGCCATGAGGGAAGTACTCCAAACCACTTCTGACACTGGAAGTATTGTAGCCATTAGGTGAGTTCAAGTACAACCCAGCATACATATGGCATGCTACTCTGAGACAGGGACATTCCTCTGTGACAGTGACACGGTGTCCAGCAGGTTACTAGCCGCTAGAGCATAGATCCTGCATTGCAGAGAGAAAGCATGAGATAGCAGCCTTCCAGTAAATGAGGTAAACCTCTTAAGCAGCACTTGGATCCATGACAGAAAGTTCATTGAACACTACCAGTTGATTAAGTTTAGTTTTTTTACTGGGATAATGGAAGGATGTTGTATAAAAGCAGTAGCTTTTATATTTAAAAGAAAGTTAGAATGACTAGAAGAGTTCTCATCAATATATCTTTGTTCTCACTCAGTAGAATATTCTTATAATCTTAACAGTAGAGTAAGGTACAGGCTTTGCTTTAACAAGATTTGGAATTGTTCAGAAGTGTCCATATATAAAATATTAATGTTTTTAATGACCCTGGGACAAAAATATTTTACATGGCCATTGAGCTATTTGTGGAATACTGAAGTAGGACCCTCAAATAATTTGAGGAATAAATTAGTAAGACTTATAATTTAAAATTGCACTCAGAGGTTCAATTTCTGTTAATAGCTTTCTACAGAAAAGCATATAAAAGACATTTCAGCTGATGCAACCATTTGTAGCCAAGCTCCCTACAGAAGAACAGCTCCTAAAAGAAGGGGATTCTTCCTATTCAAGTGTTCATTTAGTTTTGATACATTCAAAGCTTGTCTGCCACTTTCAGACAAAGCTGAGCGAATGGATGAGAAGCAGGAGCTAGGGGAGATAAAAGAGATGTAAAAATGGCCAAGCTGAGGCTAAGATATTAGAACAAGTTTCTTAGTCTCCAGAGCATCCACTGAAGCACAAATTCTTACAAATACAAAAGCTTCAGATGCTTCTGACTTCACTACTTACTAAAAAAAAATCATTTAAAAATGAATCATTAAGCAATGGGACATCAGGCTGCCTTCATGAGTTTTAGTAACCATACTACTACTTGCCTTTTTATTCTTTTTTTTCTGTTTTGCTGCATTTCATTATATTTTTTCCCTTGATTTCTAATATCAGCTATTAGATAATTTAGTTCCACCATTTAGTTATGTTTACGTACCATTAAATCCTGCCTACAACTATCCACTAATGAGACATTGATAATGAGATAGTGATAGTGTTTCATGGATGGATTAACCATTCCTCACCTGAAATATCTCAATAATGAAGGAATTGTTAGGAAAAAAAAAGGAACCAAATATCAAATATAACAAAACAGTTGCTGAAGGAGGTCCTTCAGGGGGCAAACAGATCATGCATATAAGGGACCTTATGAAGAAAGAGCAAAGAAGTGACTCCTGTAGCACAGCACAAATCACACCCTACAGGCTGGTTCAATGCACAGTAGAATTTCTCAGATGTAACAAATTGAGGAGTTTCAGGTGTGTGTGTTTCTCTATTGATTTTACAAGGATTGTGTAACAAATAATCCCCAGATCTGGCTTTTAGAATAGCGTCTTAGCTCAGGGATGCTATTTTGTGAAAACTGAAACAAGCAGAGTTACAACGGCCATTGCCTGCCCTCTTGAATCTTTTCTGTGTTTATATTAAA
Organism: Leptocoma aspasia; assembly: GCA_013399835.1. NCBI lineage: Eukaryota > Metazoa > Chordata > Aves > Passeriformes > Nectariniidae > Leptocoma > Leptocoma aspasia. The sequence goes on from VXAX01000826.1 coordinate 1,294,199, forward strand.
GGAAGAGAAATGTAGTAGCTACAATGAAAGTTTTGTTTTGGTTTGCCTTTGCTTTGTTTTGCCTTTTTGGTGTTTTTTTGCTGTTACCCCTCCATCCCCCTCTTAACGTTATGCAAGTTTTCTCAGATGCATTTAATGCATTACAACTTGTTGCCACTGGATGCATCACCTCACATTGTTACACCCTTTATAATCACTAAAGTGAGAACCTACAGCTGCTGTTTCAAATGCAGAAGGAAGACAAATATGGCAGTCAGTGTACAGCTGTTTCCAGGAGGGATTGGCACTGCCTTCTATGCTGAATTAATAGATGGCTCTGTGGAGTATTCCATACAAGCTAGTAAGGGGGTATTAGGACAATAAATAGAGGAGGAAGTTTAGAAAATCTCTATAGAGATACATTATAAGTTATAGAGGACTTTTTCACAGACATGACTATTATTTCAGTAGGGAAAAAAAAGTTAAAAAACATTCACTGAGTTTTGATTCTGTGCTTAATAAGCTTCATGGCCCCATGTCTAACCTTAGAGTTTTGGCTTTCTCTGGCAGAATTTGCCTCTACTTGAAAGATTTACTATGAGGCACTGGAACAGATGTTCAGAGAACTTAAGGTTGCTCCATCCCTGGAAGCATTCAAGGCCAGGTTGGATGGGGCTTTGAGCAACCTGCTCTAGTGGAAGATGTCCCTGCCTATGGCAGGGCATTGAAATCAGAAGATCTTTAAGGTCCCTTTGAACCCAAACCATTTTATGATTCTTTGCTTCTATAACAAGTACTTCACCTTACCTGACTGTCCCTTGTCAAACACTGCAATTTGTGTGAGTGCCTGTGTGGGTTTGTGAGTTTCTCTGTGTGTGAACTGCCACACAGTATATTTGCGGTGAATATAAAGCGAAGTATTTGAACAAAAGTTATGTAGAGAAAAAAAAAACCTAGTGAGGAATTGTCATGCTACATTGAAAGCATTACTTATTCATTACTGTTGTAGCTGTAATTACTATCACTTTCTTCAAGTACCATGATCTGTCTTCTAATTTCTTTTCCTAAATGAAGATCCAAGTTAATTATAATTAATCAAATATGCTTGAAGGAAACTGAGGCTCTCTATGAGCTCAATGAATCTTCATGTTTCTTATACTCTTGAGAAGTTTATATTTCCTACTAAAACCCCTACACATCAAGATCCTGTGGTTTCTGATTCACTGTTTATTTTCTTTGCATAAACCTCTCCAAAGACCCATTTATCTCTTATGATCCATTTAACCCCAACAAGGAAAAATTTACCCTTGAAGTATGAGATATAAATAAAACTATCTTTTCCTTATTCAGATTTCACTTAGATCCATAGGAGTTACAGTACTGGGGCTTGGTCTTTCCAAATGCTAAACAGCTTTAGGTACAGAGTCCAAGAAATTCAGAGAAAGGCATGGATTATTATTTTCTTCAATTTTAGGAAGTTTTCACACCATCTACATTTAGGTTTTAATGTAGGAGGCTATCCAAAGCTAGGTACGGCCAGTGGAAAACCAGGCTTCCTTTGGCCCTGGTTTGGAACATTTATTTGAAGCTCTCAGTATTTAGTGTTAGTCCTAATGTTCAAGAAATGTTGGGAATCATCAGGAAAGGCATTGCAAACAAAAGAGAAAGCATTATTTGGTGCAGTAAAAAAGCCTTATGTATCCACAGCTTGAAGTGCTGATCTGTTCTCCTCATCTCAAGAGAGATGCTGTGGAGCTTAAAAAAGCTTCAGAGTAACTTAATCACAACGGCAAAGGGATGGAGCAGCTGCCCTGGAAAAGGGAGGAGTTCTGGACAGGAAAATCTGAGGAGGAATATGATAATGGTTAGCAGACTCAAAAGGGAGAAGTTAAGGGGAATATATAACTATTTTGTTGTTTCTTTGTTGTTTTAACCCAAAAATCCTACTACAAGAAAGATGGGACATTGTCTCATGCTTGCAGGAGATAAAGTTTTTTTTTTCAAAAAAAAATCTGAAACTCCTCTTGAAAAGTGAACCTCCAAAAGCTGATGTCAAGAGAAGCTGGTATGAAAGGAGTCAAAAAAATTCATAGACTGCACATCCATTAAAATAAACTCAAAAGGGCAGGAATGTAACCACTAATATCTCAAAAAAACCCTTGTTCCGGATGATGGGGGAATAAAAAAGAGTCTATTGCAGTCAGTGACAGGATTCAATGATTTTTATAGGTATCTTCCCTTATTGTCCCTCATAGGGATCAAATACAGGGCTAAATGGTGTCTCCCATCAGGACACTTATATTTCTTTAAATACTGAAATTGAAATTATTTCAGAAATAAAAGTAAAATATGCTTATTAATGACCTGTCAAATGAACAAAATAAAGTTTTGACAGCAGTTTTACCCCTTACTTTTCCTTTAAAGAGTTGTGAAGCAATGTGTAAGAGAAACACATTATTATATTTAAATTTCTGATTAGATCCCACTGATTTCACATATGGGGTCAAAAGGCCAGGGGAAAATCATGTTACAGTAAGTATCCTGTTAGGGCATTGCTGTGGATTTATTCCATAGCATTGGCAGTTTTATGATATAATGCATTTTAGATATCTATCTTAAGATACACTAAATCACAGCCTGAAAGTGCCTATTTGTCTCCATTGAGAATAAGATGTGGATTACTAGCTCTGATGTAGACATTCACACTGGAGAGTTCTGCAGTGAAATGAGATGAATCATGACAATTCAATTTAAAGAGTTTCTGATTTAATTGGATCAATCACTACTTGCTCTGGAAAATATGTTTAGTTTCTTTTGTTAAAAGAAAAATACACAAACAGAGAGGAAAAAAATCATATTATGTCAAGCCAAATTCCGTCAAGCCCAGAATTCATCTTGGAAAAAACAATCCATTAGTAGAAGACAACAGTGCAACAGCGTCCATTTTCAATAGCCTGTGTCTTGAATGCCTCAAGAACCTTATAAATCAGAAGTGTTATGCATGTGCTCTTAAGCTCATGCTTATGCTCTTAGCCCTGGACATTTTTTATCTATGCATTACACCACAGAAACACCCACCCTATGCCATCCCTGTATAGTTAATGTAACACATGTAATACAAGAAAACAGTCTGTACTCTATCCCTGCACAGGGTTTGGTACACCCTGAAGGCTCTGCCCTGGTCAGAACACAAATTCTGGTTTTAAGGCAGAGAAAGAATTTATTAGGTTTTCGTATAACTTTATTAGTTGTTTCTGCTTTTATTTTTCTGGTCTAAGGGTCTTAACAAAGGAGTAGAGAGCATAGAAAATCCAACTTTCTTACTTTATATCATGGTTTAACCCCAATTGCAAACTAAACCCCAGCCAGCTCCTCGCTCACTCCCCCGGGGGATGGAGAAGAGAACTGAAAGAACACAAGTGAGAAAACTCATAGGCTGAGATAAAAGCAGTTTATTAGGTAAAGCAAAGGAAAGCAAGGAATTAATTTCCTACTTCTATTGGACAGGGAAGTGCTCAGCTATGCCCAGGTCCGTAGGTTTCCATCACACTGACCTGGGGAGACAAATATCATCACTGTGAACACCCCTGCCTTACTTCTCCTCCCCCAGCTTTACATGCTGAGCATGACACCCTATGTTATGGGATGTCCCTTGGGTCTGTCAGGGTCAGCTGTCCTGGCTGTGTCCCTCCCAACCCCCTGTGCTGGGCTGGCTGAGGAGCAAAAAAGCCTTGGCTCTGTGTGACTGCCCAGCAACAGCAAAACTATCCCTGTGTTATCAAAACTGCTTCCAGCAGAAATTCAAAACACAGCCCTGTACTGGCTACTATGTACAGCATTAATTCTACTCCAGCCAAAATCAGCCTAATCAAACATGTTTACTTTTCATAGTCATCACTGAAAATTGAAGCAAAATTTGATCTTTAAAAAACCATAAACAAGTTACAAGTTTATAGGTTTTAGCTGAGTAGACTTCATCTTCTTCTAGGTGAACAGACAAATACCAATTTCATTTATTAAATTATTGTGAACTTGTTTTTATTATATATGTTCTCAAGTCCGAAGTAGGTAATATTCATCTAACAATGACCTTTGATAAATCCTCTGATTTCACTAATAGGAAATTGAAATGAATTAAGCTGTTTTCAAACCCCATGGCTGGACAAATTGATATGTATATGATCTTGATATTTACAAATGAACTGTGTGTTTTTGCCTCTCTTTTGTTGATGCTGCAGATCACTCACTCATACAACAGAATCAGTGTTTGCATGAGGCTTTTCATGGAAATAGCAACTGACCAACACAAGTAAGGATTTCACAGAAGGTCCATAGTATTATATTTTGAAAGAATATAAAGAAAATCTAGGTGTGCTTTTGTGTTTTATTTTCTAGTGTATTTAAATATCTTGAGCAACATAGAGTGAATGCATCACTATAACATTATCACAACTAGTATAGAATTAATTTTATCAATTTTTTGTTTCTTTTGTAAAACCTCTATCAAGAAGAAAATATTTCACACTGTTCATATATTTTCTGGATTAGTGAACTACATATTATAAAGTTTATAAAAGTCAAAAGCCTTTATCTTTTGTCACTATTATTCCACTGAACAAAGTAGAAAGATATTAATTTGTAAAAACCAGAAATATAGAAAAAAAAAGTGGGGTGAACACTGTTCCAGACTTCTTGCTTTACTTGGAACAAAAAAACCATTAAATAAACTGTCTGATTTAATTGGTTTAGATCAAAACTGAAAAGCACAGCAGAAAACACCCCACAAAATAAAACGAAAACTTTTTCAAAAAATATTCAGGTCTGAAAGATTAAATAGGCAAAGTAGTAGCTTTTTGGTTTGCTTTTTCCCATGTGAAAGTGCTCCTTTAGAAATGAGTGCTCCTTTAGAAATGATCACTTTATTGTTATGTATAAGAAAAGACAATGAATAAGAACACCTGTTTTACTCTGTCTAAACACAGTAATTCTGTTCCTGTTCTTCTCTTATTACTTTGAAACTACTTGGTTAGGCCAGCTTTGTGGAGAGCAATGTTTCTAATACGAATTACTCAAAAAAAAAAAAGGTATTAATTGATCCCAATGTATATATGTATATATGTGTTAATCCACATTTAAATGATCATGATCTGTCCATAAGCATTCTGGAGAAGAAATAATTTGGGTTCTCAAAGCTTTCCTTCTGGATCAGCAAAACTGCCCTTCATTATAGAAAAAGTAGGAAAAAAGGGAAGGAAAATGCAGAGAACCGAAAGGACCCGGTGTCCTTCTTGCTACCTGAGTTTAGCTGAACATACATAGGACAACAAACTCTTCCATTTATAGAAGGCTGATAAAAAATTTCTTCACTCAGAGGGTTGTCAAGCATTGAACCAGGCTGCCCAAGGAAGTGGTAGAGTTACTGTCCATGAAGGTATTTAGAAATGCCACTTAGGGATGTAGTTTAGTGGTAGACTTGACAGTGTGGGATTAACAGTTGGACTTGATGATCTTAAAGGTCTTATCCAACATAAATGATTCCATCATTTCATGATTCTACTTGAGATTTTAAAAAGAAAGAAGTTACTTTAAACAATGAGTACTTGTCAGAAAGCCATTTTAGAAGTTACGAGGCAAATAGATAAATAATGAGAGGAAAAAAAAAGATCTGCAGTAGCTCAAAGTGTTCTGCCATTTAAATCTATTATTTATCAATAAAAAAATATTAGCTTGCATCAAAATCTCATGTTGTTCTTTTAGCAGATTACAGATGGTAGGTAGAGCTGTTCTTTTTTCAATACAATATTTGTTAAATGTAAGTTTTAATATCCACTCATAGAAATTGTCTCCTTCTGGTTTCAAGGGCAAAGGGTAGACACCACTCATCCTGAAAAGTGATACACCTATATTGTCTTCAGTTTTGTGGACCTCGTTTGTGATCCTACCTTTTGTCATCTCTTTTTCAAAGGGAAAAGTCCTTACAATTTTTCTTCATGCGAGGTATTCCACTCCTCTGATCTTCCATGCCATTATTCTCAGTACTCTTCTATTTCTTATATTTTTGTTGTGATAATATGACAAGGACTTATGTCATTAAAAATTCATAGAAGGAACCATCCAGTGAAATAGAGATAACCATTTGTTCTCTACACCATTTTTTAGTTATAGCTCAATATTTTATTTCTCTTATCAAAAACTGATACCAGTCTTTCAAAGAAACTCCTAGAGCAATTCCAAGATCTTTTTGCTGATTATTAACAGCTAATTTAGAGGTGTCCATTATGTAGATATTGTTATAGGGCACTTTGTTATACTATGTGTTGATAATTTTGCATTTTTCGAAAAACAAAAACAAAACCAAACAAAAACAGCAGTAACAAAAAAACCCCATGAAGATTTGAAATTTACAAAAGAGCATGATCCACTTCACACAAATTTGCGATCAATTCATAAAATCTGAAGAATAATGCAGTAGGCAACTATTCATGAGGTATAAAAACTGCTAATGCAAGCTAAATGCAAAAATTAAATGTTCTTTAAAATATAATGTTCAGTATCTATTGAGAAAAAAAAAGAAGTCTAGGTCTACTAAATGTTTTACATTGTTAATAAGGTTGTTAGGTGAGAATTATTTGAAAAAACTTTTGTTTTCTACTTGAAAATAGAAAATCAGGATAAAATGCTACAACAAAATACAATGCTTTCCATTCTGTTAGTAACAAAGGAGGATGATAAACTCTTATTAGTAATACATATTTGTTACCAGCAAGCTTGGATAATAATTTAAATCTGAGTCTCATACAAAGGAACACTTTTAATTATTGCCCTGAGACATAAATAAGCTCCTAATGACATTTTGAACATACTTAGGAGCTCAAGTCCTTCTCATTTTATTGGCGATAGGTGTTTATTTACTTAAAAAAAAACTCTTATGAGCATCTATCTGCATCTATTCACAACTAAATACTTTATAATTCTAATTAGAAGTATTTTGCAACTAATAATTACAACATTAACTCATCCCTTCTGGTGGCTAAATTGAACACCTGCCTTTAATTATGATGACTTGGAGAAGAGAAGCAGCCTGAAGATTACAGGATTGTAGAGTCAGAAGTGCAGTATTACAAGAGTACATTTTATTTAAATAAAACCATCTTAACAGACAAGTGCCCAATTATCATTTGTATCAGAAAATATTTAATTTTACTTTTATTTGCTTTCAGAAAACAATAATTTCAATGCATGCAATGGGGAAAAGCAATGATCCTGAAAGCAGAGACCTCAGTTATGGGTGATTTAGAAGCTTTCAGAGAATCAAATTTGCTTATCTTCTGATTGAAATGCTTTTTGTTTCCTGATTATGCTTGGGGACCCTGAGCAGATGCGCAACAACATCAGCTTCTATTAATCTGTGAGCAAGGTATCTTAGTAAGAAGTGGGGCTACAGAATAGAATCTGATCATTGCAAAACAAAGCAACGACCAATCCCAAGCACTGTTGTGTAAATCTTAGTAAAAAGTACATTCATCATTTGGCCAATGGAGCTGTCATTATAATCTATCGTACAAAATTTAAATTATACTCCAATTTTTTGACAACGTGGCTGAAGAGTGTAATCCCATTGAAATCACCTGTTCCTTAGATATGGGTGCTGTGGGCTGCATAGAAATATTAAAGCAGGGTAAATATGTATGTTGTATCACTGTGTGCATTACTGATGATTATCATAAGCTGACAGAATTATAGGCTACATCTATAATATATGTAAAAGGAAACCAGGGCTCAAACTTGGGATTGGGAAACAATCCTGTACGTGGTTATATTGTTAATACAGACCCTCTCTCATGGCCATAAAACAACAGATTGGAAGGGATCCCCAAGATTGTCCAGTCCACTTTCTCACTAAAAGTTGTTCCAGTGTATATGTTAAATCACTTCACTCATCTTTTCTGGGTTCCTGTTTCTGTGTTCAGACACTTTCATTGTGATTTTCCCCCTTTCTACTTATATTTAACCAAAATTATCTTTTTTTGCAGCTTATTGTCACAGTCTCTTTACTGTGCAACTCCCAGAGGAGCCTTGCTCTTTCATCTCTACATCTCTTTGCTAAGTATCTGAAGATAAAAGTCTCCTCCTTCTTATTCTCCACTCTCAGCTGAATAAACAAGCTCCCTCAGCCTCTCTCTGTATTTCTCCTGTTTGCCTTGGCCTGTTGGGTTGCATTTACTGATGTAAGCTGTTGTTTGCTGAGGTGGATTCTCTAGGCATCGCTGTCTCAGCTGCCACTAACATCCAAGCATCCTTCACATTAGAAATTTGGCCATTTAGATGAAAGACAGCTCCTTAGTACTGTGGAACTCTAGTGGAATATCTGAATAATAGCAAAATATATTTGCGATCCTTCTAGGCTTTTAAATTCATCTGAATTTCACCCCAGACTGGATATTTAAACTTTGGAATAATTCAGATAATAAAGCTGTGGAAATATAGCTCACAATGCTCAGTTTTGCTTCTCTGCTGTCAGCTGTGTCCTAATTTTGCCATACTCTGCTGTCTGTTCAGCCATGGAGTTCTTGGCTTATTGTTCAATACCTTGATTTCTATTACTAAGAAGCCTCTATTCCTTCCACTTGTGCTTTCTTCTTCTGGAAAATTTGTAATACTGCATCAAAGGTTAAAAACTCAATATAAAAAATAACTTGCAGAGATTTTATATGTTTCAATAATTCCCTACTATCATGAAAATGAGGCATAATCTACAAAAATAAATATTAAAAAGAGAAGCAAAGGCAGAAGAATATTGGAACCAAGTGTGAAACCATTATAATTCACCCATTGATGCTATTTTGATAAATCAGCTGATCTGCACAATAAACATGGAATATAAAATGTTTTATATTGCAATATGAAATATTTTTATTGGAATATAAATGTTTTATCCATCACTTCAGATTTCTAGGACTAGCTGATCAAAACCTGAATGCAGATTGGAATTTGACTTAAGATTTGTTGTCTTAAAAATGACAACAAAGTGCTGGATATCAATATCTTAAAGAATGGAAGATCCAAAATCAGGGCAATGAGCACATCTCAGAGACACTTTTATAAAATAGGATTTTGGTTAATATTTTTTTTTCTTTAGCTGAATGTGAATACGCTTAAATACTGGCCCTGTGCAGATGACCCTCACCACTAGAGAATCCTTGGATGATGAGGAGTGATTGGAGAGACACTTTTAATTAGTTATTCCCCATGAGAGGGTGGATGATTGTCCTCAAAACCAGGAAATTTCAGATGTCAGCATGAAGGGATTATTTGTAAAAGGTACATGTTAGACAGCTGTTAATGCCCAATTTTACATCTGAGCTGCATACTTAATATATTGACAAAACAGTTAATTATTTAGCCCATTCTCTTTATGCAATCTCATATTAAGTGATGGCCCAGAGAGCTGCCACCCGAGCCTTAACAACCAAAAGCACTCAAAAAACAGGTCTGGAAGAGTGTGGCAGGAGAGCCATTTGTGATGTTAGACCTCACTCTTCTGAAAAGTCAAATTTGCTGGGGCAAATTTCCATGGCTCTGTTTGGTTTATGCTGTAATTTCATCAGGAACATCACCCCCTTGCACAAAGTCACTTTTGAGCCACCAGGAAATTGCAGTTAGAGAAATGGAAGGAAAGTAAGAAATTCGTGCAAAACTCCTTGGCCTGTAAAAAGTGATGGGCATTCCCATAATAGTAGCTGAGTGATCATGTTGGGAAGTTTCAGTAAAGAGAGCTACAAGGAAGTGCTGGAAAATTTATAAATATTGAATATCACTGTGTATAAAATATTGCTCTTCCTTCAAAATAAAGGCACAGCACACTATGAAAGAAATTCCAATTATTACATCTAATTACAAGGAAGCCTAAATCACCATGGGTTTTAATTTCAAAATCCAAACTCTAATAAAAAGAATAATTAACATCTACACAGAATATTCTGGTTCACACTATCTGTAATATCACATTGATTTCCAGGGTTTTATAGAGCTTGAAAGAATTTAATGCTCAATAAGAAGCTTAGAGAGAAGAAACTGAAAATATGAGAGGGCTAAAAATATTTATTTGTGAAATGTCCCATTTATGTATAGCTTTATCCAAAGCTTTTCCTCTAATATTTATTCCCAATTATATTAAGGCCTTGAATCAGCAGTTAAAAGGCAATTTTAAAATTTTCTTGCATCATAGTGATGGATTTTAGCCTGTATTTCTGTATTTGCCTGAATTAAAAGAAAGTTATGGGAGTATTTAAAAATCTACAAAGTTACAAATTGGTCATTGTGTCATTGAGATACCATGGAGAAAATATTAGGATGTCTGTCAAATAAAATTTTTGAAAGAAGGAAAGAAGGTAAGCATACTGAATATAGAAAAAAACCCCAAAACAAAAAACAAACAAACAAAAACCTTGAAAAAGCAAAAAAAAAAAAAAAAAGGACATGATATTTGATAATCTTTAAAGAAGGATATTAAAGGCCTGGAAAAGTATCTTATTCTATCTGGAAAAGTAATGATTGAATACTAAATCTTTTCTTTCCTTCAGATGCAATGATTTATAATTAGTTGAACTTATATACATCTTATCAGAGATACCTAATTAATACATGTTAATATTAATTAAAGAGAAGCTGCTATACTATGGAATTCACTCTGAAGACTGAACATTAATGGATGATTGAATAGGCACAGATCTGTGAGGTTACAATGAGGCCCCTAGTAAAGCTACAGAAAGGTGAATTTTGGACACTGAAACACTGAATATAGAGTCAACCTGATCTAAATCTTCCTAACCTGATGCAGTTTCCTCTCAGAAATAAATGCTTATAGCTGTTAGCTAGTGGATTTTGTGCCCTTACTACTCTGACAAAATCGTTCCCCACTTAACTGCTAAAATTATTGGTATTCTCCTAATTTCCATATATCTTTAGGGTTAGAATTACTGAGAGCTGTGCAGCACTCAGAGATGCCTTGGGGCTTGCTGAAAGGCACCAGAAGTTTATCCACATCCAGCTCACCCAGAAATTCCTTTTCCATATCTGTTTATGCCTCCCTTCTCTGTCTGGAGTGTCTCAGATACTCCTTGTTTGAATGCACAGTGAGTAAGCAGGTCTTGTGGTAGGATTTTTCAAGGGAGATGGTAGTGGGCTCTGTGAGCCCGAGTACAAAGAACTGGTGTAGTGTGAAATTAGGGTTGTAAGTGATTAACAAAATGGAAAAGTTCTGCTCTATAACTCTTCGATGACCTTCAGCTCTGATATGTAAATGTGTAACAAAACAGATCAAAGAGAATTTTTACACCAAAGATGGAAGTTCTCTTTCACACAGAAAATGTAAATTATTCAAGTATTGCTTATATCTGTATTTGCCACTCAGTTATCTGAGCCCTTTGTCCACAGAGGTTTTGTTTTCTGCTTCTTTTGAAGGCATTTCTTTTTCTTTCTGAGGTAATAAGGGAGATGCTCTACCCCTGTTTCTAGAAACCCATGTCAATTTAATTTTCTGAATTCCCTGTAACTTTTCACTGGAGTTTAATTATGGTTTTACTGCAGTAAAACCCTCTGACTTTGGATGATTTAAAGAGGAAAACCCTTTCCTTGCTTCACTTTTACACTTGAGTGCTCATGCTGACATCATTTAACATGCTTTGAAGATGATGAAGAGAACACTAAGACTCTCCTTGACTTCTTTTGTGAATGGCATGTAGATGGGCACTTGTACAGGTTGCTCAAAGAAGTTGTAGCTTCTCCATCCCTGGAAGTGTTCAAGGCCAGGTTGGATAAGAATTTGAATAATCTGTGGAAGGTGTCACGGCGGGAGAGTTGAAACTAGATGGTCTTTAAGGTCCCTTCAAACCCAAACCATTCTATGATTCTGTGACATGGTTCTATGATTTGATTCTTTCTATCAGATGAGTCAGGCATAAAGCCCCATGGCAGCTCAGAAAACTCTTATGGCTCCCCACTTTCTGAGGATCCCTGCAACATTGTCATGACCATTAAATCATGTAAACACTGACTTGAAGATGGTATGGAAAAGCAATCACAGGCAACAGTGTGACATGGAGTCCTTTGAATGGATCCATGGATGCTCCCCCTGCTTTGAAGCCAAGGAAATTCTATTCAAAACCAGATTTTTCTACAAAAAAATTAACTAGATGGGTCCAAGAAGAAAAACTGACAGATTAAAACTGATCCAAACAGTGGAATCTCCGTGTAGAACTAAATCCCAATTTCATTAAAGTGACCAGGAATATATTGTCTCTTTCAAAATCAGGATGTGGTCTGGGCTGAATTTTTACAGAGGTATTCTGCCTAAGTAGGCTATGCACAACAACAGACATTTAAGCACATTGTAATGTTAAAAACACCTTCACTTCTATGGTGTTTTAAATCTTGCATAGAAATATGTTCAGTGAAAGCATGAGTTCAGTTAAAGAGTTATTATTTATTAAAGAGTTATATATAAAGGAGTATACACCTCCTTTAGTTTTATCAGCAGTGATAGAAAGGTAATAATCAAGAAGCTGATACAAAGGTAAAGTCAAGCTGTTAAGAAGCCAAACCACACAAAATAATCATGCTTTTTGTGGCTATATTTTTTCATATTTTCTACTAATAAATTTTATTATCCATAAAAAGCAGTACTTCTGAAGAAAGAAAGAAATATTGTGAAGATATTTCCATAAACACTCATCTGCCACATGAAATGTATTCATGCTATTATTTCTTGCCCTGATGGGTGTGCTTTCACAGACAACTGTGTTTTAGTCTAATGCTGGAGGAAAAATAATTTTAAGCTTCCTCAATTTCCCTGAGGGGATAAAAAAAAGAAATCACATAGCTTTCCCACAGGCTGTTGTAGTTTAGGAATGGTATTTCTCAATTTAATGTTCCCACTGAAACACTCCAAACCATGTGCCACTCGCTCATTCACCTTTCTCCCTCCCACATCCCTCCCCTGCAAAGTGCCAGAGGGGAGAACCGAAGGGACAAAAAGCAACAAACAGTAACAGCATCAAAGCTAATGACAGAGGGTACAAGAAAGAGGTTAATGATTCTCATGGGAACCCATGACACCACCTGACATTTTCTGATCTGGAAGGGACCCTTTCACCTGTCCCTGGCTCTAAGAGAGCTGGAAAAGGACTTTTGACAAAGGCATGGGGTGACAGGACAAGGAGTAATTGGCTTCAAACTGTCAGGGGGAAGGTTTAGGTTGGATATTAGGAATAAAATTCTTTACTGTGAGGGCAATGAGACACTGGCACAGGTTGCCCAGAAATGTTATGGCTGACCCATGTCTGGAAATATTCAAGGCCAAGCTGGATGGGGCGTCCGAGCAACTTGGCCTAGTGGAAGGAGTCCCTGCCCATGCAATGGGGTTTAGAAATAGATGATCTTTAAGGTCTCTTCCAACACAAAGCATTTTGTGATTCTATTATTATCTCCTTATTTTTATATTCAAATTCAGCTATGCAGTTTTCTTGAAAAAAAAACCCCAAAAAACCTCCAAACACAGCAGAATTGCATTTGCATTGAAAGGAGTCACCATGGTATTTATGATGAGTGAAAATTAACAGCAGGGGACCAAATCAAAATCCTCATAAATGGATTGGCAATACATTGAGATCAAGCAAGACTGAGCTCCTACAATTTTTCACAGAGAAAAATTTGTCCCTTTATATGCAGGACAGAGTTGTGACTGTTTCCACATCTCCAGGATACCGTGGTGATGATCATTCCCTCACCAAGTGTAGTGGGGGGAAATTCCAGGGCAGTAACATGTCTTCTGTGGTTAGTTCCCACAACATGTATGCTCATCTCCATGAGCTTGGGTTTCACAACAGTAAAAGTAAATCGCTGCGGTGGGAGGCTGCAGAAAGGCAGATTTGGTAATCAAAAGCTTTGGGGCAGTATGGCACACTCAAGTATTTTCAGATCCATTTTTCCAAAAGCACAGCTGGTTTTATTCAGACCATCCCATTTCAGGCCGTGGCAGGTGCTCCAAATCCCACCTTACAAGTGTTAGTGTCCCCAAATGTTCTTGATGGGAAGCCTGCAGAAGCCACAGCCTTATCTGCAATTTAGCTGCCTAGTAGTTGAGTAGCATATCAGGTTTCCCAAGAAAGCCCCTATGAATTTAACAGCAAAACAACGGGTCAAAAGTGGTGTCTGGTTTGAACCAAAATAAAATCACTTAGGAAGCTCAAAATCGGAGATCCTTCTTCCCTTCATCACCTGCACTTTATCTTCAACAAGGAAACCCACTTTGATGGGCCAGCAAGGATAGGAAGCATTTGCATTAGGATTCCTAGCTGAACAGGTATTTTCAGATAAGCACCAGGGCAGAAATTTAATCATCATGCAGCTGCTAAACTGGGTATTCCTCAGCCAAGTCCCATGCCAGTGAATTCTAACCGTCACTAAGCACAGAGTGGTGATACTCAGCTTTTGGTGGGTGCTGTGTAGGACTGAGCTGCTGGCAGCCAAGGATAAAATCTGGGAGCACACCAGCTGAGCAGCAATCTCAAAAATCTCCAGAGGGCTCTCCTTTTCTGTTCCTCCTCACCTATTCTGTTCCTCAGTTCATGTTTTTTTAAAAACCATTGTACTGAATACTACCTCCGTTCCTGATGTAACATAATGGAAGCTAATAGCAATATTAAAGCAAACATGCATTTTCTTCACAGTTTTGGCTTTTTGCAGTATCTCAGTTTTCCACATAATTTTGTAATTTACTCTATAAATCCATGGGAGGCTTAGTAATTGGCAATGAGCACATTATCATGAGTATCCCTGTACGCAAAAACCTTTAAAGTAGAAAAGGTAGGAGGGAAAAACAAAACTAGGAGATGATTGTTTTAAGCTGGTCTGTAATATGTGCTGATAATTCTTCTGATGCAATTAATTCTATCACTTTAATTCTACTGATATGATTAACTGCTTGTGCTTTTACTAGGAAATTTAAGAAGAAGGAGGTCATACCTCAAATATTTTCTTTCTTATTAGAGACTGTAGAGATAATCCAAGATTTATGGAGCCTTTGAGGCTTTGAAGCAGTAGCTACTGATGGATGAAATGTTTTGTGTATTGGAAAGGGAAGGAAAACAGAAAAAAAGAGCAGTGCATTTCTGCACAGTCTCTTGAGTGGAAAGCATAAATGTCTGGTTATTATTTCTGATTTGCTTTCAACTCTTCAACTCAAGTTTAAAGATTCTACGGAAAGATTAAGCTTTCGAATTATCTGTCTCAAATGTTATAGATGTAAATTTATTTCATTAAAAAAGGAATGTGTTTAAATAGGAAAAGTAATCAAGTGAAATTTCAGCTCATAGACATCAATGTAAGCTTCTGCATTGCTTTCAGCAGAGCCAGCTTTTCACCAAGACATTTCATTTAAAAATCGAGTCAAAACCACTTTCTTTTTTTTCACGTCTCTATATTTCAGATAAAAAAAAAATCACTGAAGCTCACGGAACAAAGAAATATTAAAATTCAAAATTAATCTTATTGAACAATTTAGCCGTGCCAGTGAGACAGAAAAATGGGTTTGGCAATCTCTCTTCCTGAGAGCGCTGCTGCGGCCGCAGCCCCTAGATGGCACTGCTAGAAGTGATCTCGAGAGCCAACCAGACACTCGCAGTTCCACTGAAGTAAATACATTTTGCTAGATGTGGTAGCATCTGTCAAAAGCTTACAGCAACAAGTACCTTGTTCTTCACCTAAAAGTCTGTTCTTAATGGAGTGGTTTGTTTTGTTTTGGTTTGGTTTGGTTTTTTTTCCAGTGTGTAGCAAGTGTGCAAAAGTCATATTCACGAAAATTAATTATGTCAAAGGATGTCAAAATTCTCACCACAAATGTGGATTTATCTGCATCATTTTATGAACCCCATTTAGCATTACAAGATGTTTGTGAGGCATAATTGGCAAAAAGCTACTACTTTAGCTTTTCTAAGAATAGGATTGACCTCATATAACTTTCAGGGTGGGATTCAGATTTGTTCTCACACATCAGAGTTAATATCTCTGTGAACTGTGTGCTCATGTCTTTCTGCTGCTGCTCCAATGGGATATAAATTTCCTGTATTACATCTGTGATGTCCATGAGGATGTCTCAGGTATATCAGGATGTATCAAATGGTACAAGAAGCCTGTATATAGACAGCTGAATTCTGATCCTGACATTAGGTTAAATGAATTACACACAACTTAAATTGAGTGAGGAACTGAATAACCAATGATATTCTGGAGAGATTGGAAATTAATGGCATAAGATAACAAAAATTGTGTTCTTGCCTATCCTCAAAACTAAGTATTTCCTCTTTCATGGAAACACATTTTACAGTAGCAATACAAAGCCATCAGCTTTGATTATATCTCAACTTCTGTCCCATCTCCTAAATATAAGGACCAAGCTTGAGAGACAAACTGACTTTAAAGCCTGGCTATTAAATTATTTTTGCAATTATATGGGGGGGGGTGGGGTGGTGGGGAGAATAGCATGCAAAAATTACTATAAATATATTCCCTGTAGAGAAATTTAGGACAGGACATTGTCACTATTGCAAAAAGCTAAAGAAAGACCTTTGCACTGCAGAAAGTAATGCCTTTTCCATGGCTGGCCATTAGATTAGATGGATTAGGCAACAAATGAGGTGTAAAGGAAAGGGTGTGTTAGCATTTGCTAGCAATAATTGTGCCCTGATGCAAGTGCAACTTGGAAAGAGTGCTCAGTTGAACCCCTCAGTGGGAGATAATGACATACACATGCTTGTGCCTACCCTAGAAAATAGCTAATGTTGTCTTGTGACACCAGAAATTTGTGTCACAAAAAGCCACTCAGGGTAAGTCCAACTGAAAAATTATTCCTCTGCAAAAGTGAATGCAAAGCAAATAGATAATATTCTCTATTCTCAGTGGGAATGTTTTAATAGTCATTTTGCCTTGTTATATTTATGCAAGGTTTGGGGGGGAAAAGGTCCACTGAATTTATGGCAACATAAGACCCACCATCCAAGGATCTTTATTTTACGCCTTTGTGTCAGAACACTAGAGTCTGTAAGTCATAGCTGTCATCAGTGTCTTAGAGGGCCTGACAGGTTCCTCTGTTCTTTCTTCAATGACATTTTGACATTTTGGAATTTTTTTTCTGATCTGTGAGCGTGTAGGTGAATGAGTAGCTCATGTATAAGTCATGAGACAAGACTGAAAAGCAAGAGCAAGGGCTAGCAGTGATATCAGAGATGAGCTCCCTCCCTCTAATCTCTAAATGCATAAAGCAGTCTGAGGATGAGCAGGTAACATATGTTTTAAATAAAATACAAAGATATACCAGTAGCTACATATCTACCTAGATAACTCAATTTTCTATATAACTGAGAAATAACAATAATAAAAAAATAATAGAAATGGTTAACATTAAAAAGCACAGATTTTTTAAATGCCAATCAAAAGAAAGAGGGACAACATCAAGAAAACACTGGTTTGGGAAGTAGATCTGAAAGGTCTGAACACCCCATGCCTAACAATAAATACAGATGACAATACCAAAGAAAAGAAAAATTCCAAGAAATCCACACATGCATGTTATTTCTATAGGCTAAGCTAAAATAAATCTATTAGTCATACAGATCATCCTTAGCAAACCCACCCATATGAATAAGGATCCATTTCAGACAAATTATTAAAAAAACCTAAGGTGTCCATTAAATTTTATTTTACATCCTGGTGCTATTTCCATGATTTTTGGCACTTTAACTTTGCTTGTTCTTTAATTTGTCACAGAAAACCCATTCTGTCTCACGTAGAATGGAAGCAAGAGACACGAGGCTATAAATAAAAGTGACAGGGGCATGCCAAAACTCAAAAGATACTTCATACAGCACCCAGACAAAGGTTCCTAAAGCATTTTCTAAAGGCTAACCTGTCTCCACTCCCTTCTCCCACAATGACTATAATGTGATCCAAATGAAGGTCATCCTAGTCGAGCAAAGGGCAGTGCAGCACAAATACTTCTTTGCAGCGTGATGGGTAACATAGATCAAAAATATTTTCCATGAACCACAGAATCATAGAAAAGTTTAGGTTGGAAGGCACCCTTAAGACCATCTAGTTTCAACCCCTCTGCCTTGGGAAGGGATAACTTCTAGTAGACCAGGCTGCTCAGAGCCCCATCCCACCTGGCCATGAACACTGCCA
Organism: Leptocoma aspasia; assembly: GCA_013399835.1. NCBI lineage: Eukaryota > Metazoa > Chordata > Aves > Passeriformes > Nectariniidae > Leptocoma > Leptocoma aspasia. Next base: position 1,312,415 of record VXAX01000826.1, read on the forward strand.
GGGATGGGACAGCTGCAACATGTGTCACCTGTACAGGATCTATTGCATGAGATTAGGATGCTACAGGATATAGCAGGCAACTTTGTATTTACCTCCAAGGTCAAGCAGCATTAGCTATCCTTAGGACAGCTCTCAGCAAAGAACATGGAGTTTTCCTGGCTGTGTCTCCTGGTACAGGAAGAACTCGTGTCGGAGGGAGTCAGAGCTAGAGCACCTGCACTGAGCAGTGAATTTGACACTTTCAGCATACAACCCATTGCTCCTGCTGCGCTTTGAGATAACAGTGCACCACACAAAGGAAACCCAGTCCAGCTTCCAGTTAATCCATAACAATGCAGGGATGCAGATAACCCCCCTTAGACACGTTTGCTTCAAAAGGCAAAGCACAGGACAGAGCTGGGCTGACTATTCTGTGAAGTCTTGTTGAGCTACAGCATGAGAGAGTGTATAGAACTTTAAGCAAGAGATCTACCTTGCCCTGTGTTATGGTTTCATTTTGAGCCAGCATTGAATATGTCTAATTTACTTGTCTAGTAAAAGAAATGGGTCCATTATAAAGCGATCCTTTTTCTGTACCTGTCAAATTCTGGGAATCAATAGATTTTATGATTTCCTGGGGGAGAGGTGAAGCCAGTTATAAGAACAACTGGCAGTTTGAGATATTTTTGTCTCCTAGATCTCTGGCACAGGGAATGGCTAATATTAGTGACACAACAGAAATAAATGTACTAAGTATGTTTATTAAATTTTCTGAAAATCCCTCTCCCGTCGTTAAGAAGCCTGTTTTCACATATTACTATTTGAGGTTATAGGAAACCTTTTTGAGGATTAACTTTGACCCCTTATTATTGATTGGAAAAAGGATGTTGCACATTTGGGAAGGCTCTTGAAGTGAAGAGTGTTTGTGAAGGCATGCATAGAAGAAAGCAAATTTTCAGCATTGGACTGGTAGAAGATTTTGACAGCCAGCTGCAAATATTATTTCTGATCCAAGCATCCTGCATCACTTCATGTTGTGTAACACTGGTCAGATGAACCTCTGTCTCCACAACTGTAATTCCTTTCTGGTGGTTAGGACTATTAAGCAGTTGTCCTACCTTCCCATATTAGCTACCAAAGCTGAAAATAACTCCTGTGAGTCATACAGCTGGCACTTTGATACCTGCATGCTCAGGTTCCACAACAGTGCTGACTAAGTACAGCTTTTCAGCTGCATAAGGAGAGGCTCATGAAATGCCTTGAAAAAAAAAAAAA